>JASSKH010000084.1:0-245298 GCA_031763025.1 Macrocystis pyrifera
CCCCCCCCCCCCCCCCCCCCCCCCCCCCCCCCCCCCCCCCGTGCTCCTTCCTGAAAGGTGTGCATAGTCCATGGTCAAGTGTCTAAAGCAAGCAACACATGAGTCCGCCTCCCCCCCCCCCCCTCCCATCGTTCGTTTCGGCTCCGCTCCGTATATAGGCATGCCAGCTCTTTCCTGTCACAATTTACACCCTCCACACACAGACACAAACACACGAATTTGATTGGCCTGCCCCTGAAACGGGCGGCTATTACGGGGGGTCCATAGTTAATAGGACCTATGGTATACATAAAAACCTATATATTTTACCTATTTTTACTAACAAAAATTGGTCCCGTTAACTATGGACCCCCGTAATAGAGGTTCATGTCGTTTTTACGGCCGCCCTCTTTCTCGTCCTCGCTTCAAAACACAAAAAAAAATGACAATTCTCGATCTCACAGCTGACGTGCCAATTTTTTCTTTTCTTGAACAAATATATATATTCGACGTACATATGGAGGGAAGGTATCGTTTTTTTTTTTTTTTTTTTGCAAAATACCGACTGATTTTTTGTTTCGGTCACGGGGTTTCCTATATTCCGCGCGTCTCCGTGCTTGTTTCGCGTTTACTTTTTCCGAGGGTGTAGTTGTATTAGTTTTGCGAAAGACCGACATTTTTTGTTTTTGCGTTCATGGAAGTTCCCTATATTTTTTTGGAGTTTCCTGCTTTTCACTTTTAGTTTTGTGGCACGGTGTAGTTTATTACAGCAGTTTCGCGAAGTATCGGCCTTTTCTCTCTTTCGCTCGTGGGGTTTCCCACAATTCGCGTTCCCACGTGTGTTGCGCGTTTGGTTTGTGAGAGGTTGTACATATTAGTGTTTTTAGTTTCGAAAATAGTTTCGCGAAAGATCGATTTGTTTTCTGTTTCGTTCATGGGGTTTCCTGTGTTTGGGCATTCCTGTTATTCGCGTTTCTGGACAAGATCGACCGTTTTTTTTTTGTTTTGTCGCTTCATGGATTTTCCTACGTGTTTGAGGTTTCCTATATATGTTCGCCGTTTTCTCGCGTGCTTGCGTGCTTTTTTTCTTGTTCGACCAGCATCTACGACAACATTACCTACGGCTTGGAGGAGGGAGAGTTTACCGAAGAAGATGTTTACACCGCTGCGAAGCAAGCTTGCGCCCACGACTTCATCTCTGACTTCGCTGGTGAGACTTGCGGCGATGTCTACAGTATGATACCATGTGGTCTGATTATATCTCGCGGCGATGTCTACATCTGATTATATCTCGTTAGTTGCCGTTGCTGCAGGCGTAAGCACCTCGGACAGATGATCTACAGATATATCATGATTTAGATCTTTCAAGGCAGATATATAATCTATTCCCGATCTTGTATGATCTAGCTCATGTTGCCGGTGGCGACCCGTATAATTTGCATGCATCTACTGCAGCGCATGTTTCCTGGTTTAGATCTGCCCTATGAGTCAGATCCTGCGCAACCTCTCACAACGGCAGGCGAGGCACTAGATGATCTACCGTAGATAGATAGATAGATAGATCATGATCGGTACGATTTGTCCAAGGTGCGGATCATCTTCGTTAATGCTATTCATGTAAAGCGTGTACTGTCTCTACCTGCTGGTGGCTAATTTTTTCATGCTATTTATCTAGAGCATACACTACGGCTACCACCGTACTGGTAGACCATGATCATCGATGCCGTGCGTGAAAAAAACAAAAAAGGGAAAATTCCCTGGGGGAGGAGGGAAATCGCCCCCAACCTAATTTTCGCAAGCGAATAAAACGCTCAATTTTTAAACAAAGCGGTCCACTGCGCCTGATGCCTGTATGTTGCATGTGGCGGTGCGCGCCTCGGGTTTGCACACTGTAAGATGGCTACAAAACGCGGGTGGGGGAGAGGGGCACGCGCCTGAGCGGGGGGCAGAAGCAACGCGTCGCCATCGCAAGGTGCGTGGGGGCGGGAAGCCTCGAACCCCTTTCTATGATTCGCCTGTTCGTGTTCGCGCACCGCTCTAACGAGGGCGAATCTTTGGGATATTCAACGTCCCGCTGTTTTGTATATAGGTACTGTAACCATGCTTCCCTCCGCGGCTGCCGGATCGCAACGTCTGGTTACCCGATAGAAGATGATGATAAAACCGGTAGCTGTGTGGATGAAGCCCGGACGTCTGCGCTTTCAGTTATATGGTGGTGGTGATGTCCTGCCGCCTGTAGTTCCGAGTCGCCTACGGTAGGGACTTGACCGCTTGTATGATTGCTATGTTTGACGCACGCTGCTGTGTACGAGACGAAAGAGGACTAACCGTATACGTTGATGGATTTGCTAAGGGTGTGTTCGCTAGAGTACGTACCAGAGTATACCGGGGTTACTCGCTCGGTAAATGCCCTATACCGAAGCCTTGGGCAAAATGTTCGGTACGGCCTCAGTATGTACCCTGCCGGACACGACGGTAAGGTTCGGCACGAACTCGATACCTTGTACCCGGCGCTTCGATAGGTTTCGGCACGCCCACCAAAACTACCCCGGGTGTCGGTATGCCCTACCGAAGGCCGAAGTTTTGATTGTGCTTCGGCCTATTGTCCCCAATGACTGAACGAAATAGCGTTGGTTGATGGGGCTCGGTTGGGGTTAGGATCAGGGTCAGTGCATTGGTATCGTACACAACATTGGCCCTCGGCCATAGTGTAGAGTGGGTGACAATCTGCCTCCTCTCCCTACAATGCCGTGTCGGGTGCACTCAATGATTGCCCTGATGGTGCGCGCGTGTCGGTGATCGGTGTTTCTGTTGTTGTTGTTGTTGTTGTTGTTGTTGTGCTTTTGCTGGTGTCGGGCGTAGGGAGTTGGATGCTCCATTAGCGTTTGCTACCAGCACTTTGGCCCCAACTTCGATCAAATGGTTGGTAGTATCGCGTTTACACTCGCCATTGTAGTCGAGTGGCCTCCCACCTTCCGGCAAATGGCTTGCCTTATCGTACACCACTTTGTCCCAATGGAAGGACCGTTTTGACTAAGTATTACCAGGTACTGAACGAACCCGAGGTACACGAAGAAAAAATCAACATAAAACGGAGCAACGCTCGCCGCCATGTCGGAACGGAAAACAAACTACAGTAGTAGCAGGTTTGGAATTTTGTCAGAAAGTTGATGATTTTTTTTTTTTCTTGCAGTTTTGCTGTACTTAGTTTTACTTTTAGTATATCCGCTCCCCCCTGCCTGGGATTCAAAAACAAAATGGGGTGTCTTTTTTTTTTTCGCGTACCCTTGTATAAACCTTTTATTTGTGTACATTTTTTTGGGGGGGGGGAGAGTATATACGTTTTTTTCGTTTACGTTTTTTCCTCCGCGGCCTGCGAGGTCGCCCTCACGGCGAAATCAAGTCCTACAGCAGTATCGCTCTTGCCGTAAATGCGAGGACCTCTGTGGTATACGTAGATAGGATGTCCAAGCTATTATCCCAGTTTCAGCTCTTGCCGTTTTGAGCACTTGCACTCTCGCTCGTACTGCTCGTTCGACCCATGTACGTACACACGTTCTCGTTACCTGCCGTCGAACCAAAAGAAACAAGGGCCCGGTACCTCGTACGCGTAGTAGTAGCTGTTCATGTTGATATAATCAAAATCCGAGCATCAAGCACCATATAAACGTAAATTTGTCAAAAATGGTGGAGCTGCTCCTGCCGGCTACTAATATAGCTGTTGCTGTCCGCTCTGCGCTGATCGTTTTGGTGGCTCGACAGGGCGTTGCTTCGAAAGCCTCGCATCTTGCTGCTGGACGAGGCCACGTCGGCTCTGGTGAGTCATCATGCTCTACTATACGAAGCTTGCGGCCATACATGATACGCAAGCGGCTGTCTGATGCCAGCCATTAGCTCTACACGTCATCTCGTGTCGGAGGGGGGGGGGGGGGGGGGGGCTACTATTTCGCCCCTTTGAGTGTGTAGAGATAGCAACCGAAACAATGGTTAATAAAGTTTAGTGCGGTCAACCACTGTCTAGGAGCAGCGTGAGGGCCCAGAAAAGCAGGGGTGGGATCATGATGCGGCCCGTGCCGCACGACTACTCCTGGCGGTGTAACTCGGACACCAATTTATTTCATCATCCCCCCTAATCGCGCAGTGGCCGTCGCTGTGCTCGTCACTCTCTTGGAACGAAAAAAGCAGGGCCGTTCACGGGTCGGGTCGGGTCGGGTTGCGTAAGGGTGGTCGTGTTGCGGCCCGTACCGCACGACTACTCCTTGCGGTGTAACTCGGACACCAATTTATTTTATCATCCCCCCTAATCGCGCCGTGGCCGTCGCTGTGCTCGTCACTTTCTTGAAACGAAAAAAGCAGGGCCGTTCACGGGTCGGGTCGGGTCGGGTCGGGTCGCGTAAGGGTGGTCGTGTTGCGGCCCGTGCCGCACGACTACTCCTTGAGGTGTTACTCGGACACCAATTTATTTCATCATCCCCCCTAATCGCGCAGTGGCCGTCGCTGTGCTCGTCACTCTCTTGGAACGAAAAAAAAGCAGGGCCGTTCACGGGTCGGGTCGGGTCGGGTCGGGTCGCGTAAGGGTGGCCCGACCCTAACCCGTGAGAGTTCGAAAACCTCCCAACCCGACCTGACCCGAATCGACCCGACCCGACCCGACCCGATCGGTGATATTTCGAAAGCTTGCTGTCCCAACCTGCGGGTCGGGCCATGACCCGTGAAGAGCCTTGGTTTTTTAAAAAAGGGGGTGTGTCAGGCCTGAAAGACCTCCCTTGCACCTTTTGAGGGCAAGCTGCAGTCCCGTTATGGAAACAGCCCAGTCAAATTCTAAGTAATTCCAGCATGGTGGCGAGTACGGCTCCGTTTTCTCTTTTTTTTTCCTCTCTCTCTCTTTTCTTTTGCATACCCCTGGGGGGTAGGGCATGCCTTATTGTTTTGGTTTTCAGCTGTGCATGAAACCGGAGATTCGCGCCATCCTACCGAAAATCTCGGGGGGGGCGGGGGGGAGGTGTGTGTACTCGATAGGAGAGATGTACTCGATCTCATGCATGGCCGTAGTCGTAGTACCATAGACCCTCGCATCCCTACAATGCCAAGGGTGAGCTGCATCCTACTAAGAACCGCTTGTGAGGCGGACTTGCATATGGATGACAGCCTCAATGAGTTAGTTTAATTTCCGGTGCAGCCACTTCCAGAGACAGCAATGGGAGTGCTATGTAACTGCCTCTTGGGTGCCTTACCTTGAACACTACGTGATACGATCATATCCCTTGTGCGGAGTAAAGGTTCTTTACTTCGCACAAATGATCTCATTCGACAACCAGCTGTGGGCGACCACCAAAAAAACAAACAAACAAACAAAACGGTACCCTGGATGTCTAGCTCACGTAGTGAGCGGCATGTTTTACAGTGTCGTTGCCAACCGACGCCAACCCAACGCGGCGCGGGGGGGGGGGGGGGGGGGGGGGGGGGGAGCGGTTGTTTGTTTCTACGTGCGTGTATGCCTTTCGCCAAGCTCGCACAACATGTTCAGCGACAGGTTCAACATTTATCCGACGTCTTTGTCACCTGGCTTGCAAAGTCGAGTACCATCCAACTCAACCGGTCGAACTCACTGCAGCTGACGCATTTTTGTAAAATATTTTGTACACATTACCCACCAGCGTGAATCCCTACGTATCGAGAGCTAACCTAATCTTTCTAGTTCATTGTGCAGTCTTGTAGCGCTGGATAAGTGTATACACGCATATAGGGTACGTAGGCGCGATGATTTTCAACGTATGTATTGTACAGAAGGCATGATGTTTTTTCAACGTATTTATTGTGACGAGGGCATGCTGATTTTTTTTTTTAACCTTATCTAGTGAACAATGGACATAATTACTTTCAACGGATATATCCGTTGTGGGAGAGGGCATATCCCTCTTGGGACCGCAGTCCCATTTTTTGGGGAGAAACTACTTAGAATTTGAGTCGTTTGTCCCCAAATACGGGACTGCAGTCTCAACAGTCCTAAAAGAGATTTTTGATGATTTTCAACGTATCTATCGTGCGGAGGGTATAGCTTGAACTAACGTGCGGTTGCGCGCGTGTCTTTCGTCGTTTTTTTTGTCGTGTGGGCGCGTCTCAGGATGCGGAGTCGGAGGCGTCCGTGCAGCAGGCGCTTGACGCGCTCGTGAGAGGGGCTCCGGAAGCACCACGGTTGTTCTCGTTGCTCACCGGTCAGTAAGCGTGTTCCTCGGCCCCGCTGTCATTTTTTTCAAGAGTGCTCCTGACTGCTCTACTGTACCTCGGTTAATGCACGGGGATGCCATACTAAAGAATACGTTGTAGGAAAAACAAAGAAGTAAGAAAGGCAGGCTGATGTTGACAATTCAAAATGAGGAACTTAGAACCCGCTAGTCCCCAGTTCGCCGGGGTCTCATGTTGCCAGGATTGATGCCCGTGTTGCGTTGTGAACATTAAGGCGGGCTGAGTTACTGATGGTTGACGCTCACAGGCTTTTGTTCCCCTGCCCCCCCCCCCCCCCCCCCCCCCTTTTTTTTTCTTCTTTTTTTCGTCTACTCGATATTTATTTGCAGGCTGTCGACGGTCATGAATGCGGACAACATCGCCGTCATGGACAAGGGATGTTGCATCGAACAGGGCACTCACGACAACCTCATGAGCATGGGCGGGGTTTACTCGAGCCTTGTAGCGCGGCAGGTATGAAACAGATGCACATGCATGGCCGGGTTTAGCCTCGCGCCAGAGACGTCTGTGCCTCGAGCGCTCCGGGCGCTTGCATGGCCTTCCTTCGCGTCTCCCGTATGTCCCACTATTCATGTGTCGAAATCTCGAGGGGGACTACTAACATGGGTGTTACGGTAGCTTGTTTTTCCTCGTGAACGGTTTCACGTCATTAATTAGGGAGAACAGCTCCTCTAATGGACACTGGGTGGCAACAGAACTGTGTGTTTATTGCTCCGATGGGAACGGTTCGTGCCGCAGGTATTAATAGTATTTATCACAAGTGTTCAGAAGGGAATTTTCTGGGAATATTCCTATAGTCCCGCCCGCTCCAGCCTTGTATTTGACGTCACGGCAAAAGAGCGCTAGTTGTAGCGGTGAATAAACGAGGTGGGTACTTTTGAAACGATCGCTTGATTCGGAATAATACTGGCAGTTTTTTTTTTTTAATCTCAACAGCGGAACGCCTCGGTGGAAACGTTCGCTTGATGTGGAATACTAACCTTGGTGGCAGCCGGGTTTTTTTTGTTCAACCACGAAATCTCTTTCTCTCTCTCGCTCCCCGTGCTTTGCGTTTTTGCGTGTTGCATAGATATCGCGTGCAGCGAACACACTGCAGCAGGATTCTCAAGAACTTTCTTCCACAACCGCCGCCCCCGCCGACATCGATACCCTCATGGACGAGTTAGAAGGTATCTTGCTGGGGTGTAAGAGGCTGGAGGATCTGTTATCAGATAGCTTTCGGGGTGGACGTGGAAGGTTGCGTTGGGGGTTTTCCTAAGTATATTTTCGTCGTGATTGCGGGGGGAATGGGCCGGGATCGATAGCTCACGTAGAGGCTTGGTATGCTGTGTCCGTGTTCAGACTGATGCGACAGACAGACGGACAGGCATGAATGACAGACAGAGAGACAGACAGACAGACAGACAGACATACAGACAGACAGACAGACGCGAGACCTCATGTATCACCCGGGTGATAAGGTAACACACCCCCCGGGGATTATTTTCTGAGACGATTTGGCGCGCGTCCTACAATAGAGGTAGGTGTATACGACTCTTTCGCAAGAATATGTTTCTGACTGTCGGAAAATCTCCGCAAGTGAGGACGAAATACCCGCTAATCCTGTCCGGGCTGCGCAATACTTTCGTTGGCACCGACAGCAGGGCTAGACCATGGGATTGCTTTGTCATCGGGTTATAACCCTTTTATTACGGGGGTCCATAGTTAACGGGACCAAATTCTGTTAGTAAAAACAGGTAAATATATAGGTTTTTATGTACACCATAGGTCCTCTTAACTATGGACCCCCGTAATAGTACTGCAGTCCCGTTTTTGGGGACAAATTACTTGAAATTAGAGTGGTTTGTCCCCGAAGCGGGACTGCAGTACTAGAGGGGTTAAGCCGACAACTTTTCTCAAAGGTCACTTTTGGGTGTGTGTGTGTGGAGCTCCGTAAGGTCAAGTGAGGATCCCGAGATAGTTCAGGTGCTATATATGCCTATCGAAGCACGCGTCATTTTTCTCCGATCATCTAGGGGGGGCACAGATAACGAAAATTATGGCCTTAGGTCTCGTCCGGATTGTTCCATAGTAGACGCGTCTCGCTCGGCGTTTGCGTCCTCGCGGGTTGTCGAGAAAATCAGCTCGGGGATCCGTCCGAGGGGGTGTATTATCTTGTCTTATCACCCGTGTGATACGGTAAGTGTGTTATCTTATCACCCGTGTGATACGGTAAGTGTGCTATCTTATCACCCGTGTGATACGGTAGGTGTGTTATCTTATCACCAGTGTGATACGGTAGGTGTGTTATCTTATCACCCGTGTGATACGGTGAGTGTGTTATCTTATCACCCGTGTGATACGGTAAGTGTGCTATCTTATCACCCGTGTGATACGGCAATGGTGTGTTATCCGAATACACGTGCTGTACGATATAATAGTAACCCTCTAGCTTTTGACCATTTTTTACTGACTCATCGGTTCGACCTAGCTACGTATGACCGTGATTACTGACCCCATCGGCACGATCCAGCTTTTGATTGTTTATACTGACACAGCCGATACAATTTAGCTTTGTGACCGATTGTACTGACTCATCGCTGCAATCTAGATGCTTCAGCCGTTTTTTTTCTTACGTACGCATCGCTACAACCTGGCTTCGACCGCGTTTGCTTCACAATTTAACCCTTGTTTGCAAGGCGCGCTCGCTGTAACTACGAGACCTTTCTGATTCCCTTGTGTGTGTTCTTAAACACATTCCAACCGTGCTTTCTACCCGTCGACACCTAGCACAACCAGTGTCCGTGCCGATTCTCCAATCCTGTTAATAGAGAGATACAAGCTCTGTGGTAACACAACTTCGCCATAGAGATACTACATTGTTATGCGGTGAGCAAAATAGACAGTGCAATGCCGTGTTCATCATACTGGATACGACAGGAACGACATACACATTCTATAAAAGAGAGAAAACGAAAGAAAGAAAAGAAACAAATCGCAAGAAAAAGGGGAAAACAAATAGTGTCGTACCCCCCCGTAGCAGGAGATGTGGCAGGCAACACAGAACGAGCTAATGAAACAACACCACCACATATATACAGAGGTAAGACTGAGAATCAAGAGAAATAACAAGCAAACCGAAGCACAACAGGAAAAAAAAACAAAAGCACCCTCTACTACGAGGGACCATAGTTAATAGGACCTATGGTATACATTAAAAACCTATATGTTTACGTGTTTTTTCTAACAATATTTGGTCCTATTTACTATGGTCCTCCGCAATAGGCAGTCGCTGCAGTTTGTGGTACGAGTAGCATACCTGGTAGACAGGTGCTACCTGCTAGTCAGCCTGGTACCTTGCTACCCTGTCTGCCGTCTCCGTCCTGCGTTCGTCAACTATGCCCCACCCCCGGAGAGGATGCGTTAGACAACACGAAACAAACAAAGCAGGTTCGTCATACACCCACGCCACAAGACTTGTTCCATGAAGACAAGGAAATAAGATAGAAAACAAGTAACAGTACGTACGAAAATTACGGAGGATCAAAGAAAAAAAAAAAAAAAAAACAGAGAAAGATAACGTTCGAACCAGCTGCCGCAGTTGGCGACACGAGTAGCATAGACATGCTCCACTTACTAGCCGGCCTGGTGTTTTGCTACCCTGTCTGCCGTCCCCTTCCTACTTTCGTCCACCGCGGTTTTCCTTCTACTCCTCCTGTTGCCCCCCCTGGCCCCATTCCCTAGGTCGGGTTTCCTTTCACTCCTCTTGTTACCTCCCTTTACCCCATCCCCTTGGGCACAACCCTGCCTACTCAGCTGTGCCTCACCCTCGTCCAATTTCACGATGAACCGTTTGGCTGCTTCAAGGACCCCCCGGTACCATTCCCCCGTTTTTTTGCTGTAGTGGACCACAGCGCGGTCTCAGCTTCAGGCGTTGTGTTGATCCTTCGGTGGCTCGGAACTCCCTAATGTCTACGATTATGCATCTATTCCAAGTCTTAAACTGTCCGCCAGGTCTCTGGTTCTCCCCGCCAGCCATCGTCCCGAACATTCCCCGACTGGGTAATCGCTCCTTGTTTTGCCGTGCCACGGCCCTAGCAAGAAAGAGCCGCCGTTTACGGATGGTCGTTTCGATGCTCTCGCAACGTGTCATCTTGAGGGCCTTCGCGTACGAGAGGGTGGTGTGGTCGGTACGAAGTCGGCGCTGGAAGCCAATGACCCGTTAAAGGACTTGGTGGTGAGCCATTCGAAGTTTGGCAACGTGCTCCGCTCTGAGGGTCCACGGCACACACCCGTACAGCAGGGTCTCAATCACCTCGGCCTTCAGCATTCAGACTTTCAGACTAAGCGGGGCGGTTGTCCTACTACTCCGGGCCGAACGGTTTGAGGCATGCCCGCATGAGACGGATCCGTCCGTCGATTTCGAGCGAGAGGTCAGCGTTTTCGTGGACAACGCCGCCTAGGTAAAATAACCGGGCCGTCTGGTTATACCTCTGACTTGCTGCTTCGATGACGAGCGGTGGCGCGAGGGTTGTCTGGTCT
The DNA here is from genome assembly GCA_031763025.1 of Macrocystis pyrifera. Taxonomy (NCBI): domain Eukaryota; class Phaeophyceae; order Laminariales; family Laminariaceae; genus Macrocystis; species Macrocystis pyrifera. The sequence goes on from JASSKH010000084.1 coordinate 10,747, forward strand.
GGTGTTCGTAGCAGCATTGTTTCTGTCTTATTTTCCGATACCGTGAGGCCTGCTGCTTCGAAGACAGTCACGATGACTGCCACTATTTTAGCGAGTCCTTCAGCCGACTTCGAGACAATTCCTGCGCCATCGGCGTGCAATATGCCACATACAGCCCTTCGCACACATGCCAACGGCTCCTGCTCCTCTGTTCTGACTACTCCAGTATCATTGAGTTGAACCAAATCCCTTAACACGGTACGATGGCTTCGTCTTTGCTGAAGGGTACCACTACGACGTGTAACGCAGCAGCGAAGAACACGTTGAACAGTAACGGTGATAGCACGCAGCCTTGCCGCAGCCCCTGCGTGATATTGAACCATTTCGAGTGCTCGCTGTCATCCTTACACACGCGAGCCCGCATGCCTTCGTGGAAATTGCGGATAATTGGAAGCATCCTGGTATCGACCTAGGGCCGGACCCGTCGCTTGTTTTTCGCCCGATCGAGCGGCGGCGACTAACGACCACACCGCTTGATGCATTGATGCATGCTATCATATATACGACATAGAGGCGAGGCTCCTCATGGTTTTCGAGGCCCCTTACTTTGGGAGCTCTTGAGAGGAAAAACAAAGTTGCAACCTGACCTTAAGAGACAACGCCATGCATGGCCTAGGTATTGTAACGTTTGAAAATAAAAACCCATCAGCTTTGAGATGGAGGAATTTCTCGAAAACTCGTGTTTTTGCAAGCTGTGCATGATTTTTCTGTGGCGCCTATGCACTACTACTACGGGTTTTGTATGGGCGCCTGAAGGATAGATGTATCATGTATTGAGGGGGAATAAAATCGGTATATATCGGACAATAGTGCCAATCACAAATTGTGTTCCAGCGATATGGCGTGCTTTATTGACAATTCTTCAGTGACCTTAACGAGCGCCACCAATCAAAATTATGTTTGGCCAAAAAATGATACCCCTTTCGTACTGGGGAACGCCTCACTTTTCCAGCGAGTCTTTAGATATGCCCAATCTAGAGGAGGTGGGGCATTGGAGGGCGTGTTTTGTTTTGTTTTGGTCTCGGTATCTCTTTTGCGGGCGTACTATTGTCTTTATATGAAGTTGTGCCCGCGTTTGTTTTTTTATGGGACACATTTTTTGTTTCCAAGAGCAGACAGTTTCCGCCCTTCGTCTCCTCAAAAATTCACACTCACTCAAGCCATTAGTTGATTGATTTCATCCTCGAACATATACATCATTCACTATTACGGAGGACCATAGTAAATAGGACCAAATACTGTTAGTAAAAACAGGGAAACATATAGGTTTTTGTGTGTACCGTAGGTCCTATTTACTGGTATGGTCCCCCGTAACAGTACTTCGAAATATGTCTATCGAGTAAATGAACAGCACACGACTGCGGGTACGAGTGTAGCTCTTCAATCTCTTCCTTGGGTTCGACCCCCCAGACACTGGTCCCAGTGTGACCTCCACACCGGGAGCTGCTGGAATCACTCCGCCCCAAGCTTTGTGTTACGGATCGCGCTGGGGAATACCCAAAGCACGCTATCATCCCGTGATTCCGGCGACAACAGGTTGTCTTCGCTAAGGCTAGGCCGGCGCTCCACACTCAGGCGTGCGAAATCGATGCCTGCTGTGTGGGTTAGTATTGCCCCAGGTGTCCCACCATTCTGTGCTGCTGAGGTACTACTCGATAGTCACGTCCCAGCATTCGAACTCGATACCTGGTGCGCTTTACATGGCGCCAGGTGTCCCGCCAGGTTTGTGCTCTTGAGGACGAGGGCACTGGATGCTTTTTGTTTTTGTTTTGCCTTTTTTGCCTTCCGACAAATGCCCAGACGAACGGAATGTACAAGACAGCAGTGCATTTACAACCAATCGCGCTCGTGTCCTCTGGTGTCTCTGGACAATTAATATCTCGATCAACTGCTCCCGCGTGACAAAAGAGAAAGAAAAAGAAAAAAAAAAGTCCGCAAAGCTCCCCGCTGGTACATAAGACACCACACCTAATATCTGCGCGCATTTTTTGTCTCGATTCCAAACTCTTGCAGGAAAAAAGGACAACGCGAAAGGAAGCTCTGCGCAGCACGTGGCAGGAGGCCGCGGTGACATGGGGGTCCGGGAGGGGGCTGGAAATGGAGGGAGGGGGGCGGCTAGAAAGAGACGCGGGGGAACGGGCGCGCACTAATTATGAGAGGGGGAGGGGAGGGGGGTGAACTAATGGTGTTGAATATCGTATCGAAACCATCGTTCTGTGCAGCGGAAGTTTGATATCGCGAGAAGGGGAAATCATTAACTTTTTTCAAGTAAGGTTGGATATCGTCTATCATACGCGTTTCGTCCTCCATCCTCACCCCCTCTGTGCCTGTTTCCCCCCTCTTTTTTTGTGCTGATATCATACCGGTGTATATCCAACGAAGAACTTTGACGTTTCGACGGTCAAATTCGTATCGTTTACGTAGGTTTTCCTTTTGTCGGTGTACCCGGGTACCAGGTATGTACGAATCGATTATTCAGTATCATATCGATTTTGTTTTTTTCGTTTATCGGAATCGTATCGAACTCGACTATCGACTGTCAAAATCGTAACGATTAGATTAATCGTATCGAACTCGACTATCGAATGTCAAAATCGTAACGATTAGATTTTCCGTTTGTCGATATACCTGGTACGTATGTACGAATCGATTATCAAAATCTTACCGATTTGTTTTTTTGTTGATGGGAATCCTGTCGAACTCGAACTATCGACTGTCGGAATCATATCACTCGGTTTTTCGTTGATCGGTATATATACGGCATGGGTATCCCAGTGAGGCGGTGGTGTGCCGGGGCAATATGACCGCCTCATTGGGGGAAGCGGCCTTATACTTTCCAGGTTATGAGTGCAATTCTCCAGTCGCGCCAGGCGATTTCGACCGCCTCATATATCGGGGTACCGCCTTCCTCAGGCCGCTTTATGGGGGCATCCCTACTGCTGTATGTATCGACTGTCGAAATCGCACATATTGATTTGATTTTTCTGTTATCGGTGTCTTCTCGAACTCGATAAGCGTTTGGTATCTCCATCACTAGGGTGTAGCATATTATTGAAGTGGTGAAGTTATCCCTGTATGCGGACTACAGTCCTTCGGATCGCCCGTGTCTAATCACCGTGTGGGAACCAGACAGAAAACATTAAACGCCTGCGCTTTTCTGATGTGGTCAATTATTTTATAAAACTCCTGACTGGTGGAAAAGAGAAAATGATTCCAATGCCCGAAACATTGGTTTATGATTGGTAAAAAGAATTAAGGAATGTTCTAACTGGTGGACAACACTTTGATCTTGCCGTATTTTTTTTTTATGCGGTATGTATTATACCAGTACGTAGTTTGTTGCGGGGAAAATGCGGTGTGATTTTGGCCCATCAGAGCAACAATGAAGACTTGTTGGTGACGGCCGACCGCATGCAGCTATGCAGCTCCGAATGTTTGTGACTATGATTGTGGAAGACGACGATTGGCGAGTTCTTGCTTCGATTCGTTGATCCAGGATCTCGTTGGGATCTCGTTTGATATAGAAGGGCTCTCACGGCGGGAGACGTACTCGTTGTTCAAGCAACGTTTGACGGGTTGTTGGTTGATACGTTTTAGTCCGGGATCTGGTTTGATATGGAAGCATGTTTGTTCATGGCACGGAGCTCGAACTTGCGGATTTTTTGGCGTCGTGGCCGTCAGCGATATTCCCGGAAAGACGGTCCGATATCACAAGGGTCTGTATTTTTTTTTTGCTTTGCTCCTATAAATAAGCAAGCCACAAGGGAAAGGAAAGGGCGAAGGGATCGGGTGAGAGTGGTGGTGCTCCGTACCATGGTGTAATAGCCTGCGAGTTTTCGCATCACCTACAGTACCGCCGAAGCTTTCACACGTCGGATAGATCTAAGTCTACGGTAGAGATCATCTAGATCCCAACTTGTCCTTTTTTAGATGTTATGCAGGATCTGTATAGCACGTATCCAATACCGGACACGTGTCCTATTATTATAGTAGATTGTGCAGATTGCACGACTCCCACCGGGCAACGTGAGCTAGATCATACAAGGTCAGGGATCTATATCTATCTGCTCTCAAAGATGTAGATCATGTGAGAATCGATCATCCATCAATCCGAGGTGTGGACGGTTTATTTCTGTATACGCGCGACATATAGGGCTGGGAGGGGAGGAGATAATGGGACTAAACGAGAGTGACGGCAACTCGGTCTGTAGTGCCTGGTATTGTTTCGTCAGCTTTCGCGTAACTCCGTACCTCTCTGGCGGCAGAAACAGTACCCGTTTGGACTCTGATGTGAGTATCGAACGGGGACTATATCCCCGTCCAGAGAGGTACAGTACCGCCAAAAAAAAGCGATACCCGTCGTAATAGTGTTTCTGTGTTGGAATGACCTTCGCACTACCGAGGTGTGGAGGCTTTATTCCTGTATACGCGCGACAATAGGGCAGGGAGGGCGGGAGATAGGGAGATTGAGCGAGAGTGATACTCGGTACTTAGTATCAGGTATTGTTTTGTCAGGTTTCGCGTTATTTCGTACCTTGTCTGGTGGCCTCTGAACAACTTACGTCGTTTCCAACACTGCGTTCACAAACGTAATTTTGGCACAGAGTACGGCGCGCATGATATGTATACGGCCGGCGTCAAGAAACGCAAGGGAGCTTCAATGTTCAAGAGGGGGAGAGTCCAGATTTTGAGATTTTGGACTGACGCTGTTATCGGCCCCTGGTGGTATCGTCAATCTCCAATCTTGCATCATGAGAGCTCCGCATGCGAGGGTTAAGTGCGGTATAATACAAATAGAATTCATCCTGCAATAATGTTTGTTTTTTTCCTGGAGGCCGCGGACATCAAGGACTCCGTCCGCCGGACGAGTGGTTCGTTCGTGCTCTTGTATCGGGGATGGCTGTAGGTCTAGTACGGCGTTGGTACTATCATGACGGCAGTGTGTCGCGACTAGGGAGGCTGTTGGTCATATATTGGTACCCGTGTCCGAGATGTCTGATGTTGATGTAACTGGCAACAAGATCAGCTGGAAACACGTAACACTCTCGAAATCCAATGTCAGGCGAAAGCCAATGACGTTATCATTATCATTGGTGATCAAACGGCATTATCCTCGGATTTTTAAACAGGTAAATACCGCGTTTTCCGCGGAATTGATTCAAAGAATTTCGTCTACACTGAAAATCAAAAGCGTAAATCCTCCCTGAATGTCCCCGGTTGCCTCGATATACCAGTACCCAGGGCGGGGCCTAGCTGTATCAGGAACTACTGTAGGCTCCATCCACGTGCGTCCTACATTACTCCAAGTATAGCTCGCATTCCATTCGACAAACGTGCAGCAAAAACGTAATGAACGGGAGATTTATCCAAACTAAAAATCAAAAACATTCAATCCGGACCGTACGCGCCCTCCGGCGTTTCATCGTCTCTCCAGTCCTCTGTAACCAACATACACTGGTTTCTTAACGCCGGCAGAGCGGGGATCAGGACGAGGCGAGAGTCCTCAGCAGCGGGAAGGGCGATGGGGTTGATTGACGCGAATATGGGGGGCACCAGAAGGGCGGGGGGCGCAGCAGGGGGTGTACTCATACCATGCATGGCCGTACGGCAGTAGTCGTATGACCATAGACCTTCGCATCCCTACAATGCCGGGACGGGGCATGTCGAGTTGTCGCCGACCAGGCCGGCATTGCCTGTACCAAGCGCGAAGCGCCGTGAGGTGTTCTGCGAGTCGCATGAAGGGTGAGCTGCATCCTACTGAGAATCGTTTTTGAGGTGGATTTTCTTGCATAATGATGGCAGCGTTTAATGGCGGGGGGTATCTGGACGGGGAGGGGGCATCTGAGTGGAGGTAGGGCATCAGGAGGGGGGGGGGGGGGGAGCATCAGGAGCAGAGGTGGCATACAGACCTGACGGAGGCCACTAGGAGGGAGGGCAATGGAGTCGCTTTGCTAAAGCTGCTAGACGGCAGTAAGGGGGGGCGCGCCATCAGGATTAGACGGGCAGCACCCGTAACGGGAAAGGCGTGGAGTCGCTTGGCGATCTGTTGGGGGGCATTGGTAGGGTGTGGCAGGAGTCAGGAGACGGGGGGGGGGGCGGTAAAGAAGGGGGCGAGGGGGGGAGGGCTACTTTGGGCGGGGGGGGGGGGGGGCAGCAGACGGGGGGGGGGGGGGTCGGGAGCAAGGGTGAGCGGTCAGAGGACGGAGGGAGGGGGAATCAGGACGGGACGGACGGCGGTATTAGGGGAGGAGAAGGGGTCTTTAGCGCGGACTCACATGTATATGCGTAAGGCATGACCTTGTGATTGTTGAACCGTCCCAAGTCATTTGATGGTTCCGATGATGAAGAATCGGGGTTTCTTTCTACGGTTTCGTAAGAGCCGCGACGTTTGTAGAAACCCCGTGCTTCTCAGATCCATCAAAAGCACGGTGTTTCTACAAACGGTGCGGATCTTTCGAGGGTTGTCAATCAGAGATTGGGACGCTTTGTATCCCTGGACAGGTTTGCCTATTAGGCCGGTACTCGTTGGTACTCACGTGTGTTGTTTGTTTAGAGATAGAAGAAGAGCAACTCTATTCCTTTCGTGCACGCGGAGACTGCGGAGACTGAGACCCAAGCTCGTGCCTCGCTGGGGGGGTTTTCCATCTAAGATACGCCTCCCAAGTGCTACAAATACCATTCCAAAACTTGAACCCAGGTAACTACCGGTCTTTCAGCTTCATTCAAGGCAGTATCAGAACACTAGCCCACTCTGATGAGCCGTATATGCAGAATTATGGAAATTCATGGAAACGCCGATTCCGCGAACTGGAACATGAGTCGAAGATGCGGCTCCTCAAAACCCTCTCCTGCACCTCTGAACGGAGAGGCAACGAAGCCGGCAAGGTACGTAAAAAAGAGAAAGAAAGGCCAAAACCGTAAGGGACTGGAAGAAATCGTCAACGAAAGGCATCGCCATACCGCCCGCAACGGGGGGAGGGCGAGGAAGTGTCTCTGGAAAAGCAAAAAGTAAACACCAAAAACGAGAAGAAAAACAAAATCAGGGAACACGCCAAGAACCACCTAAACCCAGCCCACAACTCCGAAAACGTGTTATGTGCCACAAATGAGTGGTTCCGATTACCCAGACCAGCCCCGACACTGAGCGTGGGGGGTAGGCAGGACAAAATACGCAAAACAAACATCCACAACCCAGCCCACAACTCCGGAAACGTGTCCTGTGTCACAAATGAGTGGCCCGATTACCTAGACCAGCCCCGACAGCACTCAGCGCCGACCTGCTCCGCTCCCGCCCCGCGCGTTGCCCCGTACTTCGGCCCGACGAAGCGACTCAGCCGCACTTATTTCACCGGGGAGCCGCCCGGTATCTTCCCCGGTGTCGAGAGCCCGCGCCTCAAACGTCGCTCCCCTCAACCTGGGCACGAGAGCAGGCGCTTCAATTGCCGCTCTCCCGGACCACGCACCGCGCAGCATCACGAGTGTCGCGCCGTCGCGTCGTTTTTTTCAGCGAGGATGTCCCCCTCCTTCATCTCCCGGCCATGCGGTGGCGGTCGGTTTGAGATGCGGGAATGCCAACACCGAAACCCCAAGATCTCGGTTGAAGCTCGACTAGGCGTTTCCTCGCAAGGCGGCCACCCTTGTTCCTGTCAAGGAGGAGTCGACAAGACTAGCTACCTCGTCCCCCTTCCCCACCAGGTCTACAGGAAGGAAGCCCTCTCCGGTGGACCCTTTGTTTCCCCCCACCCGACCTGGTCTGCAGGCCCTCTTTCGTCTTTGCGCACACCACTCCACGTGCGCAGCACTCCTTCGGCTCCAGTGGAACAGAAGAGACCTGGCTCTGCCCGTCGAGCCAGTGGTGACTCCACGACCTCCGGTCAGATCAACCCGACAGCATACCCGTTAAATTCGGAAGGATCGTAGCTCTTGTCAACCAGAACGGGCTCCCTGCCCCCTTTGACCTAGGACACAGACCACCAGGCGCAGTAAGAGAACCTTTTGGCGATTTTTTGCCTACGGGCAATGGTGACACAGAGCCAGTATACGTGAAATCGAACTCGCCTCGTGCACCAGGGGCTCAGTGTTCTCAGAGAAGCACACTCCCCCCCACACTCATCGCAACTGCGGCCACCGACGACACCGCACCGTCGGTCTGTGACCCTACTCTCGCAAAGGAGCGGGTGGTACTGTTCTGACAGCCCCCCTCCTATTTTTCCAGGGTGCTACACTATTTGACCTTGTCGTGGGCATGCCGTGGTATTGCCATGGTACCGCCCATGGCATACCATGGCATCACCACGGCATCCCATGGTATGGCATAAGATTCCATGGCACGCCGTGGGGGTTGCCATGACATGCCATGGGTAGTACCATGGCGACCCCCGCGGCTACCGCCACGGCACTCCGCCATGGCAACCCCACGGCATGTCATGGCCACCCCCACGGCACCCCAATGCCCACGGCACCTAGGTTAGGCTCTGTCCGCCGTTCGCGACACCCTTCGCGCAAGTGAGGCTGGGTTGGCACACCCCGCCTCCTTTCATCAATTTTGCACTCCGACCAATCGACGCCACTTGTGAAGATCAGAGGTCGGGACACTTTGTATCCCTGGACAGGTTTGCCTATTAAGCCGGCACTCATTGGTACTCACGTGTGTTGTTTGTGTAGAGATAGAAGAAGAACAGCTTTGTTCCTTTCATGCACGCGGGGACTGAAACCCAAGCTCGTGCCTCGCTGGGAAAACCCCTGGTTTTCCATCTAAGATACGCCTCCCGTGTACGACAAATACGATCCCAATAGTTGAACCCAGGTAATTACCAGGCTTTCAGCCTCATTCAAGGCAGCATCATAACATGGGGGGGGGAGAGGGGAGGACTTAAGTCCGGGTCGGATCAGGTCGGCGTGGGATCAGGGTGCCAAGCGGGAGCATAGTCAAGTATTATACTGCCAAGCGTTTTATGCAAACTCGTCCTGCCTTTCGGTATCGTCAGCTTTGATGGCAACTCTATGGTAGACAGACATAGATAACCACAGCTGACACGTCATGTCCGTGCCGGGTATGTCAGGTACCAGGCATGTTGTACATCGTGGTGGGTGGGTTATGGGTGGGTGTATTGCCGGCCCCGTTGGCGTAGAAGCCGTCGTACCACTACAACAGTAGTATGTATCGTATATACTAATAATAGGTACAGCAGCAGTACTATTTTGTAAGAGATGCCCAATGTCAAACCCAAACTTGTTTGCCACGTGTGAGCTGCTGTGTCGTCTGTTGCTGATGTTTATTTTGTCGTCGTTGTGTTTTCGACTACAACAACAGTTGAGTATGAGTACTTCAGCAGCAGTATACGAGTACCAGGTACCATTCTTCCTCTTTACACACCAAGAAAGAGATCTGTACTCGTACAGATCAGATCGGCAGATGAGACAGATCGCTCGCAAATGTCAATGTTCCAACCCGGCATAGATACGCCTAGGGTTTCGACTTAATTTCGTCTTTCTCCTCATCAAATACTCGGATTACCAATACACAAAGGAAAGCAAAAGCAGCAGCCGACCATGCCCGGCTGATAGCGTCTAGGGTCTTACGCCCTTCGGTACAGCTATTCAGCAGGTGAGCCTTCCAGACGTAGGGTAAGAGGCTTCCAGAGAAAAATGCAGGCTCAGTAGCGTGGAGGGCCTGAAGCGTGACTACCTGGTACGATTTTCGGGTATCGTTTCAAGCAAAAGCTGGTGGATTCGTTTCCTTGTGTTGTGGAGTACTACAGCACTGCGATACAGCAGCAGCAGCAGCAGCAGCAGTAGGAGTGGATAGATTGATGGCGGGCACACGCTCGCCCGAGCTCCGGCCGACCCACGCGTGCTAGATCCCCGAACAACGAGCGAACCCCTCCCTGCCTTCGCCTGATGTATCTATCGGTGGGTCAGACTAGTTTATATAAACTTGGTCTCGATCAGAAAGCGAAAGCTGTCACCAAAAAAAAAAAGACGGTGCAACTCTCAGCTCTCCACCTGGCTTTCGCGTTGGGGCGCCTCTTCCTGTCTCCAGACCTGCCTGCTTTGCACGCACAAAAGGCACGCCCGATTTATCGGCAGCACGTCCGGTGCCTCGACCCTCCCTGAGGAACCCGACTACCATGACCAGCACGGATGCAAACAGGCATGCGAGTCCGTAGACAGAGCCACCCGGTCTTTTATGTTACCTCGTTTGCGGAATCAGCGATTAGGTTCAGTCCGGGTACGAGCAGTACGTGTCCTGCTGGTTTTACTGTTTGTGCTTGCTGCATTGACGTACGTATAATAATCGCACTGGCATACGACTCTTGTCTGTGCGTAAGTAGTTTTTTTTTCAACGTACCGACCTCTGTCCGTAAATATAAGGATTATTTTTATATACTTGTCATTGACCAAATGTCCTTACATTTCCGGACAAAGTGATACAGAGTCTTGTCATTTACCAGTACTTTTGCTCTTGCTTTTGTTCGACTTCAACTCGCTCGAGCAAGAGCACATTTTCCGGTTCGAAGAATTGGAAGTACTGCACACAGACTCCACCAGTACGAGCAGTAAAGGGTGATGAGAGACTCTTTGCCTAATGCCCGACGCGCTTCCTAATGAATCTGGCTCGTTTTTCACATCGAAGGCTATCGATATCTGTGCGGATACCTGAGTAATAGTCGTGATAGGATGATGAACACCGGGAAGGCAGGTGCGAAACGTACAATACACGTAGGTTTTTGCACCCATTTGTTTTTCGACTTTCTGGGGCCAAACTACTTGGAATTAGAATCGGACAAGGGTTTTACGCTTGGAGTACTTGCTCTTTCGTTTTCGTTTTCGTTTTTTGTTCAAAATTGAAAATTGTGCTTGTTCTTGTTTGGTGTACTCTGCACTCTCCATGTACCTGCCTGGTATCCCGTCCGGCCTGTTTACCAGTGGTGCCTCGTCCGTGTCTCAGCATGTTTGCCTGATTCAACTGCTCTGTTTATAGACACATGATGCGTTGCTGGTATAAAAAACAGCATCGACAGCCGCAAGTGTGTTACCTGGTACGATGTTGACGGCAGTATTATTAATGGGGGTTATTATTGATACTCGTACACGAAACGACAGGCAGTGTTTGGTGTGCGATAGGTGAGCAGTATATCGTAGCTGTTGTACAAAAGTTCGTCAGCGATATTCCATTTTTCCGCTCACGTCGTATCCCGGGTCCCATTCCGTTCCGACCAAAGGGGGCAGTACGAGTACACATGGGGGGTTGTCCTACTGCTGTAGAGGCTAGAGGGGAGACGCCGCCTTGTGCACGCAATTATGCATGCCGGGACAGCGAGACGGTGATCGCTGCTGCGGTAGTCTACGACGTACCTGGCGGGTATACTGCTGCCAGGGATGGATGTGGAATACAAGCAGTACCGCACGCACCTGTAAAATACTGTAAAACCGCCAGAAGTGGAAAGCGCTTTCGAGAACCGCTTCCACGAAGAACTTTGGAGGAGGTAAATCAGGGGACGGGTGATTATCATCCCCTGTTGAGCACACCGCTCAATTCGCACCCCTGTGCGCCTCCTGCTCTATCACCTATCACCCGATCACCCGCCATATGGAAGCGCTTCAATCCAAATACTTACAGGGCAAGGGTTCTCTATTGCTATTACTATTTACAGGCTCTTTTAGACTCTAGAATTCCAAATTTTTTTATGGACGCGTGTTCCACCATAGGGACCAGCGATGAAAATCTTGAAATCCCCCTAAAATGCAAACCGCGTGAGATCTTGAGAACCGCTGATGATCGGGTAGCGATACTACACATGCCTGCATATCATACCAGAACTCTGTTGTGTGATACAAACCTGGGTATTCGATTATTAATGGTGGAAGAAGTTCAAGTACCGCAATAATGCGAGTAAACGCCTCCCCCGCCCGACCGACATATCGAGCTCGATAACTCCGTAACAAAAAAATGTGACAACACCAAACGACACGTTTTCGGACAGCCCTCGACGACTGAAGTCCAATGCCACCCTTTTCGGCGCTGACATTCTTCTTGATGCGGAGATAGCGAGCTCGAAAAGTCGGTCCGCGGGGGGGGGGGGGGGGAACTCGATAGGAGAGATGTACTCGATCTCATGCATGGCCGTAGTCGTATGACCATAGACCCTCGCATCCCTACGATGCCGGGATGGAGCATGTCCGGTTTTCACCGACTAGGCAGACATTGCTTGCACCAAGCGCGAAGCGCCGTGAGGTGCCCGGCGAGTCGCATGAAGGGTGAGTTGCATCCTACTACTCGTAAGAAACGCTTGTGAGGCGGACTTGCATATGGATGACAGCTTCACCCGCATTGTTACGATAGTAGTCAGTCGATGTTTGATGTGAACCCGCAGCTTGCAACTATTAGTTCGTGACCCACTCGCATGAATTATGTGGCTGAAAGAGCTGAAATCAGCAGAGAGGAGGTACGCTGAACGCTCAGACACACTACTGCTGTTGTACCGCTAACCTCTTGAGCCTGGCCCCTCGCATAGCTGCATACATACGCAGGGCATACTGGTATCATTTGTTGGCTCATGTTCGTGTTGGCGCTCTGATAACCGACCTCGAGGTTGAGAGCTGAAGCCGAAAAGAAGCGCTCTGCAGCTGCATATGCCTTATGCCGCTATCTGAGGCAGCTATTAATATTTGAGACAGCTACTGTAGCTATCTGAGGGCATCATTGTGGGTTAGGATTAGAGGTAGTGTGTAGGGTTTGGATTAAGGTTGGGCGTGTCTCTCGGCTCTTTCAGCTACGATGGGTTACAAATGATGGTACTGGCGAGTTGCAAATACGCGCTTTTCTGCACCTGAATATATTTGAGCATATGCTCCCAGGATACTTCATACTCTGACCATACTCGGAGCATCGAGAGCAGGTCGTACTGCGAGTCTTGCGAGAATTTCAGCGAAATACTTCCGAGCACTGGCAAGGTGAGCAGTACTGACGATCGAAATATGGCGAGTAGTGGCAGCAGTATCCACGCAGACTACTGCGATAACCGGCAGTACCCGCAGTTTCGAAAACCTAAATAGTTTTAGGTATAGTTTGAAGTATGGGCAGTACCCGAAGTACAGATACTGCGAGTACTCGAGTATGAGCAGTATCGATCCCTTGACTTTCTGCCGCTCAGTACTTCCAATGTTGCCCCCCGAAAATAAGTAGAGCCGACTGAATCTTGTGGAGCATCTGTTCGTGATTTCTGCGGCAAGGTGTGGGATGGCATTGTCGAAACGATGCCCCGATGCACAGATGATCCCAGTATGCTTCATACGCGGAGTATGCTCGAACTATCGAGAGTATATTGCACTGCGAGTACTGAGAGTGTTGTGGTACTGACGGCCGAAGTACTGCAAATACCGCCGGGGGTTAGCACGAGCAATAGGCGCCGAGAATGCCGGTAGTATGAGGGTGCGATACTGCTCATGCTGTTCATGCTCGCAGTGTTTTGGGTTGCCATGCTGCTGTTCATATGTTAGAGTACCTCCAAGTGGTTCGGATGATTGTGCCGCGGGCTATGCTGTTGGAACTCGGGGTTCTGTGCTGTGTAAACAGTACATGACCTTAAGTACAAGCTGCACCCGCAGGACAAACATCCGATTTACTTGAAGCACGCGGAGTGTAAACAGTGTTGAACTCCGAAGTACTGCCTACCTGAGCAGTATGAGCGGTATCGTGCTATGACATCCGGCCAGTGCTCAGTGCCTCTGCTGTAGTGTTTACTCCCAGGAAGCGGATTACTCAAAATCCCGCGCGTGGGAGCATCTGTGTTCTGTTTTCTGCGAAAACCTATCAATATGTTCATCGACACGGCTGACAGATGCTTCCTGTGTACTTCATACTCCGAGTATACTGGGAACAACTGAGGGTATTTAGTGATGTGAGCACTCGCAGTATGAGCAGCACTAACGGCCGAAATACGGCCAATGCTGGCGATATCCGCAAAATACCGAACCCCAAAGTATTGTGAGCACTGACAGTATCTGCAGTATCGCCCCGAAATAATTGAAGTACAGGCAGTATACTGAGGATAGAACCGCGAAGTACTGCGAGTATGAGCAGTATGAGCAGTATCGAACGCTGAAATATTGCCAGTACGTATGGGTTCGCAGTCATACTCGGAGTGTTTGGGAGCAATTGAGACTATTTAGTATTGCGAATATTTGCAGTAGAGCAGTACTACCGGCCGAAGTACTTTCCAGTACGGGCGGTACACGCAATACCGAACCCAAAAGTACTTTCGAGTACGGGAAATATTCGCAGTATCCAACCCTGAAATACGTATCGGTTGTAGCATTACAAGCATCACCACATACCAGGGTATATACATCACTCGTAGTAAAGAGTACGGACTTTACGAAGGTCGTCAGAGTACCAATACCAGTCATTGGGACTCAGTCATTGACTCGCGCGTCCTCGCAGTTCTATTGAAGTGCTGAGCCCTCAACGTACCAAAAGATGAAATGACTGAGTCCTCGGGGTTCCCCAGGGTACCAGAAGTTGCAATGGGTGAATCCTCGCGAGTTCCAAGGGTAACACGGGCTGAAATGACTTGAGTACTCGCGAGTGTCAAGCGTACCAGGGGCTGGAAGGACTTGGTACTCACTGGTGCTGGTGCTGCAACGACCGTTGCTGCTCTTGTATCTCGAACTGGGGTAGATATGTCGCCTGTACTCGTAGAGGAGAAGAAATGGGCAAAGGTTTTTTTTGGGTGGCGCGGGCGGGCCTCTCCACACTGATCCGACCTGATCCCACCCAGGCCGGAAAAATATACGTGCACCTATGATACGGTGGCGAATGTAGCTATTAATACCTACGCACTTTCCTACGTACCTTTGTTATAGTGCACCTATGCATATGGTGGCAAACTTAACTACAGCTGCACTTTCCTACGTACCTTTGTTACAGCAGTGCTATTAATACTTCGTATTAATATACTACTGTTATTACTACGGCGGTACTACAAAGCCAACCCACTGGCCATGATCCCCGAACCCTTTGCCCGTGAAAAATGCCTGGAGACTTCTTTTTTTTTTTCTTTTTTTTTTCTTTTTTTTTTCTATTTTCTTTTTCTCTTTGGATTTGTCTTCTTTGTTTTTGTTTTTGTTTTTTCTTTGTTTCGTTTCGTTTCTCTATTTCATGGAATGTGTATGTCGTGCATGTCGTGTCCAGTATGATGACATGACTTTGCATTGCCCACTGAGTGCTGTGCCTACTGCATACGTGGCAACGCACTGCTGTAGTATATCTGTGGAGTAGTTTCGTGACCACAGAACTTGTATCTCTCGAGGATTGGAGAATCGGTACGGACACTGGTTGTGCTGGATGTCCACGGGTAGAAAGAACGGTTTAATGCGAAGAACACACACACATGCTTGGCAAAACTCTGGGTTGATTCGGCCGCCCGTAGAAATAGTATGTAAAAAGGTACTGACACGTAGGTACTGACACCAGCACAAGTGTGAATCCAACGCTAATTCCCCAAATGTCGGAATGTGGTGTTGTTGCTGTCGATTGACGGCACCCACCCGTGACGGCATTCTTACACCTCTTGCCCTTGGCAACCGTCTAGGCACTCCCCACGCGAAAACTAGTACCAGGTATGCTGAGTCTAAGGTGGTCTTGACCAGCCCAAAGCTAAATTGTGACCATCAAACGACCTCTTTCGATGCCTGTCTATGGTTTACGTTCGTGGCTCGTTTCCTGCTGCGGTTGTGTTGTTGTGCGGTAATTGTTGTGTGGTTGTGTGTGGTATGGGGAAGGACACGGTGCCGCGTTATGTAAGGGGTTTCAAGTGTTGGGGTAAGGCGTTACTTGGGCGGGGAGTTCAAAAGATCGAGATTGAAAATTGAATTCAATCTTCGATTCTGCTTGTAGATTGAAAGATCGGCCGCTACAAATGGTCAACTCATCTCGAGAAAAGAAGAAAAAATCGCAATCTTTTGAGAGCAATTCACTCCCAATCTCCTGGACTGCCCGTAGGAGATGCGACAGACAAAAACAGAACCAGCTACAGTTAAGAATAAACAGAATAAGACTACCACCACACATAAAACAGAGTAAGACTAAGAACCAAGGGACATAACAGGCAAACCGGACCACAAAGAAAAGCACCCTCCAGGCAGCCGCAGCGAGTTGTGGTACAAGTAGCATAGACAGATTATACCTACTGCTGTTAATAGTCGGTCTGGTACCTTGCTACCCTGTCTGCCGTCTCCGTCCTGCTTTCGTCAATCCTGCCCCACCCCCGAAGAGGATGCGTCAGACAATACGAAACTAGCAAACAGGTTCGTCATCGACCCACGCCGCAAGACTTCTTTTGTAAGGACAAGAAAGAAGAAATACGGCACGCGCTGAGTAGACATGTTCCACTATGCTAGCCGGCCTGGTGCCCTGCTACACTGCTGTGTGCCCCCTCCTTTCTATTTTCGTCCACCGCGGTTTCCATTCTGCTCCTCTTGTTGCCCCCCACCGCCCCCATTCCCTTAGTCGGGTTTTCTTCCACTCCTCCTGTTGCCTCCCCTCCTCCCATTGCCTTGGGCACGACCCACGGAGGATGCGCGGCGCTGCCTACTCGGCTGTGCCTCATCCACGTGCCACTTCACCATGAACCGTTCAGCTGCTTCAAGGACCCCCCGGTACCACCTCCCCGCGTTTTTGCTGCAGTGATCTCAGCTTCAGACACCAAGGGGGGGTGTTCCGTTGATCCTTCGGTAGCTCGGAGCTCCCTAAGGTGTACGACTATGCATCTATGCCAAGTCTTAGGGGGACGCTGGCACTGTCGTCAAGTACCCGCGCCTAGGCGTTTCGGCAACATATACATACGACTTGGAATTAAGAGTGAGGGATTTGCGACCAAGATCGGTTGACGCCAATATATACGATAATCCTTGGCTTTTTTGTGCCCTTTTTTGCACTTTTTTGGGCCCAACAACTTACCATCCATCATGGGGACGTAGTTTTGAGCCAGGCAGCATCTTCAACGACGACTGCCTAAGAGATATGTCATCCGCCTGGAGAAGAGCAATCTTATGGTGAAGGCCATTTCTTCATCCGTGATGTAGCAACTGTGCTATGCTCCCTTGCGTGAAATGAAACATTTTAGCGTTTTTGCGAGTTTTTTTTTGTGGTACTCGCTCGCAACTTCGAATACACGAAAACACCTCGAAAACACCGCGTGAGTCGTTTCTCGCTGCCTACGACTGCCGTTTGACGCACCCGACGCTCTAACAGACCCTATCATGAGCATCCCTCAATTTCGCGGGCTGTAGTTTCCTGTGAAGAGCTGTAGCCGTCCGCAAGTGAAGTGCAAACGTTCAGTTGGGGGTTTGTTTTTTGTCTCACCTGTGGTGCACCCCAAATTTCGGCTAACTTCGACCGCTGGAGCACATCGACCTCTTGGTCGAGGTGTAGGCCTCTGTGTAGAACCTGCGGGGGATCAAGCTCGAGAGAAATCCAAGCTGCTGTGAAGAAGCTCTATCAAGTCACCGTCGCTCTCCGGTGAGCACGAACCAGCCGAAGTTCTAAACGCAGGGTGTTAAGATAACGATGTTTTTTTTGTTCCGATTAGAGTCACCGGAAACCCGGGAACTAGGGGACGCTTGGGTGCCAGCGTCCCTTCAAACATTTGTCCGCCAGGTCTCGGGTTCTTCCCACCAGCCATCGTCCCGAACTTTCCCCGACTGGGTAATCGCTCCTTGCTTTGCCGTGCCACGGCCGTAGCAAGAAAGAACCGCCGCTCACGGATGGTCGTTTCGATGCTCTTGCAACGTGTCATCTTGAGGGCCTCGCGTACGAGAGGGTGGCGTGGTCGGTACGAAGTCGGCGCTGGAAGCCAAATACTCGCTAGAGGACTTGGTGAGCCGTTCGAAGCTTGGCAAAGTGTTCCGCTCTGAGGGTCCATGTCACACACCCGTACAGCAAGGTCTCAATCACCTTGGAAGTCATTTGGACTTTCAGACCAAGAGGAGCGGTCGTCCTATCATACAACTCCGGGCCGAACCGTTTGAGGTATGCCCGCATGAGACGGATCAGTCCGTCGATTTCGAGCGAGAGATCAGCGTTTTCGTGGGCAATGCCACCTAGGCATAAGGACTGGGTCGTCTGTGTGTGCCTCTGACCTGCTGCTTCGATGACGAGCGGTGGCGCGAGGGCTGTGTGGTCTGGTGTTCGTAGCAGCATTGTTTCAGTCTTATTTTCCGATACCGTGACAGTCACGATGAGTGCCATCATTTTAGCGAGTCCTTCAGCCGACTTCGAGACGATTCCTGCATCATCGGCGTACAGCATGCCGCATACAGCCCTTCGCGCGCATGCCAACGGCGCCCGCTCCTCTGTTCCGACTACTCCAGTATCATTGAGTTGAAACAAATCCCTTACGACGTGCAACGCAGCAGCGACGAACGCGTTGAGCAGTAACGGTGATAGCACGCAGCCTTGCCGCAGCCCCTGCGTGATATTGAACCATTTCGAGTGCTCGCCGTCGTCCTTACGCACGCGATCCCGTATGCCTTCGCGGAAATTGCGGATAGTTGGAAGCATCTTGGTTGGTACGCCAAAGCGTGTGAGTACACCTCCCACAGCAGCTCTCGGTCGACAGACTCGTACGCTTTCTGCAGATAGAGGAAACACAAGTACTGGGGGATTTAGCTCTGTCGTCCGAGCTCTTGCAACCGGCGCACGACGAACAGCATATCGACCTTTGATCGTGCGGGGCGGAAGCCGCACTAAGGCCGTTTCCTATGCGGTTCGATTTTTGAGCTTCAGATTTTGACCCGATGGCGTTTTCAGATATGAGCTTGACAAATCGAAAGGGCCTTCCTATGCGGAAAAATCAGATTTATTGTGCTTGTAGAGATTCGAGCAAACGCCGAGACCAACTGCTGGTTTTGTGATTTGGCGCCGCGAAGAGACGCGCTGGGTGCGCTGCCCTGTGCGTAGGACCCAAGCGTCCGAGCCCACGCTGACTGCCTCTAGTCTGGTGGCGAAGAGATGTGGCGAGTGCGCTAGAGTTAACCTGTCTTGGTATTTTGTGTTTGATTTTGTGACTTGACTGCTGCTGCTGCTGCTGTACAGCTGCGGTGTAGTCTACGAGTACGTATCCACGGAGAGGCGCGTGCCGAGGTGCTCTTCTCTTGGTCTCTAGGCCCGTGCTCGCGCCAGCCGGCTCTAGTCTGGCCACGGAGGGACGCGCCGTCCACGCGTCAGGCGCGAAGCAACGTCGCTATTTTTTTTTATTTATTTATTTTTTCATCATCACTTTTACTTTCCAGCCCACTCGTAGGAGGTTTTACGCTCGACGATCTTCTGGACAAGCCGTGGTCACAGGTGTCGTCCCTTCTCCCCCCCGGTACGTGCCTTTAGTTTTTATCGCGCATAGGGTTCAGCATTCCCACTGCTCGTCGATTTTCATCGAATGTACAGCTAACTCACGCTCTCGCGCTTTCCGCTAATCAATTTTATGCAAGAAAAAGTCCCTATGAGCATGCACTCGGTGAGACTCGAACTCACGAAATTGATATTGATAGGCTCGCGGACCACCTACCAAGCCACCGGGGACGCCGGTATGGGTACAGCTGTATCACCATCCAACTCATCGATCGTTCCGCTGCTGTTTGCTGTCGTGGATAATATCTTGAATTTAGAGAGCATGCCATTTTTCGATTTGAAAATCTGATGACCCAGGTCGTCGGATTTTTGGCCAAAATCCGACGACTTGGGTCATCGGATTGTCGAATCGAAAAATTTCCGGTCGGATTTTGCATAATCGGACTGCATAAGTAGGGTCATTCGATTTTGAGATCGAAAAATACAAATCTGAAGCTCGAAATCGAACCGCATAGGAAACGGCCTAACTGTTCCTCCGGGAGTAATCCCTCGGTTCCGCAGTAGTTGCTAAGGCGGGACCTGACGATTTCCAACGACGCTTTGCCTGCGTTTGCAAGACGCGAAATCCTTCGGTAGTTATTGCGATCAGTTCGGTCCTTCTTCTTTGTGAAGGGACCTTGGTGATGGCGTATTTCCATTGCTGGAGAACTTCTCCTGTTACCCGAACGTTGGCGAGGTTTTTGTGAAAGCGCTACGGGAATGCGGGGGATGGTTTTTAGGAGTTCGACCGGGAGGCCGTCTGGCCCCAACAGCTTTCCAATTGGACATGCCCGTGAGCGCTTCCGTCATCTTGTTTATGGATGGTTACATCTCCGAGCAGCGGTGTAGAAATGTCGGTATCATAGTCCTGCTTTTTCGCAACACTTCGGGGTAATGCATTGAGAATACCGCCTGTACTTGAAACATTTCAATTTCGGCGTTCGATATTTTGCCGGTGTCCACAAGTAATTTGGTTGAACACCTCCAGTTCTGGCAATATTTAATCGTAGGGGCTCTCTGTACTGTGGATGCTGCCAGATTTAGCGGCATTTTGGCCGTTAATGCACAGGTATATATGCCTGTACTCTCATTACGCCATGTGCAACCGAAGTGCGTCTGTACTACGAGTACTGTGCTGTAGTCTGGTGTCGTGGGTGTATGACGAGCCTGTTTTGTTTATTTTTGTATTGCCTGACGCATCCTCTCCGGGGTTTTGGGCACGGTTGACTAAAGCAGGAAGGAGAGGACAGACAGGATAGCATGGTGCCAGACCGACTATTACGGGGGACCATAGTAAATAGGACCTCGGTTTGTTAGTAAAAATAGGAAAATATATAGTTTTTTTGTGTTGCCGTGGGTCCTATTTACTACGGTCCCCCGTAATAGTAGGTAGAGCCTGTCTATGTCTATGCTATAGCTATTGGTACGACAGACTGCTGCGGCTGCCTGGAGGCTTCTTTTCGTTTTGTTTTGCTATGCTTCGGCTTGCCTGTTCTTTCCTCATGTTCGTACGTAGTCGTACTCTGTATGCTTTGGTTTTGTTTATTTTGCTTGTTTTGTGTGTCTTGCCACATTTCCTTCTGAGGGGCACGACACTATTTCGTTTTTTTTTTTTTTTTTCCGCTTTTTTGTTTGTTTCTTTCCATTTTTTCTCATTTTTATAAATGTGCATGTCGTACCTGTCGTATCCGGTACGATGAACATGGCACTGCCTATTACGGGGGTCCATAGTTAGTAGGACCATTGGTAAACATAGAAACATATTTGTTTACCTATTTTTACTAACAATATTTGGTCCTATTTACTATGGTCCCCCGTAATATCTACTCTGCTTACCGCACACGCAACAATGTGTTAATGGTATCTCTGGTGTCGTAGTTTTGTGACCACAGCACAGAGCTTGTATCTCCCTAGGATTGAAGAATCGGCACGGACACTGGTTGTGTTGGATGTCGACGGATAGAAATATCGGTTTAACCCTTTTAGTACTGCAGTCCCGTTTTCGAGACAAACCACTGGGAATTAGAATGGTTTGTCCCCTAATCGGGACTGCGGTACACACACGCACTCGAGAGTACCGGTATGTGCACACACTGCGAGCAGCGCAAGATTTTTCTTCATCATTCAAGACATGACGTATTGATAACATTCGCGTTGCTGCATTGTTTGCATTTTGAGCATCCAGCAGCATAACACACATGTCGTATGATACAGGAGCTATCATACGGATGTTAAACATCAAAACCGCTTGAAATTTGGCGAGATGAAGATGGAGATTGAGATCGAGATTGAGATTTGCCTTTTTTAGTTAAGATTGCCGAAAAATCAAGATTGCCTTTTGCCGGGCAGCATTTTTCAATAATTTGTCGGCACAGCAGTTGTTTTCGGAGGCAATCTCCACCACTGCCTACGGGGAGGCACGGGACTTTTTTCTCTTCGTTTTCTCTTTCGATTTGATTATTCCGTTCCTTTCGTTTTATCTCTTTCATAGAATGTGTATGTCGTGCAAGTCATATCCAGTACGATGACATGGCATTGCATTGTCTACTATGCTTACTTTTTTTTTTTTTTTTTTTTTTTTTTTTAATCATCACTTTTACTTTCCAGCCCACTCGTAGGAGGTTTTACCCTCGACGATCTCCTGGACAAGCCGTGGTCACAGGTGTCGTCCCTTCTCCCCCCCGGTACGTGCCTTTAGTTTTTATCGCGCATAGGGTTCAGCATTCCCACTGCTCGTCGATTTTCATCGAATGTACAGCTAACTCACGCTCTCGCGCTTTCCGCTAATCAATTTTATGCAAGAAAAAGTCCCTATGAGCAGGCACTCGGGGAGACTCGAACTCACGAAATTGATCTTGATAGGCTCGCGGACCACCTACCAAGCCACCGGGGACGCCGGCCTACTGCATAACAATGATTGTACAGCAGTAATATCTATGTGACGTTGGTTTGTGACCACAGAGTTTAATTTCATTAGGATTGAAGAATCGGCACGGACACTGGTTGTGCTGGATGTCGACGGGTAGAAAAAACGGTATGACGTGAAGAACACACACACATCTGGCACACCCAGTCTCCGATGCGGTTCTTCACCCTAAAAATACACCTGGTACAACACATGTGGTCACACAACCACGGCACACAGAGCAGCAAGGAGAGTAGACATCCAGTTGTTGTTGTTGTTGTTGTTGTTTTCTTTACATTAAACCGTTCTTTCTACCCGCCGACATCCAGCACAACCAGTGTCCGTGCCGATTTTTCAATCCTAGAGAGATACAGGTTCTGTGGTCACAAAGCCCAGTGCCATGCCATTGTACTGGACACCAGGTATGAACGACACAACAACATGTACACCCCAGCAATCCAGATAAATTGTGTCGTATCCTATTGTTTGTGCGTGTTAGCCACTCAAATAATAGGTATTTACGGGGGGTCCATAGTTAATAGCACTTATAGTATAGATAAAAACCTATATAGAACTACTTATAGATATCTCAACCTCTGAGCGTGCTCGGTTGGTACGTCCCTGGCCTCTCAGAGCTCCCACTTGGGAATCGCCTCCGTTTATTACTTGCCGGACCGTTCCAGCGAGTCTTTGTTTTCTCCATTTCTCGTCGTACTTTCAGTCCTTCTTTCCTTTTTTCTTCTTTCGTTTCGTGTGGGTGCGTGTACTCCGAGCACGGTTGCGCGGGCGAACCCGGCACCGTCGCGGGTGTCAGCGGATGATGGCGAGTAGAGGGGGAGTTGCAAGGAGCGCGGTCGCCGCTTTCGTGCCTAGGCGTCACGTGTGCCTCGAGACACGAGGGATGCATCAACAGGCTCTGTCTGGCCTCCATTTGTGATTTGGATAGAGTACGTACGAGTATTTAAGGTTCGTTCGGGATTGTAAGATAATATTCAAGCGGTGCTTATTTTCGCGACCGGGCTGAGAGTCGCAAGAGGGAGGTACCCCGAATGAGCACCAACATTGTCGAGCTTGAGTCGAGGTCCACGGTGAGCACCGGGCTTCACGCGAGGCGGGCGACGGGGCTCACTGTGGAAGAGAGGGAGGGAAGCTTTACCCGGACTGAATCGGTGGCGACATGGTCGCGAGAGGGGCGGGCGGCGTACGAGGCTGAGAAACTCTGCTGTAAGATTTTTTCTTTTTTTCATTTTTTTCTTTTTTTGCCTGGTGTAAGGTGTTCCACTCAAGTAGTAAATTATTACACGAAAGGGGACGGGGATTTTATTTCTTTTAGACATTTTCGGTTTCATTTTCATTGTTTTTGCTGTGTTGCTGTGCCGTTCTGTGCTTTATCTTTCGTACCAGGTACATACGACGAGTACACTGACACAGAGCATATCGAAAGAAGAAATAAGTACCCTACCTGGGGTATGTACGTATGTACGACGTGTGAGCGAGCGTCGCGGAAAACCGCCCGCGACGCGAAGCATGTGGCGTCCGAGCTGTTTTCTCCTGAAGCATGGCGGCGGGACTCTTGGCATTATCAAGTCGCCAGTTTGCAGCTAACTACAGGGGCCATAAAAAAAACAGTATTCAATCATGGACCTCTGCCCGCTTCGCATAATTTGATGTTTCCTTCCTGAGCGAGCGTAGCGGGCGGCGTAGGCCGTAGGCCGCCCGCGGAGCGAAGCGCCTTGTATTTACCTATTTTTACTGACAATATTTGGTCCTATGTACTATGGTCCCCCGTATTGGTACAGCAGTACGGGACTGCAGCAGTACTATAGCAAAAGGGTTAAACCATTCTTTCTACCGTTGACATCCAGCACACCCAGCAGTGTCCGTGCCGACCACTCTTGGTCCTCGAGAGATTCAAGCTCTGTAGTCGCAAAGCAAAGCCACGACAGGTTTCTTTCTTTCTACCTGGTGTTGTTTTACAATATATGATGCAGTAAAGCAGAGTAGAATAGAGAATGCACGGCCATGTCATCGTGCTGGATACTGGATACGACAGGCAGTGTTGAAAGAGAGAAAACACGAACAAAGGAAAAACATTAAAAAATATATCTACCAGGTATATACCAAGTATATTATATCTATATACCAGGTATATTATATCTATATACCAGGTATATGTTACGAGTATATATCATCTTCTGGGGCCCAGGTGTACCGACGAAAATTGTGCCAGGCGCGGTCTGACGAAGTGTCTGATGGGAGCGCCCCGAACTACGTCCGACTACAGCAATATTTATAGTGCGAATAGTGTCATGCTATAACATAATTCTTGCATTGAGCTCGGGTGCAGCCCCTCAGCAGTGCCTGGTATTAGTATTTATCACCTCTGCCTGGTACCGGGGGCATAGGCCATACCCTACCCATCGTAGGCTGGAGTAGCCTGACGAGTCCACCCGCCACAAAAGGTATACAGCAGTCAGCAGTATGTAGTGGACCCTGAGTTCGAGCGCGGGTATGTGTGAGCCAGGTAACCGGCATTCCTGCGGAAACTACTCCGGACCCCGAGTACGATCGCGGGTATGTGCCAGCCAGGTCAACCGGCCCTCCTGCGGAAACTACTGCCGTAACTCCGGACTTTTTTAGGAGTACACAGGCTTTTGAGATGGGAGTTAAAAAATGTGCCAGCCAAAAAATAATAATTACCGGCACTACTTGAGGGACCGCTATTGCGGGGGACCATAGTAAATAGGACCTACGGTACACACTAAGACCTATATATTTACCTATTTTTACTAACAATATTTGGTCCTATTTACTATGGTCCCCCGTATTATGTGCGTACAGCAGTACTGACTTATGTACGTGGTACCTGGTGAAGTACCAACTGCACCTGCCCAGCTGACCAGTGACTGACGACTGACGACAGACTTGCTGGCTGACGACTGGCCCTATCCACGCGGGGATTTTCGGCCCAAAGTCGACAGTCGACAGCCTCGAGAAAAACCGAATCTCTAGGCTCAAATCTGGAATGTCGCACATACCGTACGACATCGCACTACAGCACGTGTGGTAAGATAACACACGCCCGAAGACGAATTTCCAACCTACCTGGTAATTTTCCGTGAGTGTGCAGACGCCAACCCACGCGTCTATGGGAAGGTCTCGCCGAGGTGTTTCCTTTGGAGCCACCTTTTCCGTTGTTTTGTTAGATCCCCAGGGTTTGGAGGAACTCGGCTAGGAAATTCGTCGGGTGGGGTGTGTTGTGTTGACACCCGTGTGATGGTGTGATGCGACGGTAGGCATGGGCTGCCGCGCGTCTTGAAAGGGTGGATGCGTCGCTCTGTGTAGAGTAGTGTTAAGTTCGTATCGGATCGAAGTATCGAACGCGTTGTTGCCTTTCCATCCCGTATTTTTTGGAGACGCGCGTGTTTTTATGCTGACACCGAACAACGGTTTCGATTAACGTATCTAGTGACGACATCGTATCGATTACACTCGTTAGCTTTCTTCTTTTACCAGTATCGTGTCCAACTCGATTCTCTTTCGATATCCAACATGAAGTACGCAATGTATTTAAGGTTTCCCTTCGGGGAAAACATGCTTGACTTGAAACCCCGGGGGTGTCGCGAGCCTGGGAGGGAGAGATAACACAGCAGGCTTTCGTTCCTCGTACCAGCTACGTTTTTTTCGTACCGGTAGCCACCGAGCAAGAACGAAAAAAAAAAGCTCTTGAGAAGCTACAAGAAGACATAATTAAATAATTAGCCACAAGTAACAACCGACCAGCCAAAACGAGTTTTTTAGTTCTGTGTGAGCTTCAGAGAAGAGAAGAAGGTGAAGCCCCGATGCATAGGGTCCATGACAGATGTTATTTTCCAATGTTTTCCCTCGGATGTGAGATCGATTATTTCGTCGCATCACATCCGAGCAAGTTGTCTTCGATCGCGCCTACTACGGGTGTTGTTTGGCCTCATTAAAAAGCTATATTCATCCCGTGCGTGAGGAAAGCTGCAGAACCAGGGAGTGTGTCTATATTTGGAAAACAATTCAAGTCGTTTCCGACGGTTGCGCGGGGTGTAATGTCGTCCAGTGTCGTTCGACGGACGTTTTTTTTTTTTTTCACGTTTCTTTCAAGTTATATTGTTATTAATAGCTCATCCCCTATCATCGTATCAGATTTCAACTGCGGTACAACGTGCTGCTGAACCGCAGTACGCGAGGAAACGGTGCGGGCCGTGGTATATCAATCCGGTACGTACGACTATCAGTTTCAAAAGCCAAACACGACCGTTATTAATAGTAGCACGTTTCGGCGGACTCCATCAATTTCTCAATGAAAGTCGCGGGGCGGGCGTTTTTTTGCCTCATCCCCAATTTTTCAGTGTTTAGTGTATCATGCATGATACGAACGACGTGTTGTTTGTTCCCACATAAACTGGATGCCACAACAGCAGTGCAGTCCGGCGTCCCCGGTGGCTTGGTAGGTAGTCCGCGTGCCTAACAAGATCAATTTCGTGGGTTCAAGTCTCGCCGGGTGCATGCTCGTAGGGACTTTTTCTTGCATAAAATATTGACTATATAGCGGAAAGCGCGAGAGCGTGAGTTATTAGCTGTACATTCGATGAAAATCGACGAGCAGTGGGAATGCTGAATGAACCCTATGCGCGACAAAAAATAAACTCACGTACCGGGGGGGGGGAGAAGGGATGACACCTGTGACCACGGCTTGTCCAGAAGATCGCTGAGGGTTAAACCACCTACGAGTTACCTGGTAGGCTGGAAAGTTAAAGTGATGTCCGTGGTCACAGGACAGGAAAGATGAGAAAAGTAGGCACGAGAAATTGTTCAGTCCAAGCATTTACTGCTTGCAGTCAGAACCCTCACTGCTGAAGGTTGTACTACTGTTGTAGAGTGGGTTTGTTCCTCCCGATCCCCGCTATTAATATTTATTTTTTTTCACGTTTTTCATGAGGATGTTGGAATGGGTTCATTCTGTCTTGGGTTTTAGCATGACGAGGGGTGTTGTGTTTCCTCGGATGTTTGTTTGCTCTTTTGAAAAAAAAGGGCCACGTATGTAGTGTACCTCTATAACTGGCTCAACTGCCGGAGGTACATCCCTTTTTTTGGATGTTACCCTTAAAAGTATCAGCGCATCAGCGTGGACCTGGTCGGCGTACGTACGTATTTTTTTGTAGCTGATGCGACGTAGGGGAGATAGATCAAACCCACGCGTTAGGTTAGTGAGCTATTAACCCTTTTAGTACAGCAGTTCCGTTTGGGGACAAACTATGTAATATGATCATTAAAGGGAGCTTACATTCCCGGTCAGGGTGGTAAAGCTATCAGTAAAGAATGATCAGAGTCACCGCAGTCCGCATTACAGGTACCGCTTAGGCCGTTTCCTATGCGGTTCGATTTTTGAGCTTCAGATTTTGACCCGATCGCATTTTGAGATATGAACTTGGCAAATCGAAAGGTCTTCCTATTCGGAAAAAAAAATCAGATTTATTGTGCGTGTAGAGATTCGAGCAAACGCCGAGACCAACTGCTGTTGTTGTGGTTGGCGCCGCGAAGAGACGCGCTGGGTGCGCTGCCCTGCGCGTAGGACCCAAGTGTCCGAGCCCACGCTGACGGCCTCTGGTCTGGCGGCGAAGAGACG
Source organism: Macrocystis pyrifera (assembly GCA_031763025.1). Lineage (NCBI taxonomy): Eukaryota > Phaeophyceae > Laminariales > Laminariaceae > Macrocystis > Macrocystis pyrifera. Next base: position 38,737 of record JASSKH010000084.1, read on the forward strand.
TGGCGAGTGCGCTAGAGTCAACCTGTCCTGATAAATGTGTTTCATTTTGTGACTTTACTGCTGCTACTTGCTGCTGCTGCTGTACAGCAGTGTAGTCCACGAGTACGTATCCACGGAGAGGCGCGTGCCGAGTGCGTTTCTCTTGGTCTCTAGGCCCGAGCCCGCGCCAGCCGACTCTAGTCTGGCCACGGAGGGACGCGCCTCCCGCGAGTCGGGCGCGAAGCAACGTCGCTATACAGCTGTGTCACCATCCATCTCATCGTTCGTTCTGCTGCTGTTTGCTGTCGTGGATAGCATCTTGAATTTACTTAGAGAGCATGCCATTTTTCGATTTGGAATCCGATGACCCAAGTCGTCGGATTTTGGGCCGACGACTTGGGTAGAAAAATCCGACGACTTGGGTCATCGGATTCTCAAATCGAAAAAAAATCGGTCGGATTTTGCATATTTGGACTGCATAAGCAGGGTCATTCCTTTTTGAGATCGAAAAATACAAATCTGAAGCTCGAAATCAAACCGCATACCAGGTAGGAAACAGCCTTAGTGTTGGATATCGTTTGAGGATCGAGTTCGATGCGATATCGATATACAGAAAAAATTGTCGGCCCGATTTCGATATTTGATACATCGAAGCTCTTGTTCAGTGTCGGGGATATGCCACAGGAGGTGGAGGGCAAAACACGTCTTGAAACGATATCTCGAAAGTTGAAGTTTCGATGTTTGGATATTGGATATACTAATACGTAGTACGCTGAAATGTGTCATCGAAAGTTGAAGTTTCGATATTTGGATATTGGATATCCTAACACGTATTAATAGTACGCTGAAATATGCCTGAGCGGGGCAGGTATAGCGGACAAGAACGTATTACCAAAAAAAAAAAATAACAGGGTGACCACCCACAGGCACGAAAGCGCCCACCCACGTACCAACCGACCAACCGACCCACCCACCCACTAACCCATCGACACACCCACCATGTACTATTAATACAGCAGTACAGCAGCAGTACGTACGTACGTACGTATCGCAGGTGAGTACCCAGTTCGTAAGCAGCAACACGCACCATACTGCAGTAGTCGGGCGGTGGAAGCACCATGGTCCGAAGCACACCAAAACTCCCTAACACGACCACCACCCATGGCCACGAGCTCACCGGCCCACCCACCGGCCAAGCCATCCACCCACATACCAACCTACCCACCATGTGCTACAGCAGTACGGCAGCAAGTACACTAGCAGATGCATTGGTTCATGCCGAGTTTGTTCGGTATCGTGCTGGGATTCCCATTTTTTTTATAGATTCCGCCCCGTTCCCGGGGAGAGGGCGAGCCGTCCCCCTGGAGAGCGCCTCTCCACGCCTCCCGCACGCCGAGTTTGTCTTCAGCGCTTGTTCTTTCGCCGGGGTCACCGAGGGCTGGTGCGTGGGGCGGCCGTGGCGCGGTCGCGGTGCCGCGGGGGGTCTGGTGGCGCACGATACAGTCGAGGCCGAGCGAGGAATCCCGAAACCGACTTACTGGTAGTCGTGAAGATTCATTCAGACATGACCACCACCACCACTAAGACCATCCAGTATTAAATATTAAGGATATCTCGACACGTTCGATACGATATCCAACACTATCGACGGGTAGAAGGAACGGTTTAATGTGAAGAACACACACACACTATCAGTGATGGTGCGGATGTGGCTCGAGGTCAGGTGCTGGGCAAAATGAAAAACGAATGAACGGAGAAACACGAAACGCAAGACTGTTTGGAAACGACCTGTATTCACCGACGGCTTGCTCAGGGGCCATAACAGCACCCGAGGGCAGCGAATCAGAGCAACGCGATTTACGTACTTGTGTGGCGTGTGAGAGGAGTTTTATGATATAGAAGGCGCTTCACTCACAGGGAATAATACACAATGTTGTGACGCATGAAGCGGGCGGACGGGACAGGAACGTCCACGGTTTCTGGTGCAAGCTGACGACTTACAAATGCCCAAGAGGTCCATGCTATGTATGAGCAGCACTTTTTTTCAGACCGGGTAGATTTCGATTTCTTCTTTGGTTTTGAGAACACATGGAGCTAGCTGCATGAAGAAGAGCTCGACGACATGCTGGCCTTCGCAAACTCTTGTCTGCTTGCTTGCGCTGTCGCGCTCTGACCGGCACGTACTTGCTCAGCTGCTTTGTGCGGGGCTGATTGCGCCGTGTTGTGCTGTGTGGTGCTTGCGGAGATGCTCGACGACAACTTGGTCGTGCGTAAAAAGAAAAGGCTCAGAAAAACAAGAAGAAAAAAAAAGGGGGAAAGAAGGCTAACAAGAAGCAAGAGGGAAAAAGAAGGCTCGCCGGCAAGTAATGTCGTTCCAAGTGGGAGCCCGCTGCGGAAGAAAGACAAACACGAAGAAAGTGGATTTTCTCGCTGAAATCGTGCGTCATCGGCGGGCAGAAAATATCGAATTTCTGTTTTGGTGGTCAAAGGATTTTATCTTTGAAGAACGCCGAAATATCACCGGTATAGTACCATTAGTGCGCATCACAAGTACGTACAACAGCAGTAGTAGTACCAATTATTACGGGGGTCCATAGTTAACAAGACCAAATATTGTTAGTAAAAATACCTCAATATATAGGTTTTTATGTATGCCATAGGTCCTGTTAACTATAGACCCCCGTAATAGACCCTTGTCGAGGAGAGAAAAAAGGGCTGAACTGTTCTCGCGGGAAGACAGGTAGGCACGAACCATATTGGGGAGGGGGTGAAACCTGGTATGCGACCCCGGATCTGGGTAACGACTATGAATAGGAGGGGGAGAGAAAAGGAGGGCGAAGGTAAAAAAATTTACCAGGTACCGGTACGTGCCAGATATTATTTTTTGTGACGCCCAAGCACCGTTCGAGAGACCTTCAGCTCCGAGAGATGAGGCCTGTGCCGGCGTTTGTCGCGGCTGGCGTGAAGGTGCACTGTGTCTCTGTATACATGATTCCCCTTCGGGATTGTGTTTGGCTTGAACTTCTGGGGGTGTGGCAGGCTGAAATGGGAGAACACGGCAGGCGTTCGTCCCTTGTATCCAGCTACTCGTACGTAGCAGCCACGGGGCAAGAACGAAGAACGTAGAAGAAGCTCAAGAACGCTCAAGAAAAAGGGAGTAGCCACATATCCCACTGGGGACGTAAGTGGGCAAGTGACGCTGACCGGCCCAAAGGAGTTTAGACGTAGATAGTATGTAGTTACCTGCAGTTCTTTAAACGTACCTTGTACGGCTTGAAGCTTGAAACAGGCACGTGTACTGCTGACTATTATACTACTGCTGTTGTACACTTGTGCGTGTACTCTTTCCTGCTCTTGCTCTTTTCTTTTTCCAGGAATTTTCCAAGAGTGGTGGGGGAGGAGCGAGCGAGTGAGCGAGCGAGTGGCAGACAGGCGGGTTGGGTGAAGGAGGGAGGCGGAGGGATAAAACTATTACGAAGCTATGGGGAACGTTTCGACGACAAGGCGCAAGGGTGGCAGCAAAGAGCTGGAGAAGTACTGCAAACCCACAGGGTACGTATGCCCTGACCTGTCTTATATCCATGGTCCCTGCTATATTTTTACGCTTTTGTTACACACCGTATTTTTGTTTTGTTTTCTATGCTCCCCCCTGTTCGAGGCTGATAGGTTTGCTCGACTGTACAAGCCGCCGACTATTACGGGGGACCATAGTAAATAGGACCTACGGTGCACACAAAAACCCATACATTTACCTATTTTTTCTAACAATATTTGGTCCTATTTACTATGGTCCCCCGTAAATAGTCGTTAGTTGGCTGCCTTCGTGTACCTGGCACTTAGCACGTGTACTTGAGATAACACCCCCTTGGGACGAATTTTCTCGGCTGCTTTTCTCGACAACGGGGAGAGCGTAAAAACGCCTACGTACGTATATACCTCTATGGAAAGAGGGGTCTCGACGAGATATTTCCAAAAGCGACCATTTTGGTTGTCTGCGTGTGCCCCCCCCCCCCCCCTTTTGTTTGTAGAAAATCGACTCAGGAAAAATCGTCCAGCCACTACAGTAGTATACCGGGTACCGGGTTATAAAAACGTAAACCCTTGGGACGATTTTTCCTGGGTCGATTTTCGGCAAACAAAAGGGGGGGGGGGGCACACACAGACAACCAAAATGGTCGCTTTGGAAATATCTTGTCGAGACCCCTCTTTCCATAGAGGTACATACGTATGTAGGCGTTTTTACGCTCTCCCCATTGTCGAGAAAAGCAGCCAAGGGTGTATGTTTTTATGGCCCGTTACCTGGTATACTACTGTAGTTTGGTGAGCTCTTTCCGCCTTCTGGCTGCATCTCAGTAGAGCGCCACCTAGTCTACTGACCGTTATTACCCTTGCTCCGTCGAGCTGTACTTCCTGCGTCGCCCTGTCTGCTTCAAGTGCTGTCCTCGGGAAGGTCTCTCAACCTGAGCTAGCCACCAGATGTTGGAAGGTCAACACTCTCGAACGTCCCAACGTAGCAACCAGCCGCAAACTTTTCGAATCTAGCTCCTTTTTGATTGGTCCTTTCGCTTAACCTTTCGCTTAATCTTGTTTCGTTGCCTGGTTTACTGCTGTAGTTGTCTACGGTAGGTAGGTAGTGTTACAGTAGTTTCGTGTGGTTGTTTGCGGAGTGTTGCGTTTGTGTACCTGCCTAACTCTCGCGTTCGGGGCTCGAATAGTGTTTTTTGTTGACCCCCCCCCCCCCCCCGCCTCCCCTCCCCCCCCAAATAAAGCATTCCAACTCATTGACGCTGTCATCCATATGCAAGTCCGCCTCATAAGCGGTCCTTAGTAGGATGCAGCTCGCCCTTCATGCGTCTCGCCGAACACCTCACCGCGCTTCGCGCTTGGTGCAAAGCTATGTCTGGCTGGTCGGTGAAAACCCGACGGGGTTCGTCCCGACATTGTAAAGATGCGAGGGTCTATCGTCACGACTATGGCCATGCATGATAGCGAGTACACCCCTCCCCCCCGTTTCCTCTGCTGTAAAATATACATGCCCCCTTCTCTCCGATATTTTTATTTTGACATTTTCACCTCCTTTTTTTTCTGAAACGCCTCCTTTTTTACCGTAATGCGTAGGTACATAAAAAGGTCTACAAAACGATCTCACACCGGACAATTCAGGCCCTCAGTTCATCATGTAGATTTGCTTGGGGACTCTATATACGTACGAGTACCGTAGGGGAAGCTACGGTAGATTCCTGGTTTATGTTATATGATCTGCAAGATCTACTGCTGTTAGCTCGTGTTTCGCCGGTGTGATGTCTGCATGACACGGATCTTGAGGGCACACGATTGCCGGGTGAGATGTGTAGGATGATAATCCTCTTGGGCGACATCTGATGACGGACAAATAGAAGACCTGCAGTGCCAGGTATGAAGAGGGTGAACTCTTGTCCGCTACAAAACGTATTGTATTATTTGTCCTCTAGTGCCAAGCAGTTTGATGGTGCTCGGACAAAGTGGGTCCAGCTCTTTCCCACTCTGACCGAAAGTGTAGCCCTCAGTTGGACTCTTGGGTTCATTATCTAGCACGGACTCTATTTTCGGTAATAGTGGTAGTCTAAGAAGGGTTCACTAGCCTCCCACTGCCCACCAAAGGTACCGGTGACAGGAGACCGCGATTTGACACCTTGACTGACCGGTTTGACTGGCCGTTCCCCTACACTAACGTACTAGTGCACTTAAGTCAAAGGGGGCCTTGATGCGCCCGAAATGGATGATTGACCGGTGTCTTGACCGCCCTGTACACTGAAAGTACTGTAGGCATGCATGTACATTAAGCGTTTAGTACTGCACTGCCCAGGAACAAAAAAAAAAAAACGACTTTAATTCCAAGTAAATTGTATCCAGAACGGGATTGCAGCCTCAACAGGGCTCAAGGCCGAAAGGCCTTGACGCGTCTAAGAAGACCGGTCTCTTGACCGCCCCTACGCTAAAACCAGTACGTTACGGTCAATAACAGCCTTGACGCACCCGAAAACACCTGTCTCCTAGTTACTGTGCATGATCTATAGCAGCTGATGTGTTGCCGTTGCCTGCCCACTTTTTTTCTGTCGACACCGACTTCTTTTTTGACGTTTTTATTTTCTAAAAAAAATGATAAAAACAGGCTGTATGAAACATGTCCCTGGGAAGACCGTGTGGTGCGCCGCTGGATCATGGATGGCATCGTTGCTCCTCGCTACCCTGGGGCTGACACTCCCAGTTATGCCAGTGGTGTTGGCCCCAATGGTGGGGGCGGCAGCGGTGGCGACGGCGGGAGCGGCGGAATAGGTTTCGATTCGGCAATGATATTGTCGAGAAGCGTCACGACGTCGACGTCTTCTCTCGCGCAGGCTGGAATTGGAGGATTGGGGTCGGGCGGTGTCGGGACGGGGGGGGGAGGGGGAGGGCAACAGCAGGAGCAGGGGCAGGCGCAGCAGCCGCCGCAGCCGCAGCTCCAGCAGACGGAAGAGTGTCCTATTTGTTTCATGCATTACCTGGGGGTGAACCGGACTACCTGCTGCCATAAGCCGCTGTGCACGGAGTGTTACCTGCAGGTGTGAGAGGGGAATATGCGAGGCAAAGCCAAGACAAGCCAAGACCAAAAGCCAACCAAAGCAAAGTCAAGCCAACCGAAGCAAGTAGGGCAATGGCCAAAAAACCCAAGCTAACCGAATCAAGTATTCATGGTAGGCCAGCGGCCAAGCCATCTAAAGCGAAAGCAAGAAAGGCAAATAGCTAACCGGAGCAAGTTGGGCATGGCCAAGCCAGGTGAAACAAGCAAGTTAGGCAATAGTAGCCAAGCAGAGTCAAGCCAATATCCAAGCCAAGCCAAGCTGAGTCAAGCAAGCAAACTAAACCAACTGGATCAAAACCAAGCAAACCTAAGCCAAATATCCAAGCCAAGCCAATGACTAAGCTATGCTGATAGCCAAGCCATGCCAAGCCAAGCCATCCAAAGGCAAGCAAGTCCTAGGCAAGCAAAGCAGGGAGCGATCGAAGCAGTCGAAGCCCAATTGACGCGCAACGAGCTAAACGTTTCTGTTTGGTCGTGCCATCATCCTCGGGAGTCACGCGTTTTAAGAGAGGCTGTGTCAGGCCTGTGTGTATGACCTCTCTCTTGAACCCGAACGTGTCTACAACCGGAGTAGAGGCTATGTAGCTTACAATATGCCCGTGCCGAACCGTTTGATCTATCTTGAACCCATCTTGAACCCGAACTGAACTTCTCTTGAACCGGAATAGGGATTTTGTAGCTTCTAGTGTGCCCGTCCCAAGCCTTTTGATCTCTCTTAAACCCGAACTTGTCTCAAACGGGGATAGGGGTTATCTAGCGTATAGTGTGATCTTCCTCAAACCTGAACTTGTCTTGCACCAGAATGGGAGTTGTGTAGCTTTTAGTGTGCCCGTGCCAACCCACTTGGTCTCTCTTCAACCAACCCGTGTGTTGAAACCGATAGCTCTTGAACCGCGGCTCCCACTGCATTTTGAAGCCAAGAAGCAGCAACCCGAATAATGGTGTCGGTACAGCAGTAGTAAACGAGAAAACCTCCCGCTCGGAGGCTGGTGGGGTTTGCGCCGCGGGAGGTAGTTCCGTGGAGTGATGGTGATTGGACGAGTTGAGGCACCTCTCGCACGGAGGCAGTTGAGGTCTCTCCCGCGGGGGGTCGTATCGACGGAACAGTTGCTCACCTCGGACTGAAAGATCATCGACTCCCACAGTTACATGATCCAGATATTTCAGCGGCAGATAGATCTATTCTTAATCTGTATGATCTGTATGGGCTATATTATCTAGCTCATGTTATCGGGTGGTGGCCGTATCATCTGTGTGACCTACGGTAGCAACACGGTTCCTGGGAGGTTGGCTGTATGCTACGTATGCAGATCCTGCACAAGCTCTCACGACGGCTGTATGCAGATACTGCACAAGCTCTCACGACGGCTGGTGAGGAACTACATTGATGATCTATCTGTAGACAGATCAGGTAGATCATGACCTGTCCGAGGTGTGAATGGTTTATGGCTCGATGATTTCAGAGTGCGCCGTGGTGTGCTTACTCCCTTACTGCTGTACGTGCTTGTACGGTAGGCGACGGGGCTACTGTACTGCTGTGTCCGCTGGTGGTGCTTTTCTTGTCATTAGCTCTCTTTTTCGCTCGCTCTCTCTCTCTCTCTCCCCTTCTCTCCTTTTCTCTCCTTGTCGTTCCCCATGCCTCTCTCTTCACCTTTGTTTCTTCCCCGCTTGCTCCCTTTGTGTCTACTATGTTTCTCTTTCTGTCCGTTTGTCTACCTGCTCTGTCTGTCTGTCTGTCCGTCTGTCCGTCTGTGTATATGTATTCGTTGGCGGGGGTAAGGTGAGACCACCGCGGTCATCGGTGGATTGCCCTTTCTGCAACTGCACCAAGTTCGCCGTGCAGTACTTGGGCCCACCGAGCAAAGAGGATAACGATAAGCGCATGGTGAGGGTGGTTTCAAGGGGAGGGCAGGGAGGAGAAGAGGGGAGGGGAGGAGGGGAGGGGAGGGGAGGGGGGAAGCAATGGTGCGCACTAGCCATCCATGATCACCTTCTCTACTCTAATTCTCTTGTACCTCGCGACCGTATATTTCGCGCATGATGCTTTTTTTGCACGGTCGCATGCATCTTGCCCCGTTCACCGTGCTCCTCCCCCCCCTCTTCGCCACTATTTCTTATGCGCACTTATGGGCACACATGTTTGACGCTGAGCTTTGAAAAAAAACGCCTCGTGGGGTAATGCCTGAAAGCAGCGAAGCCTACCCCCCCACCCCCACTCCCCTCCCAATCCCTTCCACCCTGTCCCCTATCCCCTCTACAAAGCATCGAGCACCGCGAAGCCCCCCCCCCCCCCAACGCCCCTGCGGAGCAGTGAGCCGTGCCGCCCGCCCCCCCTCCCCTTTAAAAGTATTGAACACCGCCAGCCCCCTCTCCCTCGCAAATCCCCCTCAAAACCATTGAACACCGCCACCCTCCCCTCACCCGCTCCGACAATCCCCTGCAAAACAATGAACACCACGACAATAAAATGACGGCGGCAGGCTGAGGAGCAGCGCACGATTGAGGCGCGCATTCACGCGGAGCAGGAGGAGCTGATGCGGCAAGTAAAGGAAAGAAATGCAAGGGAGAGCAGCGCTGCAGCCGCTGCGGCATCGGAGGCGTCTTCTAGCGCGTACGGAAGCGGAGGCGCGGGGGCGGGGGGCGGGAATGGAGGGACGGAGGGCCCGGATTATTCTGTCATGTCGTGAGTCTTGGGAGTTAGTTATTCTGCTGGAGTGAAGGGGGTGGGGCAATTCTTGTGTCGGGGCTTTGATCGCCATTGATGAGGTACATGTTTGTGTTGCCAATTCACGTTAGTTTTATTGACGTCGCTGTTGGCATCGTTTGTGTTGCTGTGGAGTTTTGAAGTCGATGTTACTATTGATGTTGTAGATGTTGTCGGTATAGTTACACATGTTGGTCTTAATTAGTGTTGCTATTGATGTCATAGTTTTTGTGTTGACGTTGTTGATGTTGGTGGTGGTGCTCTCGACGTTGTAGATTACTCGTGTTGCTGTTGGGGTCGTTGGTGTTGCTGCTGATGTTGCTGTTGGCGTTATAGTAAATGTTGCTGTTGGTGCCGTAGATGTCGATGGTAGTCTTGTTATTAATAGTAGAGTTGTTGCTGTCGGTGTTGCTATCGATATTCACGTGGCTCGTGTTTCGTATGTAGTGTTGCTATTGCTGTTGTTGATGCGAATGTGGACTTTCTTTAGTTGATGGTGATGGTGATGAGGTTGATACTGCGGTTTGCCGAGCTGTTTGCTGCTACCAGTGTTCGCTTTGCTCGTGTTGGTGCTCTACCGTTAGGCGTTGGTGTTGTTCTTGTTGCCATTAATACCCTACTGTTGATGACAGTTTCCTTTTTTTTTTTTTGCTTTCTACTACCCCTCCCTCTCCCCTCTTCGATAGGTCATCCGTCGGCAGCTCCAACTCCCTCCCGGCGAGGGCTTCTTTTGCAACCGTGGCGGAGCGCCGGCTCACCGAAGAGCAGATCCGGAACCAACACGCACCAGCGCCGGCCAGCTCCAGCAGGTCTCTTGGAGCGGGCGCGTCTAGGGAGGGCGGTGTCTCTGTAGAGCAGGCTCGTGGCGGGACCCCCGCGCGGCGCAATGGTGTGTCGAGTCGAGTCGAGTTTTGAGGGTTGTCTATCAACCCTTTGCTATGAATATATCGCAAACAAATATCGCGTACTCGTGTCCACGTAGTTTGTCCCCGACGCATACGGTGCGTGCAGTTCGAAAAAGTTGAACGTATCGAACACATCTTACTCAGATCGTGATCAGACCATGATCAGATCATGATCAGAACATGATTTACTATTACGGGGGACCATAGTAAACAGGACCAAATATCGTTACTAAAATTACCTAAATATATAGGTTTTTATGTACGCCGTAGGTCCTGTTAACTATGGACCCCCGTAATAGATGATTTACAGTAGAACCCACAACCTTGCCGTAAGGAAAGGTGTGCAGGATGTGTGTAGTGTGCAGGTTCAGCTCAGGAAACCTGTACTGCAGGCAATCGTGCTTTTTTTTACGACTCTCACCCGTCAAAACGAACTGATGTTTGTAGATCATAACGGATGAGGAATGTATCTGCCCTGAAACATGTAGATGGCGTAGTGGGAATGACCTGTGGATGATGTGTAGATGACGAATTGATATATATATCTATCTGATCTGCCCGTGCGACGTGCAAAACGACTTAACCCTTTCAGGACCGCGGTTTTAGCTGTGGGGACAACCCACTCAAATTTCAACTATTTGCGGGGGACCATAGTAAACAGGACCTATGGTACACACAAACACCTATATGTTTCCCTATTTTTACTGGCAATGTTTGGCCCTATTTACTATTGGTTCCCGGTAGTAGTTTGCGCCCAAAACGGTAGTCTTGATGTTTTAAGGATCGACAACAGGGGCAAAGGTGGTTTCTTAACCCATTTGGTACTGCAGTCCCGTTTTGGCGACAAACTATTTACTGTGTCCCCCCGAAATAAGCGTATTCGGTCCTGATTAATTCGTCCCCCCGTACCATAGCAGTCGGGGACCCATCATTGACACAAAAACTCATGTATCCCAGTATTTTTACTTGTAATATTTGGTTCTGATCACTATGTTCCGTAGTAGTATAGCTATTACGGGGGACCATAGTAAATAGGACCAAATGCTGTTAGTAAAAATAGGTAAATATATAGTTTTTTTTATGTATACCGTAGGTCCTATTAACTATGGACCCCCGTAATAGGTGTGTACAGGTAGAACCATTAGCATTGCGACGCAGTTGGGATATAACGGAGTAGCCAGCTCCTCTGCCTAGGAGCTCACGAAAGTCAGAAAGTGCACTTGCCTCTATCGTGGGACTCGTCATTACGGCAGGGTTCATTGTATTTCAATGCGGGGGCGGGAGCCGGCTCTCCAGAGAGAACAGCTCTCGGGGACGGTGCGTCCATCCCCAGCGGCGTAGTGCGCGAGTCGTGTCAAATCGAGTGTACGTTCGTATTGTGGTCATGGTATTCGGGGGCAGAGTTGTGTATATATAGACCGAGGCTGTGATGAGATGAAAAAAAAGGGCTGAACTCATCTTTGAAGGCTTGGCGTGATACTTCTATCATATCACACCTGTGGTGAAATTGATTTCGGGGGTTTCGGTAGGACAGGAAGGCGGGACTTTTGTCGGTGTAGGGCACGCGTTTTTTTTTTTTTTTTTTTTTTTTTTTTTGCGTCCCCGGTGGCTTGGTAGGTGGTCCGCGTGCCTATCAAGATCGATTTCGTGGGTTCAAGTCTCACCGAGTGCACGCTCGTAGGGACTGTTTCTTGCAGAAAAAATTGATTAGCGGAAAGCGCGAGAGCGTGAGTTAGCTACATTCGATGAAAATCGACGAGCAGTGGGAATGCTGAACCCTATGCGCGACAAAAAATAAAGGCTCGTACCGGGGGGGGGGAGAAGGGACGACACCTGTGACCACGGCTTGTCCAGAAGATCGCTGGGGGTAAAACCTCCTACGAGTTAGGCTGGAAAGTAAAAGTGATGGAAGAGGGGGGGGGGGGGGGGGGAGGTGGGGGGGGGTGGGGGGGGGGGGGGGGGGTGAGATGTACGCGATATCATGCATAGCCGTGGTCCGTATATATGACCGTAGACGCTCGCTTCCCTACAGTGCCGGGACGGAGCACGTCGGGTTTTCACTCTCCAGACAGAGATTGCTTGGTGGGTCTCTAGAGTAGGCTCTCGGGGAGGCAGTCCCCCGCGGTGCGACGGTGAATTGAGTAGAGTGTGGTCTGTACTGAAATTGAGATTGGATTTCGCGGGGTTGTGTGGAAAAGGCATGTTTACGGCGACGCGGTCGTGGTGTGTTTGTGGACACCTTGCGCCAACGTCCATGCGCCAATACCACGCCCATTTTTTCGAGTTAATACGCGTTTTGTCCATGTGCGTAGTGCTTGGTGTTTTTCCGTCTGTGTTTTTTTATAACGTTCTGCTTTGTTTTTTGTGTGTGCGTTCTGTTTGTTTGTGTTCTTCCGTGGGATTTTCGTCGGCGATGGCAGGCGTCATGTGAGCGCTCTTCGGGCGAGAGGAAACCCTTCGAGACGTTCTGCCGCGGCGGAAGGGGAACATGACAGCGGCAACGAGGCGCAGGTGATGATGGCAATGTATGAATGCTCGTATTCTCGCTTTTTTTTTTTTGCGTTGTTCTCGCTTTTTTTTTTTAGGAATCTGCTCCTGTAACCGTTTATATACCTGGTATTAATTGTACTGACTGCACTGCAAAAATCTAAAAATGAGTTTCAAATGTTTTTTCCCCGCACGGCGAGTGCCGCCTCGAGGGGGGTAAATAGTACCGTCAGCTATTACGGGGGACCATAGTAATTAGGACCTACGGCACATAGCAAAACCTATATATTTCCCTATTTTTACTCACAATATTTGGTCCTATTTACTATGGTCCCCCGTATTTGACGTCGATTTATCATCCATGAACTTGTCGAAGTATTTATTTCAACCCTTCGTCTCATAGAAAAAACAGAGGGCGAGCCACACACCCCCAAGAGTCTTTGCCGCAGATAGTAGTTGATGTTTGCGCCGTAGTGGCTCAACGTAGCACAGCTGTTTATAGTCTGTTTTCCATGTACCGTACCCTTCCATGTTCCGTACCCTACAACATACAATACCACGCCATGCCATGCTTACACCACCCTACCGTCACGATACCATGCCATACCATACCATAACTTACCATACCGTACCGTACCATACCGTACCATACCACACCAAACCATACCATTCCATACCATACCATACCACATGATACCGCTTGGGCGTCAGATGGACGGGCTGGGCGACCAGGGAGAGATGCAGCATGTGGAGGATTTAATGCTTATGGAGGCGTTGCGACTATCGGTGCTCGAGGAGCAGGCCAGAAGAGAGCGGTGAGTTGGTGTGGCTCCGTCCGTTGCGGCGGGACGATTATTTTCAGGCAGGCGTTTTTTTTTTTTTGGGGGGGGGGAGAGGGGTGGGTGGTGGTGGGCCGGGGGGGAGGGAGGGTGTAGGGGGTGGTGTTGGGGGTTGGGGAGGGTTGGCGCGGGGAGGGGAGGGGGGAGGGGGGGGGGGGTTGTTCTCATTATCATGCATGGCCGTAGTCGTATGACCGTAGACCCTCGCATCCCTACAGTGCTGGGACGGAGCACGTCGGGTTTTCACCGACCAGGCAGACATTGCTTGCACCAAGCGCGAAACGCCGTGAGGTGTTGGGCGAGTCGCGTGAAGGATGAGCTGCATCCTACTTAAAACTGTTTTTGAGGCGAATTTTCTTGCATATGGATGACAGCGTGAATTAATTGATTGAATTTGTGGTGTGACCGCTTTCAGACACAGCAATGGGTTTACTCTGTGACTGCCTCGTGGATGGCTTACCATATAAACACTACGCGATACGACCATCCCCTTTGTGCGGAGTAAAAGTTCTCCCCGCACCAAAACGATCTATAGCCTGACCGCCAGCCGTGGTGACCGCAATAAAAAGCAGGAAACAAAAAACGGTGCCCTAGTTGTCTAGCTCACGCAGTGAGATACGTTTTACAGAGTCGCCAACCGACGCCAACCCAACCTCTATATATGTATCAGGTATATATGCCTATATGATATACAGGGGGGGGGGGGGGGGGCTGAAGAAGCCTGGGCGCCAAATGCGTGCCTGTGGATTGGTACGAAGTGTTTTTCGACGCGAGCGTTTTGAAACGAGAGTTTGGTCGAGTGCTCGTGTGTCTGCGTTTGTTTGTGTGTAAACTTTTGCGTTTGTGTTGGTTTTTTGTACTTGCATTTTTTTTCTTGGCGGTGTGTTTTTTTGCGTATTTTTTGTGTTCGCGCGTGTGTTGTTTTGTGGTCGGCGTTTTGGTTTTGGCCCGTCGCTGAGATGGAAATTCGGGCACGTGCTGCTTCTGTGATCGCGCGCGTTTTTTCCTCTAGGTGTATACTTGCGGGTGCATCGTGCAGGAAACCGAGTATCGTTTGTCGAGGTGCTTCAGGAAGGAATATCTCTCAAACGGAGGGGGTTGGTCCATGCGAACAACAAACCCGCGCAAATCAAACCCGCCCGTGATCAACTGCTGTAGCAGGATGCATCCGGGCCACTTGCGCTACCGGCGTCATTCCCGTCCGTCTTCCATACTTTGGTCGGACCAATAACTGTTGCGATTGGCGCTTACTTGTACACAGGTCCGGAGACATGATGAGGGCGGCGGCTGCCGCCTCTGCCAATGCCTCTGCTTCTGCGGCTACCGCTACCTCGAGCACTTCCGCCGCCGCCGGCGACGCTGGGTCATCGGGACAGGTGAGTAAATTTTGACGTCTGGGCCAACCTAGGATGTTCTAGCGGGTTTCCTACTGATATATGTATATATATACATGGTAGGCATCTTTGCGGCATAGATGCCTGCTGAGATGTCACCACTTGAGATGACTCTGTCTTTGAGCTTTATACCTGCGTGGAATTCTGCGAGTCCGCCTATCTAGCCAGGTGTGCAGCGATGCTGGCCCCGGGCCCCTGCTGAGTTCAGAGATATAGGTGTGGGGGTGCAGGTGAACGCTTCTTTGCGTGCCCCGTGCTATGCATCGCACTCCTACTCGCAGACAGGGCTCGCCTGCCGAGCCCGTTCACACCGTCGTAAATCGGAATTAACGCGGTATTTCTTTTTGTTTGTCGTACTCAATAGCTGCAGAAAAATTATTATATTTCAAGTATTACTAGTCCCCCCCCCCCCCCTGTAACCCTTGAGAACACTCCGCCTACGTTATTTGGGGGGAAAAACTACATGGAACCGGTGTAGGGTATGTACTGCGGCAGTGAAACAGCTAGTGCTACGTACGTACGTAAGGCTAATGCTACCTCTCCACCTCGAAAAAATGCTGCAGTTCCCCTCCTCTACGCGATTAAACCCTGCTTAACCCCCGTTTTATGGTCCTACGACTACGGCCATGCATGACATGAGTACACTCCCCTCTCTCACCACCTCCCACCCCCCCCCCCCCCTCCCCCCTCCGCGCCGACAGGCTTCGACCTCCCCTGACCCAGGTTCTCTCGGGGCTCGTCTTTCTTTATATTGGGATCGCGTGGTGCCGCCAGCGACCGCCGCCGCCGCCGCCGCCGCCGCCGTCGCGACGGAAGGAGGTGAAAGCCCGCCGTCCTCATCCGTTGCAGACAATGGCGGCAGCGCTGGAATGACTGCGGTGGCGGCTGCTGCTGCTGCTGCTGCTGCTGCCGCGTCCTCTGGTCCCGCTAGCTTATTCTCGGCGGGAGGCATCCCCAGCTGGTTGGAATGGGATGCCTCGCACAGGGATGGAGGGAGTGTGGCGACAGCGGCGGCGGGAGGTGTTGCGGCAGGGGGGGGGGGGCGCCGCAGACGGGACGGGGGGCGGCGGCGGCGACACGATCGACGTCGGCTACTAATACGAACACCAATACTCCGGGTGAAGCCGCGGCGGTAGCACCAGTAGCAGCACCAGCATCCGCGGCAGGAGCAGGGCCATTCGAGGCCGGAAGGGGCGGTCTAGGCGCGCAGTCTTGGGTCGGAGGTAGTGGCGGAGGCGGGGGTGGGGGTGGGGATGTGGGTGGGGGTGGGACGAGGGAGGTCGGGGGCGCCGTCGCTGCGTGGTTGTCGTCGGAAGCGGCGGTCCCGGAGGGTGGGGGGGATGGAGGAGGGGGTGGTGGCAGGGGCGGACCGGTGAGGCACGGGAGCGCCGTTGCTAGGCTGTTGGCTGCGGAAGCGGCGGTGGAGGCGGCTTCCCCCGAGCACACGGGCTTGAGCGCCGTTGTGGACGGAGAGGAGGAAATCCGCAGGCAGCGAGTGATGAGGCGGGGGGACACGTATTGGGGCGACATTAGCGCGTCCAACGAGGCGAACAAGAGGGCCACCGGTCGCGGGGGAAGCTCGGCGCGGGACGCGGCCGACGCGCACGCTGCGGCGGCTGCGCGCGTCGCGGCCATGCCCACGTCCACGACGTCGTCGTCGCAGATTGGGAACAGGTTAGCGGCGGCGGTCGGGTTCAGGAACGAGGTAGACCTTGGCACCGTCCCTGGCCTCAAGCGCGGGGGTACGGCCGCGCCGTCTGAGGGGGGAGGTGCTGCTCGGGACGCCGCGGCGGCACGATCATCGTCGCAAGCTGGTGGCAGGCTAGCGAGAGGGCGAGGAGGGGGGGGGGGGGGGGTGGTTGGGAGTGGGGGTGACGACGAGTTTGATTTTGCCACCGATTTTTTCGGCAGCGGTTTCCACGGTGGCAGCGGTGGGGGGGGGGGGGCGGGAGGGGTGGAGGGGATGAGTACCCGTCCGAGATCCCCGAGTCGGAGGAAGAGCAGCTCATGCTTGCCATCTCGCTGAGCTTGCGCAGCAACAATTGTAGCGGTAGTAGCAGTGGGGACTTCGCGGCGGCAGCAGCCCCGCCGGGCCGAAATGCTTCTGCCTCTGCGTCCGCCGCCGGCGCTGCCCATTCCGGAGTTAGCCCCGAAGTAGGCGCCCTGTCTTCCTCATCGTCCTCCCCCTTCGCCGCTGCCGCCGCCGCCGCTGCCGCCGCTTCCGCTGCTGCTGCCGCTGCTTCCGCCGGTACCGCGTGGAGTGGCGGTGGCGACGGCGGAGGGGGAACAGGGGAGGGGATGAACTCTGGGCGCGTCGCTGGGGGCAATAACGCTGCCGGTTCGTCAGCGGAGCAGGTGACGTGGTCGGCCATGCACCGCATGCCAGGGGGTGGTATGGGGGGAGGAAATGGTGGGGGTGAGAATGGTCACGCTTCCCGGTCGGAGGAGGATCTCTTGGGGTGGCTCCGAGACAGGGCTAGGATAAGTGGGGGCGAGCACGAGGAGGAGGTGGGAAAGGGTTCAGCGGAGTCGGTGAGAGAAAGAGAGCAAAGAATGGTTTCGCATCTCTTTTTTTTCTGGTGGTGTGTGTTTTTTCGTGTTTTGGTTTGTGTCCGATTATACTTATTTTTTGTAGTTGTACTATATACAGGTATGATAAATTCGTTTAGCTGTCAGTTATGAGTTCTACGGGGCGAAACCGGATGGACACGCTCGTACCGGGTCCAGCATCGCTGAAGCACCAGAGTGAGATGTATCACCCTCGCCGACAAAAATGAAAGACAGGCATGGCTTAGTTGGTAGCCGTGTTGATTCCAGCCTCATGAGTGACTTGCTTGGTGTGCGCGACGGTGTACAGTGGCTAGCAGCGACATCCGTTAATTCGGGTGATCATCATCCACCTAGGAAACCCGGGGGGTGTACCCCGGATTCCCTCCTGACGCCACACGACTCAACTTTGCGAGCTGCGCGATACGTCGGCCGGGCGTGTTCTGCACGCGTTCCTCGTGAAGGTTTCGCACCTCATGAAAGCGGGCCTCACCCCCCCCCCCCCCCCCCCCCCCCCCCCCGCACGCCGTCCGCCTCCGACCACCTATCCCCAGTGCGTCCCCAACTCCAAGCTTCCTGCGCCGCCGGACGCCCCAGAGCTAACGAGCGGCGCCGCAGCTTCCTTGTCCACCTCTCTAGGACAACCAAGCGGAGAGGAACATAAGGAAGACTTGAGGGGTAAGCCTTCCGCCACCTCCCCTCGAAGCGGCGGTGCCGGTACCGCCACCCCTGCCCCAAACGTCGCCGAAGGTGGTGAGGGGGGCGTCTTTTCGCGTCTTGTTGCGGGAGCGGCAGCGGCAGCGGACACCGACGCTGGAGCTGCTGAAGGGGCGAGGTCTCCGTCGTTCTGGCCGATGTCGAGCGCTGGTTGGAAGAATCTGCCTCTGTTGGTTGCCGGCACGGGCACTAGCACCGCCGCCGCCGCCGCCGCTTCAGGCAATTTGATCGACGCCAGCGGCTTGGGTGGTGGTGGTGGTGGTGCCGGTACCGGTGGCAGTAGCGGTGCAAGCGTCGCTGTGCCGCCCGGCGGAGAGGCTGCCAGTGGGGTTGTTGGAGCGGAGGAGACGGAACAGGTGTCACCTGCGGCTGCTACGGCGGCGGCGGCGGCCGCTGCGCCGGTTGGTGGCGGTGGTGATGGAGGTAGTGTCCTGCCCTTTCCGTTCCCCGATTGTTTCGCCGCCGTTTCTTCTGGTCCGAGGGCTCCTGTCGTCGGTGATGTGGTTGGCGGCGGTAGTAGCGCCGCGGGAGAGCTTGTTTTCGGCGGGGCATGGGAGGGCGGCAGTACCGGCGGCGGCGGCGTTGGTAGTGAGGAGAGGGGTGGGGGTGGGGGTGGCGAGCCGGAAGCTGCGAGTGCTGTTGCCGTCGACGCTGTGGTCGTGGACAGCAGCAGCAGCGGCGGCGGCGGCGGCGACCCCCTTAGCCGCGAGGCCGTCGAGGGAGAGCCGGGGCAGTCGCCTAACTCGTTTTCTTCCGCCTCCACCGCTCCCACGGTGGCAAGAGGACCTGCTACGGCAAGAGGAGGAGGAGGAGGAGGAAGAGGAGGACGACAGTTGCCGGGACGTTTTGTCTCCCCCCCCGCAAGGGCTTGCCGCCGATCTCCCGCCCCCGCAACCGCTAACCGGTGGCATGCCCGAACCCGTATCCACCTCCGGTACTGCTAACACCGCTGCGGACGTAGCCGGCACCTCCGCCGCCGCCGCCTCAACCCCCTCTCCCTCCCACGCGGCACCGATTGCAGTTCCGGCTGCGGCGGCGGGGATCGGGGCGAGGCTTGGGACAGAATCACTGCCGGGAGCTGAGGGCTCGGAGCGCATGTCAACTTTGCAGGCTTCGTTTTCGTCCGCGACTGAGGACCGGGGAGAGGCCGAAGGGGGCGGTAGTGGTGGTGGTGGCGGCGGTGGCGGTGGAGCCCACGGCAGCCAGTTGATTGAGTTCCCCCAGGAATGGGGAAGCACCACCGCCGCCGCCGCTGGAGTCGTGACTTCGGACTTGACCCCCTCTGCCTCCTCGGGTTTGTCTGTTGGCGGGTCTTCTGGCATTGGGCCGACGGCGGCGGCGGCGGCGGGAGGAATCGCTGGCCGCGGTGGTAGCAGCGGTGCTGTTGTTGCCGAATTCGTGGCGTCTGAAGGGGCAGGGGAAGGCGCGCGGAGTGGTGGTGGTGGTGGTGGTGGTGGTGGTGGTGGTGGTGGTAATGGCGGTGGCGGGGAAGGAGGAGTGGGAGGGGCAAGGCAGGGAGGAGGGGAGGGAGGGGTAGGAGGAGGAGGAGGAGGAGCTCGCGGGACCGGCGCGGACATTGTGTGGGAAGGTTCGGCCGTTGCTGGTGATGCGTCGGAGGATGGGGAGGTGAGAAAGCCGCCGCGGCTGCGCGTTTGTGTGGGTAGCATCGTTGTGGAGTTCGTAGAGAAGTCAATGGGGGATGTGGGAGGGCGGATAGAGGGGGGGGGGGGGGGGGGGGGGGGGGGGGGGGGACACGGAACAAATTATAAAGGTGTCAGGAGACGACAGTTTAGACCTATGTCGGAGGTGACCGTGCCGACTTGATAAGAACCTTGACTAGTTTTTGAGTGGGAATTTGAATTTTTAAAGGCGTGACTGACGACGCCGGAGGCTCCATCAACTATTGTCTCCTATTACGGGGGGGGGGGGGGGGGGGCATGGTAAATAGGACCAAATATTGTCAGTAAAAGTAGCGAATTATATACCAGTAGGTTTTTGTGTGTACCGTAGGTCCTATTTAATATGGTCCCCCGTAATATTTCCCCCGGAAATGTTTGTGCGTTGTGTGATTATTTCACTCGCGCTCCTGTAGTACGGGAGGGGCTGATGGCCCGATCGAAAGAAGAGCACTCTTCTCCTCTCCTGACGTATGTACTCTGCACTACACCAGTACGTCGGCTTATATAGGGAGCCCATGCTATTTTCGTCGACCAAAATGAAAACCAGATTCAGATTTGTTTTACCCCCTTTGTTCGAGATGGCGAATCTTGGGCTCGCCCTCTTTCGGGTTTGTGGTAGCGTTTTGGATGTCCGGAGGTTGGTTGCCTCAAGAGGACGAGCGTGGCCTCGCTGCGGTTCTGTTGTAGATGGTGCCCAGGCGTACGCAGGAACTTGACCTGCTCATGCTGCCCGTCTTTGCGAAAAGGCTGCTATCGGGGGTAAAAGGCGGTGTATGTTGTACGGGTAAAACCGTCACGACGACCGCGACGGTTACAGTGGCTTTACTATATTGTAGCGGTTACAATGGTTATGACCGTTACAACGATTACAGTAGTTGCGATTCTGTCTCTGTTATAACGGCTATGGCAGTTTACAACGGTTACAGTGATTACGACGTGGTAGCGGTTCCAACGGTTACATAACCGTTACGACGATTATGACCGTTACAACGGTTACAACGGTCTCGGCCTTGCAACATAATTATGCTTCCAGCGATTTCAACGTTCAACCGTTACAACGGTCACGCCCGGTTTCAACGGTTACAGCGGTTATACGGTTACAACGCTGACAACGGTTACGATGGTTACAGTTGCAACGGTTACGGCGGTTAGAAGTCAGGAGCCCACCTGGCTGCGTGATCGGCAATACGGGAATACCTCGTGCTTGCGATCTCGCGCGCAATGTTCGCGTTGCCTCGATTCCAGATTCCAGCTCCTTTGACCCCCCCCCCCCCCTCCCCACCCTCCTCCCCTCCGCTCCCCCCCTCCCCCACTCCTACACGACTGTCTCGGTACGCTCCTGCTTTACGACGGGCATGGGCCTCGCCTCATGGAACTCACGCGGGGTTTTATTCAGGGTGACGTACAGGGACCTACTCAGTAGTGACATCAGGTGGTGCTCTAGGCCAATGTGTTGGCGTGTCTTAGACTGGCCTATTGTGTTGCGATGTCTTGGACTGGCCGAAGGCATTATTAGGTAGGGGCCGGGGGATTATGCCGGATCGCTTGCCGATTGTGGTGCGTTTTTATACTGGGCGGCGTCCACGGCGGCGTGTTTGGGAGCGCGGGGGGGGGGGAGGGCGGAGATAGTCGCGATCATGGTCAGGAGGGGGGGGGGGGGGGCGTGCTTTGCGTCGTTATATGATGGGAAGGCTTTTGCTTGGCTGAATGGAATAAAAATGTGTCGTTAGTTTTTATTACTGTTGCTCTTGCTGCCTTCTTGGTTTTGTTTGTTCGTTTTTTTTCTTTTTCTTTTTCACGGTCGTGTGTTGGTCACGGGCCGGGAGGGGCCGGGCCGGGCCGGGCCATGTGCATTTTGACGGCAACAAAAATAAAAATCACGCAATTGAACCGTGGGGAGTGGGTAGGTGGCCAAGCGGGGGTTGGTGTGGGTCAGGCAGGCATTCATTCGTGGTTAGGAAATACGGGACTAGGAGCAGGTGTTGGTTGTGTGGAGCGGGCCTAGGCATGCTGTAGTCTTCGATGTCTACACAGGCAGAGCGCATCACGAGCTCCGGAAACTAAGTTTTCCTGTGGTATGCATGGCCAATTCATGTGAATTAGGAACCTCTATTTTATGTACATATCATATATATGGGACAGGAGCTAGCTGTAATCAACGCCT
Organism: Macrocystis pyrifera; assembly: GCA_031763025.1. NCBI lineage: Eukaryota > Phaeophyceae > Laminariales > Laminariaceae > Macrocystis > Macrocystis pyrifera. The sequence continues at coordinate 60,753 of JASSKH010000084.1, forward strand.
GCGCCAGCGAAGCCAAACCTAGGCTAGCCGAGCGAGCAATCCGCGTATTGTGTTACGTGTGTAGTTTTACCTTCGTTTTCGTGCGGCGGTGTTTTTTGGCGCGGGGTTGAGATCGGGGGGGTGGGCGGTTAAAAAAGTAAAAAGAGGTGATACGGAGATTTGAGGTTACACATGATGAAAGTGGAAGAGGAGGGAGAGAATAGGAGGGTAATGTGTGTGGTGGATTCCGTTTTCTTTTATGTGTTTTTGAATGAACCCCACCCTTGGCGCAATGAGTCGACGTTTCTATCTGCGAAAGCTTGAAGTGTGTTAGCTGCGTTTTGCTCCATCTCCGTGAGTAAGTTTTGTTGTGTCAGCCGCCGAGCTCTTGCCCCCCCCCTTCCCATCCCCCCCCCAACCCCCAGCTACCCGCCTTCCCCTCTCCGGATCGGGTTCGATATCGAGGGCCAAAATATGGTTGTCCACTTCTCCTCCCTAGCGGGGAGGATGTCTATGGCCGAAATGTGCATCCCCACTCCCCCCGGTGGGAGGGTCTCTTGACATGGAGTGCATAGAAGCTAGACTACACTTCGTATATATGTAGTCGCGATTTTCCACGGATTGCGTGAGGGTTTCCACACCAGCCCGCACGTTTTTTACTCCGGAGTGATGAATGTATGATGTCCACTCCTCCAGTACAATGACGATCATCATCCGGATAGGACCAGTGTGACGGACGGTGGCTTCTCGGTTGCGGTGGACTTTGTGGCTTGGGGAGGAGGGGTTGACCTGTTGTGACTTGTTAGCGTATTCTGCGGGCTTGGGTGAAATGTTTCGTGTGGGGAGAGAGGAGTAGTTGGCTTATTGCTTTGCTTGCGTATTCTGCGCGCGGGGGGGGGGGGGGGGGGTCGGAAATGTATTTTTGGAAGGGGCTTCAAGTTGATGATCTGTGGTCGGACGTTACTATACTACTATACTTGGAATTGAATTTGGAGAGAACATAAATGCTACGAGTATAAATTTGCGGCTACTGAGTCAAGTTGTTTATCATGACCACCACCAGCTGAATGAAATGGCATGAAGGTTTGTTGGTGAGATGCGGTTGGGAAATGGGAAAGGAGCTTGAAGCCGGTACTACCACCATATATTTAGCCACCCCCGTGTCTGGTGTCTGGTTGCTGACCTTAATGTTATCGTTCCAGTTCCCCACTCGCAGTTAATTGGATTGCATTAACCCCGCACACACCCATGCACGGACGCAAGCACAACACCCATAATATGTACCAGGTATCTGTTTCATTTCCAGTGTTCAATCTTCAGATTATTTATTTCACGAAGCACCACGTTTTTTAATTCTCCCGGTTCCACCTGAAGCAAAATATTATGATGATTGGGGAGCCGTCACCCCCCCGTGCAGCGCGCACGCTCTCTCCTAGGAGTAGGAGAACGGTACACTGTCTCGAAAGGGATGCGTGGGCAATGGTCAAATGACTCAAGGCAAGCAAGATGGGTATGCCCCCCCCCCCCCCCCCCCTCCCGGTATATGGTCAAACGACTATACGGCCATCCGTGAAAATGAGGTACCCCCCCCCCCCCCCCCCCTCGTGATGCGCACCCAGATAGCCTAATTGTCGCTGCTGCGCCAAGTACTGCCTATTTTTTGTTGTACCAAATACACATCTTGTCTGTTACACTGACCATAGTGATCAGGACCCATCATTTACACACAAAGTTTCAAGTATTTTTTACCAAGCATATTATTTGGTCCTGATAAGTATATGCTCCCCCGTGAACATTAATGTTCCCAGACATATATGTCACGATCTACGTGTGAAGCAGACAGATGGATCATCTACTTGAGTACCTGGTAGATGCTCACCTACTGTGGTGTGTACGTCCCGTTTGTGTGATGCCCATTTGCCTGTCTATACCGTGCCGTTGCGACAAGTTTTGTGCAGTAGGATCTAATCTGCATATATATATAATAGAATTACGGAGGACCATAGTAAATAGCACCTACGGTAGACACAGAAACCTATACATTTTCCTATTTTTACTAACAAAATTTGGTTCCATTTACTATGGGCCCCCCGTAATAATGCAGATCCAACCCGGGAAACATTTATTTATTGTTATTGTGTGCCATTTCGATCATGCAGGTGTGATTGCACACGGCTCCCACCCGGCAGCACGAGCTAGATCATACAAATCTAGAATTTGTCCGCCCTCCAAGGTCTAGATCATCCGGTGGGAGTCGATGATCAAAGGTTCGTTCTTATCGGAGAGCTTTTTTTCCAAAATTTCCAAAGTTTAGAAATAAAATTGGAGATATATATCAATACAAGGGGGCGTTCTGTCACTATTCGTGAAATTCTCAAGAAGCAAAAAAATCATGTTTGTTGAATTTCACACATTTGGAAAAAAAAAAAACAGGAAAATCTGGAAGATTAAAAAAAATGCGCGAAAAAAACATGGAAATTATTGAAAAAAGCTCTCCGATATGAATGACCCGAACTGTCCGAGGTGTGCTACTAGGCTACAAACGATTCACGAATGGGTCTTCTAAATTAAGCGGGAAACACAAGAAACGTGTCCGTCCGTCCGCCGGCAGCAATGATATTACTACCACCGGTCTGTCCCCCCTCGATTCAGAAGCTCTGAACCTTCCCACAAGATAAACATACTTCCAGACACTGGATAGACCATCGATTGATTCCCACCGCATTACTGAATGAACTATCTAGTTATTCCAAGCAAAAGGAAGATCTGTGTTGTTCCCAACAATGCTATATGATGTACATAGTATAGCTCATCGAGTTGTGCCGGACGGGTGGGACACATACAATCTGAGCGATCGTATCATCACCACATCCAATCCGAGTGATCTGTCTGTGTTGTGCAGATAGATCCTCTGCATATATAGCTTCTCACGACGGCACAGCTTAGGTGAGGAACTACTACTACTACTATTAATACTGTATATCTATCTGTAGATAGATGATCTGCTGCATTTTTTAAAAGTAAAATATCATGATCTATCTGTCGGAAATATTGCTAATGCTGTTACTTTTTTCAAGCTCAATTCAACTACAGGTATAGCTGTCAAGTGTAAGGCAGTACGGACCTGGGGACCGACTATTGCTAGCAAGTTGATGCCTTTGGCTCTGCTCTGGTCACTCACACAAGGTGCTTGACGATGTTAGAAGTTGCAAGTTCTTGTAATAATTGCTGCTTTTGCCTCGCCAGATACTACTAGATGTCTTCTGAACGAAGGGGCGACGCGCTCATCAGAAAGGCACGCGATAACGCCTGCCAGGTATGATGAGGGGACGATTGCTACAAACAATAATGCCGCAATAGGGGAGAGGGGGGATACCATAACACTAGCCGACCCTGAAGGGCCGGATATATGCAGGTTCATAGAAAACTCACGCACGAACCAAACCACTCCGGAGAACTCGGAGAATGGATCGAAGGTGCGGGACTTTACAACCCACTCCCACACCTCTGCTGTAGTCGATTACACGTGGACACTGCGCAGAGGGGATACTATAACATAGTGGCAAGTTTTTTCCTCGCGGCACAGCCTTCTGCACAACAAGCATCTTCAAGGTCACAGGGGGTCAGGTGTGGTATCTGTTCCCCTTCCCCCCCCCGGTATTTCCCTTTTTGTTATCGTAATTAGGCTTAGATTGGGTGGTAGATGCGAATGGTCACCTTTTACCGGTAAGTGTAGTAGTAGCCCAATGGACTAAGACCTTAACGTATGACGTCTATCTGCAGGACATGGGTCGTTGGTCGTGGATTCGAATCTCACGTCCACCATGAAAACGCTTCGTAGAGAAAAAAGTGAATTTCCTCATGTCAAGAATCTGATAAAACACTCTTCTTCCTGGGTCCCCAGAGATTGTGAAGAACTAACTGCGGACTAGGCACGAACAGCCCCATACGAAAAGACCAAGGACCCTGCTGTTCCGAAGGGGGAAGAGTGTTATAAGGCTTAAGATTGGGTTAACCTTTTACCAGTAGCCCAACGGACTAAGACCTTTTACACCTTCCACCTTTCAGGTGCGCCGTACAGCCTTCGGCACGACAAGCAGCCGTGGTCACAGAAGGTCGGGACTATTTGCATCCCTGGACAGGCTTACAGGCTTACCTATTACTCGTTGGTACTCACGTGTGTTGTTTGCTTAGAGATAGAAAAAAGCTGCGTCATTCCTTTCGTGCACGCGGAGACTAAGAGCCGACCTCGTGCCTCGCTGGGAAATCCCCCGGTTTTCTATGTACGAAACGCCTCCCAAGTACTACAAATACGATCCCAATACTTGAAAGGGTAATTACCGGGCTTTCAGCCTTATTCAAGGCAGTATCATAACACTAGCCCACTCGGATGAGCCGTATATGCAAGAATTGTGGGAATTTCATGGAAACCCTGATTCCACGAACTAGAACATGAGTAGAAGATGCGGCTCCTCAAAACCCACTCCCACACCTTTGAACGGCGAGGCAACGAAGCCGACAAAGCACGTAAAAAAAAGAAAGAAAGAAAGAAAGGAAGGCCTTGCCCTAAGAGCCCATCTTATCGGGGACTTTTGGTTCTTTCAATTTGATTTGATGTTTTTTTTCTAATTTAATTTGCATCTGATTGACAGAAGAGTGAACGACCAGGCAGGATTCGAAGGGGCAAATTAAAAAAAAAAACAATTCGAGTGAAAAGTCTTTTGGGACTTTTTTCGTATGATTTTTTTAGTTTCAATTTCGAATTTGGGAGTTGATCAGCCTTGATGTAGCATGTTCATGGTGGGTATACACCCCCGGTGGAGTCTGGGGTGATTCTTGGCCGCTTTGGTGACCACGGTCGAGGCGATAAAACGCGAACCTCAACGACAGGCGACCGGAGCAATAACCGCGCCCCCGGTCACAGACCACAGCACATCGTACCCCGGCGGTGGCGCCTCAAAAGAAATCATGGGGGCTGCAGGCCAATGGCCTGCTCGATCGGCCAACCATCACGAAAACCGAGCAAACGAGCCAAAAAACAGAGGAAACGCTCGAGACCTCGATAGCTGCATCATCACCGTTGCTGTTCCGCACGTGGCGCTTGAGGACTCCCTCCGCCCACCCAAGACACCCTGAGAGTGATAGTTTCCTATCCTGCGCCACCAAAAAGAAAAAAATGCTGGCGGCGGCGCGCACGCGACAACGCAAACCTTCGCTCTCGTCTACGCTGGTCGCTGTTTGTCGGCTGGGCGTTGTGTGACGCGATGCGTTATTCCAGATTGTTTCGAATTCCTTTTTGTTTGACAATGAATGCGCCATTTCCCGATAGGATACAAACACGTTTTTTGTCTGGAAATCAAATTAAAATTCAACTGAAGTTGAAATTTTATTTCCAAACAACGAAATTTAGCGTCCCCCGTTAAGATGGGCTCTAATAAAGGGCAGGAATAAATCGTCAACGAAAGCCATCGCCATGCCACCCGCAACGGGGGGGGGGCGAGGAAGTTTTATGGAAAAGCGAAAAAGGAATACCGAAAACGAGAGGAAAAATAGCACGAAAAAAGACGCGAAGAAACACCCGCACCCAGCCCACAACTACTCTGGAAACGCGTCCTGTGCCAAAAAAGAATGACCCGATTACCCAGACCAGCCCCGACACTGAGCGGGGGGGGTAGGCAGGACCAAAAAGACAAAAACCATCCCCAATCTAGCCCAAGAAAAAAACAGACCAGAAACACACCGAGCAGAAAAAAACTCGACCCGAAAACCCGGAAAACGTCAAGAAGTAGAAAAACACCCCCCAAAGTCCAGGAAAACGGCAAGAAAAAAAAATATCGAGTGCAGTGGTGGTGCCTATTCCCTCCCCCCCCCGCGGTACTTGCCTTCCACCTTTCAGGTGCGCCGCTTGCTAGGTTCAACTTTCCGTCGTCAAAGGAGAACAGAAGTAACCTCGCTAATTTTTAGAACGGAGGAAATCTGGGGGTTTTGAAGAAGAGGTGGCAGAGTAGGTATTGAATCGTTGGCAAGCTTGAACAGAGGGGCTGGGTATTATAGGGTCATAGAGTTGACGACCGGTGCAGTTGGTTGAGATAGTGAGGAGGAATACGATCTATTCGGGGGTCCATAGTTAATAGGACTTATGGTATACGTAAAAACCTATATATTTCCCTATTTTTACTAAACAAAATTTGGTCCTACTTACTATGGTCCCCCGTATTAGTACTCTACTCGTGGGTGTGGACGAGCAGGGGTCTGGCATTCGGTAGGAGGTCGGCGAGTTGAAAGAAGAACCCGCCCGCCCTGCCTGTGGAGGTTGAGGTACGGTAGGTTTTGCCGTAGGAGTTTTTTTGGCAGTCTATGTCGGGTGTGTCTTATATGCCAGGTCAAGTGTGGATAAGGTCTAACACCTACTAAATAACACTATTATTAGTATTATGCTTGCCTTCCGACAATATAGCGTAGATCCCGTTCCTATATAAACCGAATATCCTTTCGTAAATCAGTAGTATCCCTCATGCACTTCTCTGCCAGTCGTTTCCCAATTTCCATTCCCCACATCGTTTCATTTTAGCTACCGGTATAGCATATCCTATCCCGCATCAACGTTCCATCCCCAGGTCATTGGTCGCATTCTTCCGGCTGCTTCCAGATTCATGAGCAAAACAAAGGACATTTTCACCCTCTGGGTTCATAGAGGGAAACCTCTTGGGGCCTTTCATTTCCCCTTCCCTGTAGAGGGGAAATCGATTGGAAAATATTATTTTCCCCGTTTTTTTTTCAGAGAAGGGAAAATCAACCGGGCAAGAAGACAATTTCCAACTATTACGGGAGTCCATAGTTAATAGGACCTATGGTATAGATAAAAACCTGTATGTTTACCTATTTTTACTAACAAAATTTGGTCCCGTTAACTATGGACCCCCCGTAATATTTATTAAACGAAAGTTAGCTACAGATCCCTCAGCAGTGGTAGCCGCCGAGGTAGTAGAGATAGATCTGTTTTGTGTTGCTGTTGTTGTTGTCGTTGTCCATGGTTATGTTGTTGTATGATCAACGAAACAAAAAGAAATTGCGGCTGTCCTGCTGCTGCTGCTGCTGCTGCTGTTGCTCTACTTCGGGGAGCGCACTCTTTTGATTTCGTTTTGTTTTTGTTTTTGTTTGTTGTTGTTATTGTGGTGGTGGTTGACGGTGCATTTGTTTTGTCGCTGCCGAGTCCCACTCGCACTTACTCGTTCGTGTGACGCGTCATTCAGTTACTTCTTGTTTTGCTTGGACACTTAATTTCGGGCATAACTTCAAGTGTACCCGGTACATACATATTTTTACGCGTTCTTATCCAAGTCCGGCGCCTTGTTTTGCACTGTTTTCGCAATTTTTTGGTCCGCTTTTTCTTCTTCTCGCTGGTTCGCTAAACAACGCATCATGCCCACAACCTAATCTATCTTATTCTGATCGCACGTCCGGCACCAGTTTTTTTTTTTTTTAGTTTCGTTCGCGTCTTCTTGCTTGACCACAAAACAATGCAGAAATACACACATACATACACAAAACACAAATACACCACAAAAAAATAAAAACACGCGTCATCAATCGGGCAGACCAGAGAGTAGCTATTTCACAACCGCAGCGAGCTTTTTATTATACTTTTTCCCAGACAAAAACGTTCTCGCCGCTTCCAAGAGCAAACTTGACCGCAGCAATAATAGCACTAGTGCACCAACAATATAATTATTAATACCAAGCGATCGGTGATGAGCGGGAGTAGTGGCGCCGGTGACTTTTGATGGCGGTAGGGCCTTCGCAACGAAAGGCACGCCTCAAGACCGGCTATAGCCCCATCCAGGTGATACTACTATACTAGTATACTGTATTGTTCCTCCTATTCGCTCTTCCTTGTGAAATGTGCGGCGCGCAAGAAGTTTTGAGGGCGGTTCAAAATCATGATCGTCAACGAAAAAGTACTAGTCAATACTTCCGGCATTTGATTACTACATGGACTTAGGTGTACGAAAGTACGTAGCACTCCGGTACGAACACCAAATCCCTGACATCTACGGCCAGTCAAAACACTACAAAGTACCACATAACAACGTACTCAATGTTTTTTATACAGTGCTTAAACTGGCGAATACTCCCCCCCCCCCTCCCCACGTTCTTCACACACATGCCAACCTAGAAAGTGCAACTCCCCTGAAGGCTAGCTTCAGCTGGATACCGTCGCTCCGCGACGATCAAACCGCCCACACTGGACACCAGTGATGGGGTCGCCGTCCGAGTTGGTTCAGCATCTCTGTCTCATCAGGCATTCATCATTTTTTTCCAGAGCAAACAAGCGACAGGCAGAATTGTGTCGCGATAAACAAAAAAAGAGAGCTCCTTTTCACAACAAAAACGACAACGACGGAGACTACGCTGATTTAAACTCCTTCCCCAGCTGCACCCGATTTTCGGGAGCAAAAAACCTGATTTCAGAGTTGAATGGGTTTCGCAGTGGTGGAAGGATTCGTGACGAATCATCGGACCTATTCGCCCCGCCCCCCCCCCCCCCCCCCCCCCCCCCCCCCCCCCCCCCCCCCCCCCCCCCCCCCAATTGCATCCCCTAGGGGCAACTATTAATAATAACAAAACCAAACCATATTAAACTACTGGTGCGCGCACAAAAAAATACGCAATGCAGATGTACCAGGTACCTCCCTCCGATGAGACCTACAGAGCAGACTTTTGTTATCGGCCGAGAAGCCGCGGCGGCAGTACCGACCGAAAGACAACTATCCTTGCACCAACCAGCAGTCAGGCCGACAGCAGCATCGCATCGTCCCAAGGACCAACCCACGCGCGCGAAAAAAAAACGACAAAAACTGCTGCTTTCGTGGGGGTCTTCTGCCCAAAAGAAAGCAGACAAAATCAAGGCAGACGGAGGGCATAACACGGATCCGTCGGCACGCGTTGAATCACATGCGTGCAGAACGCTTAGAGACGGAGGCATAAAACGTCCAATTCTCCGCACACGCATTTGCAAAAATTCCACCGAACAGAAAAAAACTCAGAAACAAAAATTGACAAAAAGGGAAATCGCAAAAAAAGACAGCCCCAACAACGAATTCCCTCGTAACGAAATTCGGAAATGCATGCTACATATGTACGTATATATGTGTTCCTCCACTTTGCGCCCGCTTTTTTTTCTTCGCGTCCGAGCCGAGGGGGAAATTTTGGTACACGCCATTTCTTAAGCGTTGGAAACCCGGGCTAAACGGCTTAAGAAGAATCCGGGCCATGGAACGACGCTACAAATAAAACATGTGGGCAACATACTATCATAACGGCTTCTCAAAAAAAGCGGACGACGACAAAACCGCGTTTTTTTTACAAAAAAAATAAAAACGCAAGAAATGGGCAGGAACCAACAGGAAGCGTTTGTCCCGCCAACTTCGTTTCAACACAGTTTCAATAATCAAACTAAACCACTCCACTTGCCCCGACTACAGCGTGCAGATAGCACAACCCAGTATTTAACTGGTCGCAAGCATACTAATTAATCAACGTGAACGACGATCATGAGCGCGCTCCGACAGCAGTAAAAGAAAATAAACGAAAAAAACAGGCGAGAAGCAGAAAGAAGGCAAGGCAAGTCGACGCAAGGCACGCCAAGCAAGGTCAGGCATGCACTGCAGCAGGCGCGCGTTACAGCCCCCCCCCCCCCCCCCGCCTCGGCCGCGGGGCTTTTGCCCTTCATCCACGCCCAACCAAAAGGCAAATACATCCTCTTCCGAATCTGAACAACGCCTTAGAAGCCAAAGGCCTGACAAAAATCCAGTCAGAAACATATATAGGGCTACAGCCCTAGCAACATCGTTTTGTTACACACACACAAACACATGCAAACGCCTCAATACCCCTTGCCGAAACGGAACCCATTCCGTCACAAAATCTGGAGCCCGCCACGGGGAGGGGGGAGCACAATCACGGACCAAGACTCCGAGAAAGCCCGAGACACGAAGCCTGAATGCTCCACTCCGAAAATTTACCATCTCCCCCCTTCCCGAGGGTGAACGGCGTCGCTTTCTACACATGAGGGGCACGGGACCAGTTCCAAGGTCCGAGAACGTGCGGCGGGTTTTGTACCGCTTCGTACTTATTGCGGCTTCGCGGATGCTTCGCGTATGCTTCGCATGATGCTTCACGCACGATGCTTCACGCATGATGCTTCACGCATGATGCTTCACGCATGATGCTTCACGCATGATGCTTCACGCATGATGCTTCACGCACGATGCTTCACGCATGATGCTTCACGCATGATGCTTCACGCATGATGCTGCGCGGCAGTCCCCCGAAAAGATTTCTCCTCTCGTCCCTGCGCCCCCCTCCCTTTGCCACGGACGCGTGCAGCCACCGCACCCCCCCCCCCCTCCCCCGTCATGCCCATTTTTTTTGTTCGTCGCTGTAGCATCTTCGGACGGACGCCATGACTAATCGTGATTGAGTGCGGTGGGATTAGGGAGATCGTGCTGACACTACCCCCACCCCGAGTGTGATTCGAATGGCCGCGCTAGGATAGCGCGCGGGCACGCCAGCGCGCTGGATCGAGCGAGCGAGCGAGCGAGCGCACGATTTAGGAGATGGAGCAGGTGTCCGGCAGCCAATCTCCCATGTCCGAATTCCGGCACTGCCCACAGCGGTCGTACTCATCGCTATTCGGCTTCGCGGTGATAGACCTGCCAAAACGACAGAATAACAGCCAGCAAAAAGGGGAAGAAGGGAAAACAAATGGTAAAACAAGTTGGGAAAAAAACTTGGGGAGTTGGGAAAACAAAGCCGGAAAAAAAAAAATGGAAACAATTTTGTGGGAAACGAGGACGGGGGGGGGAGTTGGGGGGGAAAAGTTGGGAGGTAAGAGTTAAGAAAAAAAGCGGGGGGAAACGCGAGGAAAACAAGTTGAGAAGAAAAAACTGGAGAAAAAGCTGGGGGACCTTTTCTTTTTTTACTCGAAAGTCGGGAAACATAATATTACCGGGGGCCATAGTAAACAGGACCAAATATTGTTAGTAAAAATACGTAAATATATAGGTTTTTATGTAGACCGCATGTTCTATTAACTATGGACCCCCGTAATAGGAACGTGCGCCAGACTGTCCCAAGTGCTTGCACACGCGTGAGCGGACAAGCGCGCGCCTCCGGTTTTTGGTGCAACAGCGTTCGCTTCACTCATTACACGGCCCAATCGTCGGGATGAGAGGCTCCAGTTTTTAGTATGCCGTCGGCACCAGAGAGCGACGTACTCGCCCATAAGGACGAAAAAGGATCGGGACAAAAAAAAAAAAAAGAGAGAGAGACAAAAGAAACGTTTTGAGAAGAAACAAAAAAAAAAAATTGAACGAAGGACGACAAAGGAAGAAAAATCAGAACCAAACAAACCCCTAGATATGATACGATACTCGTACCCTCACGGCAGCATGTACAGAGAGGGTATCGGCCGACTAGTGGGTCTTGAGGCGCCCGAGACATACTGGGGCGGGCGCTGTCTTGACGCGAGTTGTTGTTGTTTCGTTCATTGCTCACGAAGCATATGTTTTGGTAGGCCGGAAGGGAAACTTGAAGACAAGCTGTGATTGATAATTGGTCCTTGGAGTATTGCACTCCCCGGGCAGATGATGGAGATCGATTCCCACAGTTCATGATCTACATCTTTCTAGGCAGCTATATCTATATTCCCGATTGTTGTATGATCTGCTAACAGCTCACGCTGCCGGGTAGGAGCCGTACAACCTGCATGATCTACAATAGCACGTGTTTCCTAAAGTAGTATCTGCCCTATCAGGCAAAACCTGCACAACCACTCACAGCGGCAGGTGAGGAACTAGATCATCTATTAATAGATCATGATTTGTATGATCTGTCAAAGGCGTGCAAAGTTTTCTCGCTTTCGGTGGACTGCCAACGGGGGGCAAGAATTCATCAATACTAATACTGCGGTTGTAGTGGGGATACATTGGGGCGAGTATCGGGGGGTTTAGCTGCCACAGGACTCATCTGCCGCACGACCCACACGATACGGTCACGGTATGAACGAGTACCCCCAAAAAAATTGCTGCGAAAACAAGGCATCCTACGCACGGAGACTCCCTGGCCGTATGTATGTCTCTTCCTGGTAAGGCGTACGGAAGTAGCCATGTACCTGCGGAAATTCCAGGAGTCCCCGTCGAAGTCACGACGGCGAAATCAGAACTGCTTGCATATTTCTCGAGGGTGCCGCTTGGAATCGGCGAGCATCGCCTGCTCTGAGGCATACCTCGCGGCAAGTGGACATACTCGTTTTCGGTGTCAACGCGATCGCATGCCTCAGCATATGGCAATCCCCCTGTCTTCGGAGTCGAAAAACATAGTCCCGCCGCATGTATCAGCTTTTGACTTGTTTCGTTTCAACTCGGGTTGCTGTCAGTTCGGAGTCGCGTGTATTCCACGTTTATCATGGACCTATACTCGCGCACCCACATGGTACACAAAAACGGAAAAAAAAAAAACGCCTCGGAATGGAAGGAACGCCCCCAGCAATCAACCTCCGAGGGTCCGTTCTTCATATCGGTCAAACCGGCCGGAAAAGGGCGACACGTGTCCTACTGGTGTAATGGCAGACTACGGCTGCAATGCACGTCACACGGCGACGGCGTCAGCCAGTGAAAAAAAAAGGAAACGGACGCCCGAACGAAGGCCTCTATCGTTGCTGTTCGCATACTGCTTGCGTGATACCAGTACAAGGCATCAAATATGATATCAACCATGATGCCTGGTACTGGCATCACACACTGAATATATGATACCTGCTTGTTGCCAGGTGCGCACTAGCGAAAGGTCGAGACGCCGGGACAGGTCTCGCATACAAGCAGCACCAGCTGGGTACCTTGCTAGTCAGGGGGCACAGACACCGTTCGAGCTTCGTGCGTGAGCACAAGAGCACCTACCAGGTTTATATACCTGACGCGTCTACTGACACCACTGCTGGATATACCTGCTTGTGCCTTCCACGTATTTAAATGTACATACTGTACTTCGTATATTCGGTGCTTTCAAACATCAGCAGCGACAATACAGGACTTCGTCGAGGGTAAAGTATTCAACGACAGCAGTACAGCGTGCTATAAAATATATTTACACCTCCCGCCACCTCGAAAGAATACGATAAACCTTTCGGGTACTGTAAGCCACCATGCCAATTCGACAGAATAGGTCCACGCCTCGGACTGATGGATGATCGATTCTCACTGGATGATCTAGATCTTTCAGGGCAGATACATAGATCTATATAAGATGTGTATGATGTAGCTCATGTTGCCGGGTGGGAGTTGTAAAATCTACATGATCTAGCACATGCTTCTCGGGTTGGGTCTGTACTAGGCACAGATCCTGCAACGGGAGGTGAGGAACTAGATGAGCTACAGTAGACAGATCAATCAGATAGATCATCATCTGCCTGTTCGAGGCGCGGAACAGTCTGAGATGATCCCACCCAACAAACATGTGTTACAGCATGCTGACTACAGCGGGCCCCTCCCGCAACATGAGCTAGATCATATCCGATCGGGCATGGAGCTCCATTGATTGATCTAGACAATGAAGCGCGAACAAATCGACGAACTGCCTGAGCTGCACTGCCAAGTAAGTTGTACCGCGCTTGTCCTCATGTTGTTCGTGATGGTATTACTGTCTTACTTGATATTGCTTCAGGCTGCAGTTGTATCACGCGTATAAACACCAGGCACCAGGTGTACGACACGAGGGACAAACAGCCTATAATCCCTACAGCAGACCGCAGTCCCATTTTGGGGGAAAACCGCCCAAATTCCCGATTTTGGGGGCAAACCACTCAAATTTCGTTCAAGTAGTTTGTCCTCAAATCAGTGCTAACAAAGGGGTTAAGGCTCTTAACGAACATAAAACTGTTCCTCGGAGAAAAAACGTGTGGGAATGTAGCAATGAAAAAAAAAGGCAAGAGGGGAAAAAAGTAGAACTTGGCCGACGCAATGCTACATTCAATACAGTCCACGCGCCAGCGACATGATATAGAAGGAGCAGCCAGTGGGCATCTCATACTCCCATACTGCTGTACGCTCATATCCTATACGTGGTATATAGACTGCCGTACATGTTACCATTAATACTGCTGTACTGCAAGAGTAGCCAATTCTTCGATCAAGGAGCAGCAGCACATATAATACTGGTACCTGTACCAGGTGCTATACTTACAGGTGCCAGGAACGCAGTCTGGTTAGCGCCGGTATGCCGGTGCGAACGAGAACAACGAACCAAAGCCTGGCTGCTGGACTAAATCTCAAAATCGTGCGTTACAGAGCCCGCCATACAAAACAGCAGTATGTACGAGTCAGGAAACGACGTGGAACTTGGAAATAATACCAACACTCGGGCGAAAACATGATATATAGGCCCGAAAAAATTAACCCACCCATCCACCCACCCACCCACCCACCCCCACCCACCCACCCACCCACCCACCCGCCCACCCGCCCACATTACCCACCACTCGCCACCCACCTCCTGAAGTGTCGATTGCACTTAGCGCAGACGGTCAGCTGCCCGGGAGGGGTCGCTTTTCCGGTGACGATTGGTATCTGGTCATCGATGAACAACCATGATGCCGAAACGCCGAACCCAACCATGACCACATCAACCATGGGATCGAAACCCAACCACGGCAATCCGAATCCAGCATCGGGATGTCCGTTCGTTTCATGTTCAGTTTCGTCACCACACACCACAGCAGCAGAGAACAAACAACACCAACACGAACAACGACGATACGAAGCAGGATAGAGATCAAGGGGGGGAAAAAGATGACAAAAAATGAACAAAAATGTTGCAAGGCGTCATGCGAAAGTCAACATGCCTCATATATAATACAGGCATACGGTACAGCAGCAGCACAGCAGCAGCACAGCAGCAGCACAGCAGCAGCACAGCACCAGCAGCAGTTCTGACTCGTATCGCAGTATGTATGTACCTATTAAAATACTGTTTTTTTGTAGCTTAATATCGACAGGCAGAGAAGTGTATGAGGGATACTACTGATTCAAGGAAGGATACTTGATTTTTATGGGAACGGCATCTACGCTATTTTGTCAGAAGGCAAGCATGATGATAGATAGTATCATGGGGAGGCTACGCGTATGGATGATGCACAAGCAAGTATTGTTGTACTGCTGTACTATTAATATTTATGCTCGACTCCTGCCATAACACAACAGCAGCAGCAGTCGATACGTAAGCAGTACCAAGCATAATGTAATTGTACGCTATGCTTCGGCCAGATACTGCTCTGTTTACCAGCGTTCCAAGTGGGGTAGCATAGGCAGAAAACAAAGAAAAAAATGGTCTACATACGGATCAGGTAACTTTTGCTGGTGCGTGCTGTTCGATGGTTCGTTTGTCTTGTTTGTTGTGTGTCCACGGTCCACGGGTTGTTCCAATCGTTGTTCAGAAACAAATCGATGGGGACAAAAAAAAAGGAGGAAAAAAATACGTGGTCGACCTACGCACAGGCAATCCGTATCGGATGGTGGTACCGGACATGCCACATGGCACTGATGTGTCGAGAGACTCGAACAAGCATGGCCACATAGACCTCCTCCTGCTGAGACTTGCTATAGTTGTACCGCCGGAAATGTTTCTCAATTCATGAGACAGCAGTTCCGTGTACCACGAGTGAACTCCAACGAATACAAGTACAACAAATCTGCCGCGTGGTGGTCATACGTACTGCAAGAGTATTAATTAAATCAGTATACGACACAACCTGGATTCTACGCACACCACTTTATTTACCCACAAAGCAGCGCCAAGCACGGGCGTACGCAACGCAAGGGTAGTAGAATCGATGCCCGCCGCCTGTTCGATCTAGGCGGCGCGCTCTGTACGCGAAGAGAAGCGCGCGCGGAGGGGTGGAGGATGGTCATCAACGGGCGCGTGCCCGAGATGCCAACGATAACGAGCTCGGGGCAGAGATGGGAGAGACTATTTCGTAAAACTTGTGTGGAATATCGTACGCAGTTGGACCGACCTGCTTTGAAATTCTCAGGGACTTGCCGCCGCCGCCACCGCACGCAGAGAAGAATGGAGGCGAGGAAAGGCTCGACGACGAGCGTCGTGGGCCACCAGGCGAGGACATATTTCCGGGATTACTTGATTATCGCGACAGGCTCTCGTGGTTGGGGTTCGGTGACTTCCACACGATGTTGTATATATGGTGGGGTGGATGGACCAAAAACTCTGTTGTTTGGTGCTGCTAGCTGGGAATGATGATTCGAATCATTCCCATTGGGCGGGAATGCGGGTTGTTATCGGGTGTTCCACACAAGAGGCGTCTTTTTATGTGACGTACGTAAGACTAATTTTCTTCTAAATATGTGTAAATCCGGCCGTAAATCCAGTGGTACCGCTCACGATCGCCGGGTTTGGAGTGAAGGCTCTGAACAGAGGCCAAGAGTACGTTCACTGCGTCGAGAGGCGGCAGCATAACGAAATACTCTAGAGAAAGCACTATGTATCCCCTATCCCAGTTCTAAGTACCGCCTGCCGAGGGGTACCAAACTTGTACATCACCACCCTTGTTTGCTTTTTCTGATTCAGCAATTGGATTTGTATTTCACAGCAATCCTCCTGGGCGCTGACACCGAGCATTGCAAGCCTGTGGATCAGAGATAGCTAATCGCCAGGTTAGCACCAGGCTTCGGCGACTGGCACCCCCGAGCTGGCGAAAATATGACAGCTTCGCACATGGTGCAGGAGAAGCCAAGCTTGGGAAACGCTGATTGGAAAAATAGCTCTACGGGACCTACCAAGTCCTATACCAGTTCAAACGAGACATCCCCAACATCAACAGCAACAGCATCAGCGGCAGGCACAGCAGGCACAGCAGCTGGCAAATCAGTTTTGCTCAAGGAATACGCTGATCGAAGACAACATGTCGCCGCGCAACGAATAGGGCGGCCTCGTTCCTCACCGCGACATCAACCTCAAAAGCTGCCGAATCGCCCCCAGCAGCAGCAACAACAGCAGCAGCAACAACGCCGGCAACACCTTCGGGGAGGAGCGGCGATAGGCCCTGCCGGAAGAACGGTGGCCTTGGCGACGTCAAACACGAGAGGTACCGAGAATAACCGGGGTGGTGGTGCCAACTCGCCCTTTACGTCGGCTTTCGCTCCTCCTGCCATGCGGGCGGAGAAACCAACGGCCAAGCGGACAGGGGGTGGGCAGCAGAGTTCAAGACGCAATGCGTCGCAGCCAACGCCGAGACAGGAGTACACTCTGTTCGACCACCTCCTGCCGAGCAACCCACCTCCTCGATCGAACACCGACACCGACCGCGCATCTGCTCGAGTGCCAAGGCATGGAGGCAAAACGGGGATGGTGTCCCGCCCGAGGCTCAGCCAGAGGGAAGTTTTAGGGTTGGCAGGTACCGAGGGTGGTGATGGTGTACTCGTAAGGTGCAACTCAGGCTCCACCTCTGATGTCCCTTCTTGGCCAGGTGGCTCCACTAAAGGCACGACCAAAGGCACGGCCAAAGGCACTGCCGAAAGCACGGCCAAAGGTACTGCCGCCGCCGCGACTGCCACTACTACTACCACTGGTAAGGCTGACACGCGTTACTTTCTTCACGATTTGGTTGGCGGTGCCTCGTCGTCTCCCGGCGTCGTGGGGGGACGTCAGAAGAAGAAGGCTCACACGAAGCCCACTGCCGCCGCGGTGAACGCTTTCACTCCCAAGCCGGGGAAGCAGCGCGTAGGGCCCCGCTTGAAGAAGCTGTCTACGCTCAAGAAGCGCATTTTGTTGGACAGAGGGGCGAAGTGGAGAGAACAAGGGATCCCTGCTGCTGCTGAGACCCTCCCTCTCTCTCCTCCTCCTCCTCCTCCTCCTCCTCCTGGGGACCCTCCCGCGGGACCTGGTGCTGCCAATGATGATATTTACGATGGCAGTGCGTGCGCTACCCACGGTGGCGATGACGGCGACGAGGCACCGACGGCCGAACGCGAGAATTGGAGTGTGATTATTCACCACCTTGTGGACGAGGAAGACGTGGAGGGGAGCGACGACCACGCGGAGATTGTGCGAGACCTCTTGGAGATGGCGGGGACGTTCGGCGTCGTGCAAGATGTTGAGGTCCCGCGCGCGGCGCAGACGACCGGCGGGGCGATCTCGGCGAAGGTGGCCTTCCCGACCCGCGAGGAAGCTGAGCGCGCGAGGCAGGGTTTCCACGGTCGAGTAGTAAGCGGGAAGACCTTGGAGGTCGAAATTGCGGAACGAGCCGCCGCGAGAGAGCGGCGTCCCCGCCCTGCAGCACAGTACAACGGAGGTTGCGATGGACTAGGCACACTCCTGCCTCTTGAGGAGACCCGCTTGGAGCAACAAGCACGAGGGCAGGAGATGGCGGTTATTCAAGGGCAGGTGGCGGCAGTGGAGGAGGAGATATGCGGTCCTCTGACCCAGCTTCAAGGGCTGTCCGGACACCACGCCGTCGCGAAGAAAGAGCCAAGGGAGTCGGCTACCCCGTTGCGGAATGCCTCCGACGGGACCATCAAGTGCGAGATAGACGAAAACCCCTCTCCGCCTCCTCTGTGGCGCGTGATCGTGGGAAACTTGGTGGACGAGGAGGACGATCTGGACGATGAGGACGAATACGCCGAGATCTGCGCCGACGCCGCCAAGATGATGGGAGCTTACGGGCGCCTCGCCGCGCTTGACATCCCGAGAGGCCGTGAAGAAGGCGGCTTGGTGCGAGGAAAAATTTTAGCCACATTCTCCTCTCTGGAAGAGGCGGAGGCGTGTGTCGCAGGGACCAAGGGGCGGAGCGTGGGGGGCAAAAAATTGGATGCGAAGCTCCTCGGGCCGCCGCAAGTGCTGACGACACCTGGGCGGAAATTGCGCGAAAATGGTGAACTCCGACCGACCGCATTGCCCCGACCAGAAGACGGGCGGCGGGAACCCAGAGAATCTGAACAGACCGTATCGGGTGTCGTGAAACCGTCCGCGATAGGCTTGGACGGTGCAGGACTGGCTGCTGTTGCAGCGGCAGCTCTGCCTGCGGATCAGCTAGCTGGAGGCGTTCTTCGAGTGGAAGGCGGCTCGTCCGCTGTCGGTGACGACGAGGCGGCGGCGGCGGTGACTGCCCGCTGCTGGCGAGTTATGGTGAGAAACTTGATCGAAGAGGACGACCTTGAAGACGACGACGACTATGACGAGGTGCGCGCGGACGTCGCCGCCATGGCGAGCGTGTACGGAGAACTCGTGGCGCTCCACGTACCTCGACAGGCCGGAGCGGCGGCTGGCGTGGCCGGCGCCGAACCGGGAGAAGCGGTTGTCGCGTTCAGGTCTCTTGAGGAGGCGAGGGCATGCGCACGGGGATTGCACGGGCGGCCGGTCGGCGGCATGTGCCTCGAAGCGCAAGTTTTGGTGCCGCCATCACAGCGGGGACAAGACCTTGCAGCAGGTGATAGGCCTGTCGACGAGAAAACAAGGCCAGTAAAGGAAGAGCCGCCGCCGTCGCGGGTCGTGCGAACCCAGAGAGGCATCAGCTCGGTTGTCCAAGCGGAACGTTGCTTTAACGGCCAAGTGCCAGCTTGCCGAGGGGCGGACCATGACGACGGCAACGTGCACGGCGGAGACGGGTGGAGAGAAGGAACCAGCGCACCGACTGGCGGCACAATGACTGCCGTTTCGCATGCGAGCAAACCGACCGCAGCGGCACAATCCAGTCTGTTCGCGACAACGACCTCCGCTGGCGGCAAGTGGAGGATTCCTGACAAGTATAAGGAGGCGATCGCTCTACCCAAAGCTCCCGGCGCGAACGATCGGGCACCTAGAGTGTACGTGAATCAGGCGAGGAGATATCATGGGATTGTTGCATTGACAGGGGATTAATCGCAGGTGACATATTATGAGATTGCTGCGGTGACATGGGTCGGCTTGCTGCGACGCCTGTCGTTTCCTGGTGCCACGGTGCCCAGCGCTCCTCATGGATACGCACACAGTCTTCAGCCGGTCTTGTTTTTTTGTGTCTCGAAAGGGTGGTTGTCCCCGGTTGGTGCAGCCAGACCAGGAGCACCCGGTGGCTACGTAATCGGATTAAAATTCGCGTGCGTCAAAGCTTCGTCTTGTTTCTCGCGCAAAAAAAAGTTTGGCCGAGGAAAGATCCTGACCTTGCCGTCTGCACCGTGAAACGTTTGATCGCCCTGGCCGCGTACTTGCTTGCAACAGTCGCCAGATAAGGAGGTCGATGAACTGGTCGTCGAAATGCTCGCGGACCCTGTTTAGATTTCAGGTGAGAACTGTCTTGCGACTTACCACCGACGCTGAACGGGGAGCAATGCCGCACGGAGCCTCCCTCCCTCCCTCCCTCCATATTGGAAGTGGTATTTCTTAGCACTGTGCGCTGGCTGACTCTCAAGTCGCCGACTAGTTGTTAGTGGCCTTCTCGTCGGTGAAACGGTCGCTATTAGTTGCGTGGGGTACTTTGCGAAGTTTCTCTCGCCTTTGTTATCAGACCGACTCGGGCGTTTTTGCCTGCCGCGTGTTTGTTGGTTTCTCGAAACTGGGCTTGCTCAACCATCCACATGAATCACAACCAACTGAGATCATTGGCAAAGCAGGTTCAAACGTCTCGGCCTGCTGCTTTTCCTTCGCACGCCCCTCTCTCCCTCGTCTTCAAAACTTTTTTTTTGGGACCGGGTATGTGAACGCTCGGGGTACAGTAGGTCGAAAGGCAGCGAGCGCCTCACGAACCCCATACCGCCGAAGACTTGTCGCACGTGTTGTACCTGGTTACAGCATAGACCCGCCAACCAGAAACGCCTCATCTGAGCAAAGCTTGATACCTTCTAGCGACCCCAACCTTGAGCATGGGCTATATTGTATGGTTCCACTACGGCGGTGAATATAAGCATCGTTTGATATTCACTTTAGACTCCCAACGGGGATTATGTTCGCGCCCAGAGTGATCCATAGGGTTTAACGTGTAGCCCTCGCCGCTGAACACGTTGTTCTTATATACAGTGAATATAAAGTTCGTTCGTGTGTAGCTTCCCCCCCCCCCAAAAAAAAAAAAATGAGTCTGACACTATCGACCCTTTTAGGACCGCAGTCCCGATTGTGGGGACAAAGTACTGAGAATTTGACTGGTTTGTCCCCGAAACGAGACTGCAGTATACTACAGTAGAAGGCCTTGAGGACCGCACTCCCGTTGTGAGGACAAAACACTCAGAATCAGAGCCACGTTTAGGCCGTTTCTTGTGCGGGACATTTTGTTCTACAGTAGGTTGCCAAAAGAGTTTTTTTTTCGCTCTCAAGTTAGTTGTTGCCCCGTGAAGCGAGTAGATCGAGCCGGTTCTGCTTGAAATGAGTCTGACCAACTCTCGGAAGAGGTCCCGAGATCAGTTTCCCCGCTTCTCAAGGGTCGAGCTGCGAGAATTTCGGACTCGCCCATTTTTCGTTGTCTAGTCAGAAAAGTGGCAGTTGAACAAAATGGGGGCCCGGTTTGATCGGGAAAAAAAATCTAGCAAGAACATTGAAAAATGAGGTACTAAGACCTATGCCAATGGAAGCGCGAAGTCCAAAAGTTTTCTTTCAAAAATATTGCTTTAAAAAAACAGCCGAAAATATCCTCGTACCGCCGCTGTGGGAAAAAAGGGAAAAAATGTTCGATTTTTTCTTCTTGTTTTCGAACAGCTGCAGGCGGCGCAATTGTTTTCTCTCGTTGCAAATTGTCAACACGCTGATAAAAATAAGCCCACGGCCAACCCGCTTGGTGTCGGGCAAGGCCAACGAGTATAGATGACGGCATCGAAGATAGAAAGTGGATACATGCTCTAGGGGGCGAGAGCTTGCCGGCGGCATCCTGCGGTATCCCTCCAAACCTGAAGAAAAGCCTGTTTATTGCCATTCGAGACGGATTGAGAAATTTTGTCTTTGTTTTGTACACAGCGGCGGCTAATTGTTTTTTTGTCGTACGCCTGGCCAGCGCCCGCCACACGTCACTGGCCATTATGTGAAGACGGTGACCCAAGGGTGGGAGCCCCTAACGAGCGCACTCCGTTCAGAATTCATGACGCAATCGTTGGTTTTGTCAATCGATGTCTGTCGAGGAAGCGGAATCTCGCCGCTTCGAACCGAACATCCGCCTGAGTTTTTATCAAGCCGATCTTGGCCCAACATCGGCCCCAGATTTGCTTTTTCGGGCTTTTCCAAAAGTTGGAAACTTTTTTTTTTCTAAACGTGCCCAGAGGAAGTGTGTTCTAATTTTTTTGGCGGGAGTCTTTGGAATTTTCAACTTTTTTTTTTATACTTCGCTTTCCTATTGGCATAGGTCCAAGTCCGAAATTATCTCAACTGCGACTCTCCAGAAACGGGGAACTGATCTGAGTATCTCTCCGAGGGTAGCCAGGCTCATTTCGAGAAGAACCGGCTCGATTTCCTTGCTTTACGGGGCAAAATCAATCTTGAAAGCGAAAAAAAAAACTGTTTGCAACCCCCAAAACACTTCCCACATATGCAACGGCCTTAGGTACATATACAGCGCGGCAGGATATTTGTAACTGTCGTCAACTTGTGATGCGTTCGTGGACAGCGTACGTCGGATGCTTCCGGAAACTCGAAACGGGTTCCTATCGTTCTTGTTTGATGTACCTGGTAGTGTTTTAGGTGTCGTTATAAACTATTCATAACATTCGGTCGAAATTCGGTCGTTCCTTGTTCGCGGATCTATATATATATGTACAAGGTTCCCCTTCGGGATGTACGTAACGTGAAATCTCGGGGGCGTCGCAGGCGTCGCAAGGCGAAAAGGGAGTCACAGTTAACACACGTATAGCTGTTGGCGGGAACGTGAGCCATGGGTTAGCATATGGCTCGAAGGAAAGAGTAAAAATAGTAGTGAGCAGGAACTGAGTACTACTCTTTCTGCGGTGAATACTACACTACTAAATGCACGCGGTAACATGCGTTGACTACTATACTGTTACTATACACCACCGCCACTACTTCGCAGATGTAGTAAAGGTAGAAGGAGCATGCACTCTACAAAATACTACCTGGTACACTATACTACTACGACTACGAACTATACTACTAAGCACTACTGCTAGAGCGTGACCAATCGCTCATACTCTACAGACAACCTCATGGTATACAGAGAGGTCGAATAACCACGCGGTACCGTGGGTAACATCACACCACTGTTACACTATACACCACTGCCAGTATTACGTAGATGCAGTCCATGTAGAAGCAGCATGAGTAAATACTATTGTACACTACTGTACTACCTACTACGAGTACTACTGCTGCTACTATAGTACTAACTTTCATACAACGGCAACGTAGCACGCAAGCGGTACCATGGGTTGGGGGCATGACTACTATACTGCTGTTTCTCTTAATATACACCGCTATAATAACACTAGTGCGCAGATAGATGTACTGCTGTATTAAAGGTAAAAGCAGCATGCACGCTACAAAATACTATACTACGACGACTACTGTCAATATTAAGATTTTGTAAATGTACAGGCTACGTATTATATACGGTTGAAGGCATCTACTGCTACTGGACAGGTAGAAGCTCTACTGCTACTGGCGAGGTGGAAGTAGCTTGCAGACGACAACAACAGCAATAGCGGGCACCACAACGACTACGACTATTGCTACTACTTATAGTCTAGGCACTGCTACTGCTATTGGACAGGCATTAATAGAAGCAGCATGCACTCGGTACCATGGGCTACTATTAATATTAATACTACCACTACAAGTAATATATACCACTATAGTAACTAATTCATAATTCTATACCTGCGCGTCAAAAACAGCGTTAAAAAATACAGAAAGGCCAAATATCCAAAAACATCACTATTAATATTTGTTGGAAGCAGCTTCTCTGTATTTTTTCATTTACAGATGTACGTACGGTTGGGGCACGATGAAAAAGTTATCTGCATCTATTTTTAATGAAAAAAATCTAGTGACTGTCAGATAAGTACTCACGGCTCACGGCAACAGCAGCTGACTCGTGGCAACAGCAGTAGAACTCTAACATCACTATTAACATCAATAGGCAGCAAGCGGTATGTCTACATACGATTGAGGGCATCATGAAAAAAATATGTGCACTTGTCATGAAATGTTTGTCTCTACGTTTAAATCAGTGACTGTCAAAAGCAGTACAATATGCTCATGGGTACAGCAGCAGACTCGCGGCAACGACAGCACTACTATACCTACTATTAATAATACCAATACTACTAATACTGCTGCTACTACTGCTGCTACTATTATAATACTACTGCCACTGCTACTACTGCTAATACTACGACCTACTATACTACTACAACAACGACTACTACTATGCCAGATGCACATCGAGGCAGGGGGGGTAGAGGGAGACGGTGGCAGAATGAACCTGGGTTTGGCTCTTGCCCGCCGGTGCGATTACTTGCTGCTGAGGGCGTGCGACTGAACAACTCGCTAGGTACGACACCTAATTACAGTATGGGCCCGCCAACAAGAAACACCTAATCTAGAACAAGCCTGAGATTCTTATTGGGGCGCCATCTTCAAACAACCTTGAGCATAGGATACCATATAAGATTTAGTGTAGAGTTCACCACTGAGCCGTTTTTCTTGACCCAATTTTCTTAGCGCTCCCCAAAAAGTGAGCACTATGTTTTTATTGGGCACTTTCTTATTGGCAAGCTATACTGTATACAGTAGATATCTGGTGCCAATTTCCCCAGGTAGAGGGCCGAGAGAGGCAATTTTGTGGTCACGTACGTGCTCGGTGTAACGTGTGTGGTGTACGTCAAAGGGCTAGGTGAAACATATGTGACTCTCGATATCCGAGAGACCTGTTCTGGTGCTGCTGTACCTGCTGCTGCTGAGGTTGATGAAAAACAAAACAGGAAAAAGGCGGGGGGTTTCAAACTTATTGAGATTTGAGATTTTTAACGCAGAGAAAATTATTCATTTTTGGAAGTGCACACAGCTCGTCGTATCAGCAGTCGAGCAGTGCGGGCTGTACGCGGTGCCGCACCGAGACAGGGGGGGCAGTACGGCGAGACGGGAGGCAGTATGGGCCTGGCTCTGTGGCTCTTGCCCGTTGCGATTACCTGCTGCTGAGAGCGTGCGACTCGACAACTTGCTAAATATGACACCAACATCTAGATACCTGGTTGATGCCAATGTCTCCCGGGTATAGGCGGACGGAGGGAGGCAGTTTTGTGGTCACGAGCGTGCTCGGTGTTAGGTGTACACCACCCGTCAAAGGGCTTGATACAACAGATACGACGGCCAGCAGATGTGTATTGTTGTTGCTGCTGTATGTCTGCTGCTGCTTACTTCTTCTGCTGAGGTTGAAAACATGTGTACGAACAGCAGAGGGGGCTCAAAAAAGTGTTCGAAGGTGGCGGGCTATTTACATATGAAAAAGGGGGGTTTTCCATGTCACCTACTGGGCTCGGCAATCCCTTGTTTTTTGGAGCCAGCTCAGCGACGTTCAATGCCCCGAGCACCGCCACGGTGCTCGGTCGGGATCCAGACATGCGTCGTAATGTACTCACGGCCCCCTTGCTTGCCCCGCAGCCGAAAGTGCGAGAACGAACCCTCGGCCGCCGGAGAGCAGCATGCCAAAAACAAAACAAAAAAAGAGTGCATCTTATACATACACATATATATCGTACGTCCTGCGTGGGTGTTGCTTGCCGCCCAGGAGCGTGCCCGACTGTCGGACCCGGCCAAGCATATGGCGAGGCGTCGCCTGGTGATGGGCCTTAAAGAAGTGTTGCGTGCCTTGAAGGCAAAGAAGGTGAGGAACGTTGTTTTTGTTGTTGTTGCGTTGGTAGCTCAACACTTATTCGAGAAAATGGTTGACACCGCTGCTGTGCACGAGACGAACAGAATTCTCCCTAACCCTAAGCCGATCACACCCACCCAACCAACCAACCAACCGATGGATGGCGTTGGCCCCTTTCTCTCGTACACAGTAGTGTGTGTCAACCAATGTCCTGAATAAGTTGCTATGAATAGCCTCTGCTGTTGTTTTTCTCCAGGCGAGAAGCACACAACTGTTTGTGCAGTGGTGTCAGTTGGTGCTCATAACTTTGCTCGCACGTGTGGGTTGTCAGACGGTAGACGGGAGGGCCGAGACTGCTGAGCAGCATTCAGAGTACAGAACACATCTTGTACCGCTCTGTCCGCACATATAAGAGCCAATCGGGTACTCCTGTTAATACCAAAAAGTTCGTTATATTCTCGGACAGGCTGGCACCTGGTGTATGTATGTGTTCTTCGCATTGAACCGTTCTTTCTACCCGTCCGTCGTTATGTAACAAGGTATGAATCAATGCACTCCTTCTGGTTTCGAACGAACATACCGGTACCTGGTGTGTACTCTTTACGTCAACCCTTTTGATGCGCTTTTGGGGATAGACTTACTTGGAATTTGAGTGATTTATTCCCAAAACGAGACTGCGCTTTTTTGCCCTAGAAGGGTCAATGGCCGCTCTTTCTTTCCCGCCATGTAACAGGTAGGAATCAATGAGCTTGTGTGACGATTGGGTGTGGCGCCTTTTGCCGGGGGGGGGACAGAGTAATCAGGACAAAATATGCCCAGTACAAATACTGAAATATGTAGGTTTCTGTGCAAGTGATGGGCCGTGGTTGCTATGTCCCCCCCCCCCATAATGTGAGGACCCTTGCTACCATAGGTAGGTGTCCTTTCCACAAAATAATTCTGAGAATGAGGGGAGGTGTCTAATCGGGAACAATAGTCCACACCTCGGGCAGATAGATGACGTTCTACCGATAGATCAGATAGATCATGATCTAGGTCATCTAGTTCCTCGCCTGCCGTTGTGGGTGGTTGTGCAGGATCTCTGCATAGGTACCACTCTGTCCCGAAATATAGGGAACTTTTTGTATTGATTCTTGATGTCCAAATGGTCGTTATGTTCCGGAACAAAGTGGTATGTAGTACAGATCCAACCCAGAAAACAGGTGTCACAGTACATCGTGAGGGTTGTATGCTGCGCCCACCCGGCAACAAACATGAGCTAGATCATACAGATCAGGAGTATATCTATCTAGCTGCCCTAGAAGATCTAGATCATGAAGTGGGTATCGATGATCTGCTAAGTGATCTGTCCGACGTGCGCCATATTAGTAGAAGAGGCCTAGGCCACAGGATTCTTAGTCGGGTGAAGCGTGCTGTTTTTCTCGTAGACAGTTTTTTTTTTGGGTGGGTGACGTACTATGGGTACTATTGTAATAGTACTACTATTACGGGGGACCATAGTCAAAAAGGACCAAATATTGTCGATAAAAGTTGTGAAATAGATAGGTTTTTGTGTGTATCGCAGGTCCTGTTTACTATGGTCCCCCGTAGTAGTGTATAAGTCCTGTTATTATAGTGAGGAATGAGCCTCAGAGAATTCAGGCCCACCCCTGTGTATACCGCCTTGCCATGCGTGCCATGCGTCTAAATACAAAACCTTGTGGACGTCGCCCGGCCACGACTTTTTCTTAGGCCGCCTATACGAGGCATGTACAGAAACATCCTTGGTACTCGTAGCTGGTATAGGACAGCAGTATGGAAGAAGCGAAGTCGTGTGTGTACAGCCTGTGGTTCCAGTATTATGATGAGGCTTTTTTTTATAAAACGCCATAAAATTTAACGCTGACCCTAAACCTTTACCCCTAAACCCTTGGCCGATCTGGATGGAACTTGTCCGGAAAAAAAAATGTGGCCATAACGATATTTTCGCAGAAAAAGTCGACCTTGCTACGGTTTATATGTATTTGTACTGCCATTTTCATACTTGACACCATGCACTTTTTTACGAGGCCCGCTGATACTGCTGTCTTCTCTGGGCACAGGTGCGCCTGGTTATCTTGGCCCCCGACGTAGACAGGATGGAGGGAGACGGGGGACTCGACGACAAGATGTCGGAGATCGTCAACACAGCTCGGGATGGGGGATGGCCAGTGGTGTTCGCCCTCAACAAGTGAGATATCATGGCGTGGCAGCAGCAGCAGCAGCAGCAGCAGCAGAACCTTGCCGCTTCTGCAGCCACTCCACTCCCCAAAGTTTCATGCGCTTGTTTTTATTGATTTTTTTTTCGTCCTTGCGAGGGAGCCGCTGTCGCGCCTTGTGCTTTGTATGGGTGAGAGAGCCTGGATAACACATATACACACCCTCGCCACAGGCGGCCAAACAGAAAGGGGATAATATTAGCCAACGTTTCTATGTAATATATAGAAACAACGTACTGAGCGCCCAAATGTTGGAGGTGTCTCTATTAGGAGTAGGAATGGTGCCCCGTCTCAAAAGGGATGCGTGGTCAATGGTCAAATGACTCGGTCAAGCAACAGAGAAGTACGCCCCCCCCCTCCCCGCCCCCATCGGCTGTTGTTAGCGAAGTACTACTAAGGGCGGATTTATAGGGAATGTTTAGACATAAATTTTTTTAAAGACCAAGTGGTCCTTATATTCCCGTCCAGAGTGGTGAACACCAATAACGAAGTGAGCTGAGTGTCGCCGAACAGGATGACGACGCATGCTCTCAAGGTGCAGGGGTGCACCTATGGACTTGTCATCTGAAGCTCCCCCTCTTGAACGAGCTCTGTACTATTAGTAAGTCACCCCAACACTGAGATTGTTTATGATAAAACATGTACATCATGCCTATGTGGGTGGAGATCCTGGCAGGTTCGCTCTTGTGTGAGTTTGGTGTGTGTAGGACACGTACCTGGCGTTGAAAAGCTGTCCGCCCGGGAGGGGAGACCAGTACGAGTCGCCAAAGAGGAGGTAGCAGAGGTGTTACGGTCACAAGAAGGCTATACGAGAGAGAATCTGCCACGGGCTCCGCCCCACGCGTACCTATGTTCCTACCCTGGTGAAGGACAGCATGACCTAGTCTAGGTGTACATAGCACGACTAATATTGCAAAACAGTAATGGGATCCCAGTGACATTGAGCACTGCTGTAGTGCCTCTGTCGTACGTAGCACGCGTCTCATGCCTCCGGTCCGGCACTCTTGTGGCGTCCGAAAAAAACGTGATTTTCGGCGTCCTTTTTTTTTTTCGTCGTGCGGTCTGTTTCATGGCTGCTGCCGGTGGTCAGAGACGTGGCGTGCAACCTCGAAACCGACACTCGAGCACCCCATAACACCCCCCCCCCCCCCTACGAGTTTCGTTAAAGGGTGTCGGTTCGTTGTTTCGCGCCTTTTTTGACACCTCGCTTGCTTCGCGCGTAAATGTGACACCCCGGTTGTTTCGCGGGTGTTTTGACACCTCGCTTGCTTCGCGCGAAATGTGAAACCCCGCTTGTTTCGCGTGTATGTTGACACCTGCGGGCAGATTGGTTCGCCGTACCGCAGAAACCACTGAGCGTCGGTTTCCGCCCTTCGTCGTTTGACGCTCGCGCAGGCGTAAGATAGGGAAGGCTCTGGGAAAAACCGTCAAGGTTAGCGTGGTGGCCGTTTGCAGCTTCGACGGCGCTTACGAACAGTATAAACAGGTAACTTTAACTCCTTTAGGACTGCACTCCCGCTGGGGAGACGCAACACTTGGAATCAGAGTAAGAGTTAGGCTCATGTACAGTGCACTACTATTCATAGCACAAGGGTTATAAATGGGGCTGGGCACTGGCACATTATGTACTAGCAGTAGTCACCTACTGGCAGTGCCAATCTACTGCTTGACCTGGCCAGTATGTTCGCAAGCACTTTTTACCGTACGTACGCTCAAGAAACACGCCATATGATAATACGGAAACCCATGCAACGCGTTTTGGGAGGGGAGAGGAGAGACAGTATGCTGCCACAATCCAGTGTACTGATAGATTTTGACGACAGCATAATCGCTACTGGCTGAGTCAGCCAGTGCCCAGCCCTACTTTGTAACAACTCCTTTGGAACCCTGAGGTTTATTTGGAGTTTTTTTTTTCTCGAAGCATCTGTGTTTACGTCGGATGTCAACAGGTGTATACCCGACGCCCCCGGTCGGTATAGTGGTATAACCTCGTAGCTATTGAGGCTGATTTCGCGAACTGATTTCGCGGACTTGACCCTCTTTGGACTTCAGAGCGGGGAAAATTGACGATACATGAAGCGACGAGTACAGCAACGATCACTGCCGTGATTGCGGGGTGGTGCAATTTGGTGTCCGAGTTTTCAACGCAAGAAGACGTACAGCATGGCGGAGGGGGGGGGCGCAACATGATTCTGCCCGTACCGCTGGGCGCTGACGCTGGCTCGTAGACGGTTGAATTGGTAACACCAAAGTGGTCAACCATTGTTTTTGGTCGATATCCCATAAAAGGGGACGTCCCATAAGAACTATTAACTCTTTTGTTGCTGCAGTGCACATAAACCTACAGTAAATGTGTTTATACAATAAGTGTTTTCCCCGCACGACGAGAGTGCAGTCCTTAAGGCCGAAAGGGGTCATCAACTATGACCCCAGGGATTTATGTAGATTTTGTTTTTTTTTCTCGAATCGTCTGTGTTTATACGTCGTGTTTCAAGAGGTGTATAGAGCCGGCGCCCCCGGTTGGTCCCTTGACAGTGGTTTAACCTCGTAGTTACCGAGGCTGGTTTCACGAGGTCGAGACTCACCGAGTGGGCCTTCTGTTCTGATGCGAACGTTGACTTACAGAAAGCGCCTACAATCGTTTGTGTGTGCAAAGCGCACGCAATTCGACGCGAGTCGACAAGTGAAGAAAGGGCTACAGCTCTTCCTGCTCTAAAACTGAAAGAAACAACCACCGTACGTGTAGGGGGGGGGGGGGGGGGGGGGGGGGGGGGGGGGGGAGAGTGCCGGCCATATGTGACCCCCGGCGATCTGAGTTACGAACGAGAGATGGCTAGCTGAAGAAAAGGGCCAATGCAATACCTGGTAGGTGGGATGGGGGGGACGAAAATCAGAAGAGAGACGAAAAAAAAAGTATGCCAGGCGTTACCCTTTTAGGACTGCAGTCCCGTTTTGGGCACGAACCAGTCTAATTCTTTGTAGTTTCTCCCCAGAACGGGACTGCAATCCTGAAAGGGTTATTACTTGGGACCATAGTAAATAAGACCTAATGTTGTTGGTAAAAATAGGTAAATATATAGGTTTTTGTGTGTACCGTAGGTGCTATTAACTACGCACCCCCGGTATAGTAGTCTCGAAGTGAGAGGGCGCAGCAATGCGCACGACTACTTCGTGGCCCCATAGACTGGACCCTGCGACTCTGCGGTGGTCAAAGCGGCTCTAGCCTACGTACCCGTCTTCCTTTTTTTCTGCAGCTCATGTATCACACGAACAGCTTGCTTTTTGGTCTGTCTTGTTCTTTTTGTGCCTTTCAGAACGTGTTTCGTCTTTCCGTACGTACGTACGTACGTACGTACGTACGTACGTACGTATGTGCGTACGTACTGTAGAGGGGGCAATGCAACTCAAAGGGTAAGTGTTCGTACAGAGAGGTCTGAAAACGCCGGTCTTGTTTTGCCAATTTGAGCGTCGTGCGGCGTAGGGGTCGGAGATGCCCCTCCTCGCCTTTTGTAGCCCGGGTACCACCCCCACCCACGTGCGTCAGCAGCCCGACCCGCTTGGTGAGAGAGACCCGATGCGCTGTAATCGTCACTTGATGTTCGTTTTTTTTTTTTCTCTTGCTGAAGTGAAGTCCCAGAGGCACTTGAGTCTGCTTGGCTGCCTGTCTCGCCTGTTTCGGGAGGGGGCTATGATAATCAGATCCCACGATGGACCCTTATCCCGCTATGTTTATTAACCATTTTCGGTTCTGATTGCTAATATGGGGGACCATAGTAAATAGGACCAAATGCTGTTGATAAAATAAAGCGAAATATATAGGTTTTTGTGTGTACTGTAGGTCCTATTTAATATGGTTCCCCGTAGTAGCTTCCCCCGTAAGTATGCCGGCGTCCCCGGTGGCTTGGTAGGTGGTCCGCGTGCCTAGCAAGATCAATTTCGTGGGTTCAAATCTCACCGAGTGCATGCTCGTAGGGACTTTTTCTTGCATAAAAAATTGATAAGCGGAAAGCGCGAGAGCGTGAGTTAGCTACATTCATTCGATGAAAATCGACGAGCAGCGGGAATGCCGAACCCTATGCGCGACAAAAAATAAAGGCACGTACCGGGGGGGAGAAGGGACGACACCTGTGACCACGGCTTGTCCAGAAGATCGTCGAGGGTAAAACCTCCTACGAGTTGGGCTGGAAAGTCAAAGTGAAATGTCGATCGTCGTCTCGATACCCTAGCTGTTGGGCTTCGTTTTTGAGCTGTCGTGCTCATCTCACCTTGACGAGATACGAATGCCGACGGGGAACGGGAGTGTTTTATGTGGAACGGTGGGGCGGCGTGGCGCCGAAATTGGCCAGAATTTTCCGGTAGAGCGTTTTGCAGGCAAAGATGAGCGGGGTCTGTTACTATCCGCGTAGATGTTAAGCACACGTTTGCCCGGATGGAATCCTTACGGTCTACACTACGCCTTGCACACACGTTTGCCCCGATGGGATCTGTATGATTTAGATGTTACATGTGCTGTTGTATTTGCCTTGTTGGGATCTTCATGATCTGCATGGTCTGAAGATGTTTTCCGAGTGCGATCTGTACGTATGATCTATGATCTGCGCGATCTAGGTACCGTCGTATGCTTTCGTTGTTCGAGCTGTCGGAGGAAGGTCGCAGACTGTAGCTTCCACCCCCCCCCCCCCCCCCCCCCCCGATGCATGATATCGAGCCCGCGCGCGTGCCCGTCTCCTCTCCTCTGGTCTTCATTCTACCTTGTCCTCCTCTGGAGCTGCACCCACGATTTTGGGGTCAAACTACTTAGAGTACGTGTGATGTCACCTTTGCGGTAGTACAGGGGTTCACACCTGGGACGCATCATCTACAGATAGATCACGATCTACCTCCATGATCTATACAGTAGATAATCTAGATCCTAACCTGCCGCTACGAAATATCATGCAGGAGCTGTTCAGTACGGATCTAACCCAGGAGAGAACTTGCCCTGGGTCATGCGGAGTACACGGCTCCCACCCGGCAACATGACCTACTGCTCTATAGATCGTACAGGTTTAGGGAAACTATCTGCTCCAGAAGGTCTGGATCATGACTTACGGCTTGAATCGGATGATCTGTCCCGGGGTGTGGATTGAATACCTCTGTACATACTTGATTTGTCCTGCGCTTGTGCACCACGCCCCTTGCTTGCTAACGCCCCCCCCCCTCCTGTAGGGGACCTGGACCTCCTAGAAAGAAGAAAGAGGTACACCAGTAGCCGGGAGGAGGAGGAAGTAGACGCACAGATGTGCCCGTGTGGCAAAGCAATAGAGAGTAGAACTCACATAGTAGGAGAATGTGAAATATACAAGGAGGAACGGGATGTGTTAGAAGAGACGAGGAAAATAAACGAATGTGACATGGAGGAGTTTGATACAATGAATAGCAGCGAGAAAACGATCGCCAGGATAGATGGTGGCCACAGGAGGCCAAACAGAAAGGGGATAAGATTAGCAAAAAGTTTCTATGTAATATATGGAAACAACGTAATGAGCGCCCAATTGTTGGAGGTGTCTCTATTAGGAGTAGGAACGGTGCTCCGTCTCGAAAGGGATGCGTGGTCAATGGCCAAATGACTAAGGCAAGCAACAAATGAGTACCCCCCCCCCCCCCCCCCCCCGTTTGCCGCCTTTCTCCTGCACCCTCCCTCTCTCTTCAGCTGAATCGACGACTGGAGGCCATCGGCGCCTTCCCCTAGGGACGACAACCCCACCAACTACGGCGAGAAGAATGGGCGGTTTTTCCCTCGACCTACTGTAGCTGCCTTGACCCTCCCGAGGTTCGGCTCGACCCGAGCCGCATTCTACGAGAGGAGTAGGGGTGGGCACGCTTTGGCCAGCACGTTTCTGTCGCTGGGACTGAGGGGGCTTCTCAGCTGAGAAACTAGCCAACAGCGTTTTTGCTTTTGCAGCACTTTTTGTCGCAGACCTACAGCAGCACTGCTGTGCCCGTAGGATTGCCTGCTCGTCGGGGTTGTAAGCGTGTGTCGCGTGCTACGGTAAAGAGGTTTAGCACATTTTGGGCGTATTCTGTTTCGGAATGACGGGACTCCTTAACCCAAAATCGTCGGAATAGTGCCATTCTTGTTTCTGCAAGATTATATGTTTGCATGCCAAGGCCATGGGATTATTCACCCACCATGGCACTTTGATTCGCTTGAAGTCACTTCAGTCATTTGTTAGGTAAGCTATAAGAGCTCCTCGAGCGCGGAGCCTCAGAACCAAAAATGGTTTTCCTCCATCATACTGTACGGGGGGGGGGGGGGGGGTTAATCACTCTAGACGTGTCGCACGGGCAACGATGACAGACTCGGCGTGCGGGGGGCGTGGAGAGGCGCTCTGCCGGGGACCGCTCGCTCTCTCCCCGGCAGCGGAGCGGAATCATGCGTCGTGTGTGCAATTTTTTTTCTCAAACTTTTTTTGTTTTTTAACTGCTCGGTACGAAAACCCTACCGTAACTCTAATCCCCAGCGTTTGTGTTTGGTGGCCCCAACGAGAGGGCAGTCCTAAGTGTGTTATGACTTTGTCTTTGGGGCCCCAAGACGACGACGAAAACAACGAAAAGTTTTATGTTCGGTCATCCTTTTACGAGCAGCGTGAACGCCCAGCAGTAGGGGTACATAGGACCATATTGTGCCCCTGCCGCGCTGTACGACTCGTTGCGTTGTAACTCGGACCACAGGTTTATGTTTATTCCACCATCACGCAGAGGCCAATGCTGCAATCGCCAGTTTTGTTATAGTCAATTTTCCCCTCTCTGGGGTGTCGAATGTTTTTAAGACAGTTTTTGGGGGGGAGATTTATATATATATGTACTGCAGCATATAGAGCTTCATCCTCAAGCGAGGACACTCGGGAGAAAAAATCTACTACTGCTGTTGCACACGTTCCGAACGGAGCAGAGGTAGCGTGCGTGTGGGTACCGAAGTATAGACGAGGCTGCGCGCCGTTTTGGTTCTGATGAGGAAGCGGTGGCGGGAATTGAGGCTAGACCGCTGTGTCCCCGGGGTATATCTACCCGGGTATCCTTCTGTCGCATTTCTTTGTTGTTTTCGTCGGCGTTATTTATCACGGACTCTGCTGAAGCCTCGCTTGTGATGCCTCTGATGTACGGTGGTTAGTTGCTGGAAATTATTTTTTTAGTGCCATGGTGTGTGTGCCCCGTGTCGTCGAGAAGGTTTCTCGGCCGACAGACACCGACAGACACCCGCGCATGTGCGTTGAAGCTAGGGGGGGGGGGTTGTTGTTGGTTGTTGCGCCAGGTTTTGTTCTTCGGCCGCGTGCTTTATTGTAGACCGTGTGCAGCATGGGTATTGTACTACTTGTAGCCGAGAGGGGAACCCATAGAGTACATAATAGAGGAACCACATGGGGATGTGGTTGTTGGGTCTTTAGACTGGACCCTCAGCAATTACCCTTGACCTTCGGTTACAAAGGTACTCGGAACTAGAGTTGACTTATGTGCAGCAGTAGCTGTTAACCGTTTTAGGATGACTTTTGGGGGCATGTTACTTGGATTTGAAGTCAGACATATGTTCAACAAGGGACAGGGCAGCACTGGAAGGGATAAAGGGGTTGAGCGAGGTATGGCGACGAGCTGCCGCCATCCTACTCGCCGCTGCGAGTATGTACGAAAGGCAAAAGGCGTGATGGATTCACTCGCACAGATGATCCAGTGCTCGTCGTCTTGTGTTACTTATTTGTGGCTGGCTGCTATTGTTTTCGCTGCCGGTGCTTGCTTGCTTGCTTGCCCTAAGCAACCAAACTCTTTAGGTGGCAGCACAGACCTCTTTGTTTCTTTTTACGCCGTACGCCGTCCCGCGGGCTGTGCCGTTCGTTCTTTGCTAGCGTTGTGAGGTACGGGATGTGTTGGTCGCGCGTCTCGTTCTTTGCGTGAATTGACGGCACAGCAGTGTATGTACAGGCGTACGGGGGGGGTTAATCACTCAAGACGTCTACATATTCCAACTACTTTCGAAGGGATAATAATGAGCATAGTAATTACCAGGTAACTGGTACCGAGGTGTGGAGCAGTACCAAGTTTATGGCCGTGGTGACTACTGGGTTATCTCGCGCTTAGAGGCGTTCTGCGATAGAGGTTCATCCTAATTTTTCTGAGGCTCCTCACTTGACCTTAAGGAGCTCCATACCTCACCCGAACAGTGACTCCAGCAAAAATCAAATTGCGTCCTGATGAATAATCCATGGCCCAAGTATACAGAAACATTTTTTTTCGAAACAAGATTGGCATTCCGACGATTTTGAGTTAAACCCTTTTAGTACCGCAGTCCCGTTTTGGGGACAGATCACTTGGAATTATACTGGTTTGTCCCCAAAATCGGGACTGCGGTACTAAAGTGGTTAAGGAGCCCCGATATTCAGAAAACATTATGTTAATAGCGGAAATGTGCTACCTCTATCGTAGATAATCGGACCTCGACGCCGGGCGTTCGTCGAACACGGGCTCCGCTCGATCACACATCCCGTGTGTCGCGTTTGCGCGCCTGGTGTAGTACTCCACAACATGCGTGCGGGGGGGCTTGGCGACCCTATACGGTTACCGACTAAAAGTAGATTGCCCTTTTTAAGGGACCCCTCAATAAGACACATGCAGTACATAGCCCCTAAGGGACACCCCTCAAGAAGACTACGTACAGTACATGGCCCCTCAATAAGGGAAAGCCAGTTATCGTGTACGACATACACGGAACTCCGCACTTTACCACACGCAACTAACCGTGGTACCTATATATTATAAGCCAACCAACAACCAGGGCTCTTCACGGACGGGTCATGACTCGAGCCGACCCGCGGGTTGGGCCAGGAAGTTTTTGAAGACTTACGGGTAGGGTCGGGTCCATCACCTGACCTGCGGGTTGGATAAGGAAGTTTTTGAAGCCTCATGGGTCGGGTCGGGTCGCGTCCGGAGGTTTTAAAACTCTCTCACCGATCGGGTCGGGCCACCCTTATACTTGACCCGACCCGACCTGACCCGCGAGGATTTGATCCGACCGGTGAACAGCCTTGCCAGTTACTAGCCGGCGGCTTACTGTTATCGCCAGCCACCTCACACAACCCCCCTACTAAACGCAGAAATGCTTCCTGCTGGTTCGCCTGTGTCAACTGCTACTACGTGCTGACTGCCGTGTCACCTAAATAAAAAATCACCATTTGTGAAACAGCGCCGGCGATTGCGTGACGGACTCAATGTCGTCGACCACGACCAGCTCGATCTCGAAAATGTTGCGGTAGTCCACGGAGAGAGACGGGTCCGAAGGCTCCATGAGCCTGGCCGCCTCGAAATCGGCGGCGGCTTCGACCAGCTTCCCGAGAGCCTTGTTCGCCCAGCCTCGGCGGAACAGCGTGCGCGCATCGTGCGGGGAACTCTGCTTGGCATCGACGCCACCAGTAGAACCACGTGGCCGCCCCAGGCAGGTCGTGAAGTCGGATCTGTGTTCCGTGTTGTTGTTACGGCGTTTTTTTGTTTTTGTTTTGGCATGTACGCAGAGAGACGCGATCAAGCGAGCGGGCGGGTGGGTGGTTGGGTGGGTGGGTGGGTGGGTGGGTGGGTGGGGCGGGCGGGCGGGAGGGGGGTTTGTCTGGGGTATACTTCAGCTCTTGGGGGAACTTGAGCAAACGTCACTTTTGTGCATCTGCGAGAAGAGGGTAACTAACCGCACCTACATTTTTTGCTGTAGAACTACTTGGAGGGTTCGTAGTGTAGATTGATTTATGCGGTGAAATAGTAGAAGGTTGTACAAGTGCTAAATATAATATACATTTGCAGGGTAGAACGTAAGCATCAACTGGTACTAAACCTTAAACTTAAAGTTTTGTTCGTGAAAGCACGGCGGTGCGCGTACAAAGTTTATAGGTCGGCGCCTCTAAAGCTGGCCCTGTATTATACCAGTATACCATAGGACCATCTGCAGCCATCATGCAACATAAAATATACGCCATGTACCAGGTATGTGCTCACCTGGCCCCCTTGAAGTTTCTCAGCAGCTGCCTGGCCTTCCCGCGCTCGCAGTAAAACGCGGCCCTCAATTCTTCGTCGGAGAAAGACGACCCAGCACGGACCTCGCTTGTTGCTTGTCCATTCGGGCAAGCGATAGCCAAAGAAAATTCGTCTTCTGCCCTTGCCAGATCCCCTGATTTTGCTAGGCATACTCCGCTAAAGGACGATGGTGGGTAGGGCAGCGAATCGGGGGGGGGGGGGGGGGGGCGTACTCACTTGTTGCTCGCCTTAGCAATTTCACCATTGACCACGCATCCCTTTCGAGGCCGAGGTGGGGGGGGGTGTACTCTTGTCATGCATGGCCGTAGTCGTATGACATAGACCCTCGCATCCCTGCAATGCCGGGACGGAGCACGTCCGGTTTTCGCCGACCAGGCAGACATGGATTGCTTGCATCAAGCGCGAAGCACCGTGAGGTGCCCGGCGTGTCGCATGAAGGGTGAACTACTGCATCCTACTAAGAACCGATTGTGAGGCGGACTTCGGCACGTTGTGCGTATTTTCTTGCATATGGATGACAGAGTCGAATGAGGGGGGGGGGGCAAGGGGGGTGTACTCATGCCATGCATGGCCGTAGTCGAGTGACCATAGACTCTCGCACCCTTACAATTCCGGGATGGAGCACGTCGGGTTTTCGCTTGCCGGGCAGGTGGGGGGAGTGTACTCGATAGGAGAGATGTACTCGATCTCATGCATGGCCGTAGTCGTATGACCATAGACCCTCGCATCCCTACAATGCCGGGACGGGGCATGTCGGGTTTTTACCGACCAGGCAGACATTGCTTGCACCAAGCGCGAAGCGGCGTGAGGTGTCCGGCGAGTCGCATGAAGGGTGAGCTGCATCCTACTAAGAACCGCCTGTGAGGCGGACTTGCATATGGATGACAGCTTCAATGAGTTAGTTTAATTTCCGGTGTAGCCACTTCCAGAGACAGCAATGGGAGTACTATGTAACTGCCTCTTGGGTGCCTTACCTTGAACACTACGTGATACGATAAATTCCGTTGTGCAGAGTAAAGGTTCTTTACCTCGCACAAATGATCTAACTCGACGACCAGTTGTGGGCAACCGCCAAAAAAAAAAAAAAAAAAAAAACGGTACCCTGGTTGTCTAGCTCACGTAGTGAGCGGCATGTTTTCCAGTGTCGTTGCCAACCAACGCCAACCCAATCCATATATAATAGATATATAGGGCGGGGGGGGGAGGCGGGGGGGGGGGGGGGGGGGGGGAGATGTACTCATACATAACACAATATAAGCGTGCCCCTATCGGAAGACGGCCCGGCCCCTGCGTATACGTAGGCAACAACCAAGGCACGAGCCGCAACACTGCAGTACGTACCGTGAAGGACAACTGTTAAAAAAAAAACGCGAGGAGTAAAGAAATGCGGGCTACGTAAGATAAACAGGAACATGAGAAACGCGGGCTGAGAGTGACAGTACTATAAGAAATGTAAGCCGAAATTTGCAAGAAATACAAAATCTAGGCGAAGACTTACTGGCAGCAGGGAAACAAGAAATTCAGGCTGACACTGACAGGAAAATAAAAAAAAAAATCCAGGCTGATTCGTGTTTCCCGTGTCTTAAAAACGTGTCCTATGTGGTACACCAGGCACCGTCTCGACAGCCCCCCGCCTAGGCAAAGGCACACCACTTACATGTGGTAGTGGAGTGACGCCTCGAACTGCTCTTCGGGCACGCTAGGTACTGGATACCTACAGCCTTCTTCTCCTTCGTGTGTCACGTTGCTGCGTGGGGGATTGAGTTGCGACGAGAGCTCGATGGACTCCTGGGATCGGTAGAAGTTCGTCAAGGCGGTTGCGCTGTCACCCAGGCGCAAAAACGCGAGTCCCACTTGAAACAGAAAATGGGGCATCTGGGAAAAGCGACGCAAGAACAGCGGGGGCGAGAGCGGCGAGGGGTGGGGGCTGGATGTGAGGGGGGGGGGCGGAGGCACTGTGAAGGTAGCGCCTACTGGGCCACCAGAGGTAAGCAGATCGATCGAATACCTACCTAGCCCCCAGGGTAATCCTTGCACACGTCAGACAGATCATGGTCTAGGTAGTCTACACCCTAACCTGTGGTTCAAGGATGTTACGAGACAACACTCTCACCCCTCGACAGAAAACAACTTTGCCTTGATATGCCTTGACTGATACCATCCTACTAGGTATTAGCGTGGAACACTCGGCCCTACACCTTTGACAGCGCACGTTTTGACCTTGCCTGACATGTCTCCTATTGTGTAACATGTCGAATTATTGTAGAAAAAAAAAAACTACTCAAAATATCGTACTGACCGACGCTGTAGTCGTTCACTTGCGGAGCCAAAAAGTGCATAGCCCCTCTTACCGTGGGACGAGTCAGTCAGATCAAGACGGCACACATGAATGGTTGTTTCAGGTACTATACATGAATATTCTCCCTGAACAATACGCGTTCTACGTATCTCAGTAGAGTACAGCGTACAAGGGGCGGGGCTCGAAGCGGTTAGGACACATTCCCTGCCCCATCAAGTAGCCAGGGTTGCTCCATGAGGTCGACGACACTGTTATCAAGAAAGTTATTTTCGACATTTCTTCCCTCTGAAACCCCGAAGGGGGGATAAAGCTCACTGTTCGTCGCACCTCGGGTATCTGCTCTTCTTTGGCCATGGACAAACAGGCTCGTAAGTCTCTCGCCGCCGACGCCCTGAACGTCTCGCCCAGTTCTGCCAGACAGATAGCCCGGTGCCAGAGACGCTGCCAGCTTGCAGGGCCTTCTGCGACCGCCTCGTCGAAGTCTTTCGCTGCGTCGGCGTAGCGCCCAAGCTGTTGGAGGGAAAGCGCCCTGTTTCGGAAGTGATCCGTTTCGCAAAATGGGGGAAAGGTTCGGACGCTGGCATCGAAACTTCATATTTTTTTTGGAAAATCAGGCGTTTCAACTAGCACAACGTCTTCAGGCCCGTGTATGAACGGCGGCAATATGGATGCTTTAACGTCTCATGAGCTAGTGCTAGATGGTCTGCGGACGACCGCATCTCCAACAGCCGGTGGCGATGGTGATGATGACAGTCACACCTCGGACTGGTCGTCGATTTCCACATGATGATCTAGATACTTCAGGGCCGATAGGTCCCTGATTACAGTGTTCTAGCGTTACCGGTTGAGAACTAACTAATCTGCATGATCTGGGGCAGGTTTCCTGGGTTGAGTCTGTACTATATGCTGATCCTGCACAGTATCTCGGAAGTGCAGGTTAGGGTCTAGTTGATCAGTAGATGATCTATCTGTAAGCCGTGATCTGTTCGAGGCGTTTATTACGGGAGACCATAGTAAATAGGACCTATGGTGCACACAAAAACCTATATGTTTATCTATTTTTACTAACAGTATTCGGTCCTATTTACTATGGACTCCCGTAATAGTAGTATTGCGTGTTTACCGCCCGAAAATGTGGAGTATGAGCTTGAACGTTGATGACGTATACACATTTCCAGAAAGAAGAATGATATTTTATGACTGTGGTAATGATGATGACGATGATGACGACGATGGTGATGATGATGATGATGATGATGACGACGATGATGATGATGCTGATGGCCTTGGTGATGACGATGACGATGTTGATGATGATAATAATGATGATGATGATGATGATGAGGATAATGACGATGATCATGACGATGATGATGGTGATAAGGATGATAATGATGATGATGATGGTGATGATGATGATGATGATGAGGTTGCTGATGATGATGACGATGATGATGATAATGATGATGGCCTTGGTGATGACGATCACGATGATGATGATGATGATAATGATAATGATGATGATGATGATGACGATGATGACAATGATGATGACGATGATGATGGTGATAACGATGATAATAATGATGATGATGGTGATGATGGTGATGATGACGATGATGATGGTGATGATGATGATAAGGTTGATGATGATGATGACGATGATGATGACGATGATGATGATGATGATGATGAGGATAACGACGATGACGATGACGATGATGATGATGATAACGATGATAATAATGATGATGGTGATGATGGTGATGATGGTGATGATGACGATGATGATGAATGATGATGAATGATGATGATGATGATGATGATGACAAAGAAAACGATGATGACGATGATGACGTGAATGGACACCGCGCGGCGACCAAATCAACTCAAGAATGCGCCATTCCAAGAGCGAACCTAAGCTTTCGATATCCGTCACGCAGAGACACGGTGAAACGCTCGCCTAACAGGGGCTTCACCCGTCGCGCGCGTCAAACTCCCTCGGCCCAATTCCAAGCCATTATACTTTGGGCGTTTATGAAAGCCATCATCACAACTCAAAACAGTCCCTCTGCCAGCGCGGGAAGGATAAAAATCACACGACACACGACCCACTTATCCACACGTTGGACTGGTCACGATCTAGATCTCATATATCATTACCTGCCGTTTTGATATGTTGTGTAGGACTTGTCTGAGTACAGGTCCAACCCAGGAAATGTGTGCCTTTAATAGATCATGCAAATTATGCAGATCCCCAACCGGCAGCATGAGCTAGATCATACAGACCATACAGATCAGGACCGAATCTGCCCTGAAAGACGTACAGCAGTAGATCACCAAGTGGGAATCGATGATTGATCTGTCCGAGCTGAGTTACGTACCTATCCGGACATCAATCCTTGTTGTCCTCTTTTTTCACGTGTCACAATGGTAGATGACCGAGTGAGATTCGAATATTGATCCGTCCGCGGCGTGCCACCTAATCCTGACACCAACCCTTGCTAAACCTTTTTTTACCTGGCATAGTGGCACGCCCCTGAAACAGAGCCCCACTCCACCATACCGTCCTCCTCGCCATCGCCGTAGCCCCGAGAAACCCTGCCGGAGGCGTTCACATCCTCGGATAACGGGCCTCGGTCAGCACGATGGTGCCCGTCCTCCTCTCCCGCTGTGCCACCGCCTATTGGCCCGCCGGGGTTGTTTCCACCGTAGCCGTATTCCTGGTTTTTGGAATCGGGAATCGTCGTCGAAGATTCGTAGTGAATCGTGGCGTTATCGCCTTTCGCCACGCGTTCCGAGGCGTTGGTCGCTAAGTTAACGCTTCTGCTCTGACCACTAGCACCAAGGCCATTACCATCGTAATCTGTACCCTCCCCATGTGCGCCGGGGGAGGAGTCGTTTCGGCGGCAGCGGATATCCTCCGAAAAGTGTGTTTGTTGTTTTTGCTCCTCGGAGTCGGCGGCTTCTTCGTAAGGGCTCGCTCGGCGGGGCTCGGTGTTCGGCTTCAGATGGTTGAGGGCCGTTGAAAAGTCGTCAACGGCTCTCTCGTGCCTTTGGTGGCCGATTCGGGAGAAGGCGACCAACAAGGACATAGAGGCGAAGGAGGGGGGAGGGGGTGGGGGGTAGAGCCGATACGTTTACATGCTGCAGCAATCAGAGATTGATGGCGCACGACATCCATCTTGATGGAATTCGTAGCTGCACGGCCGAAGCGTAGCGCGGCTAGGGGCGACCGCTCACGGACTGACAGAGTGCCGAGCAGTTCAACGGTGGCCAGTGAGTGGTCTTGATTTTTTTATAGGGGTGGCGCGCGTGGTGACAAGCGTAAAAGTCGAACCTCCGCAGCGCCTGATTGAGAGGCCGAGACCGTTTCCTAGAAGACCCGTGCTACGATAGGACATGCCTTATAGCACTCTGGACGGGAATGTTAGGATCATTCAGTCAGTTTATCAATGTCTAAACGTTCCTTATATTCACGTCCAGAGTGGTGGCACTTTTTGGCCAAAACAATGTCACTGGGACTAACGGGGCTCCTTAAGGGCACTGACAGCGCCGAGGAACCAACCAACAAGACATGCTTCATCGTTGATCCTATCTCTGTTTTACAATACAATAATTCGAACTATATGCCTGCGACAGGCCGAGGCAAAACGCTCAGTTTTTCTCAGAATCAGTTTTTTTTTATTGTACTGCCGGTAATAGTAAGAGCTCTTCAAGTGAGAGGAGCTTCATAACAATTAGGTGCTGCCCCTATAAGGCAAACACGCGTCGGAAGCTCTAGTATGTGGTGATTGCAGAGCGCAACGGGCTCGTGCGCGTCCGT
This sequence comes from Macrocystis pyrifera, assembly GCA_031763025.1. Lineage (NCBI taxonomy): Eukaryota > Phaeophyceae > Laminariales > Laminariaceae > Macrocystis > Macrocystis pyrifera. The sequence continues at coordinate 104,990 of JASSKH010000084.1, forward strand.
TCTTACGGACGCAGGCACTGACATTAGTGCCAGAAACCGCCCTCGTCGGTGGGCGCGATACGTCGAGATCGATGTTGATTGTCAGATAAAACGCTTTTTAAAAATACCAACAAAGAGTATCTCCTTGTGTTCAAGCTGAAGCTCATTGGCTTCAGGTTGCACCGCAGAAGGCTCAGGTTGCACCGCATTTTGATCAGGTTTCACCGCTTATGGACGAGGTTGCACCGATTTTTTTTTGTGTAACGTATCCATCAGATGTTCTACAAGTACAGTTCTTGGTTGAATATGGAGGTCAGTTCTTACAGCGTGCAGTGCGACCTGTAATACACATAGTTTTGCACGCAAAGCGCACTGGGGTCAGCCTCGTGGGGGCTACAGAGCTCCTCGCGAGGCGTCTTCGAATTGTTTTTCAAGCGAGGTATACACAAACAAGAGGATGCATGTGCTCGCTTATATGCTGTACAGGGAGGGGGGGGCGATTAACGGCACCCGTCTTGTAGTTTGGTGGGTACGCATTGCGACGGCGCACGGGGCATGCCTGGCGCACGATTAGGCATACTAGGCATACGTGCGGGCACTATCAATAGCGGGCAAGATGACGAACTGTTTTTCTGGGCACTTCACGGGTCATGCTCCCACCCACACGGGGTCGAGTCGGTTCGGGTCGGGTCATGAGGTTTTCAAATTCACACGGATCGGGTCCGGGTATCGTTGCTCGACCCGACCCCACCGTGACCCGACCGGTCACACGTCTGCTGTTTTTGACCTAAGCGTGTCGGATGACAGTCGCGGTGGCCAGAGCTCGCCCCACACCACGGGGTCGTTTGGGTCTGGTATTGCGCCCGGACAACATACACACGCAGCCCTTCTTCGGAGCAACCCTATCGATAAATAGATACATAGATAGGTAGATAGATAGACATATAGATAGATAGATAGACTCAGGCAACGGTAGGAGTTCACCCGTTTGTTTTTACGTATGACGCTCTCCTAACTTGAGGAGCTCTACGATACCTCACTTAAACACTGACGTTTTGTAAGAAAGAAACGCGAACGACACGAAACCGTAACTCAAAGAACGATTCCATGGCCCATATACAGTACGAGTATATACAGTAGGTACTACACGAATGCAACTGCGTATCGGAAGTGGTCTTTCTCCAGCGATGGGTGCAGGTGCAGAGCTTCTGTTCCGTTGAGGAGCTTCTCCGTCGGTCAGAAATATTTTGGCCGCAAAGTGACACGTACGATGCTTCCATCGTACCGCTCGTCCTTCTGAGGCTCTTCCCTTAAGGACCTATATCCTATTAGCAAGTCACAATTAAGTCGCCCACAACCCGCCCTTGAGAAATACTATAAATTGCATCCTGATGAAGAATTAATGCCATGGCCGACAGGAATAAACGTCAATCCCATCCCCGTCGAAGCACGCGTCTGTGTACATCAACCATCCTGGGCTGGCTAACCAATAAAAGGCGGCTCCCCCGGACAGCGTTCCCGTACGAGTACAATAGCGAAACACGAAGAAGAGTCACTTTCTTTTTAGAAGGTGAAAAAAGGGCAACGTTAATTGTCCGATCAAAAGTGGAAGTTCGAACAAAAAACTAGAAAGGCAATCATCATACCATTCAAAGAGGCCTCAAACGTACTACAGTATATATAGTTCCGCGCGTAGCCAATTATATGTCTCGAAAACACGTCCACCGAAAAGCAAAAATCCTCGAGTAATCCTAGGATACACCAGGGGAGTCGCGCACCTGCTTTGGCCAGCCAGGCTGCGTCCCCGCAGCAAAAATCCCTCCGGTTTCTGGCCGCTGATGGCTATAGACGCCGTGAAGTCCTGGAAACCCGACGGGGGGAAACAAGGGTGCCAGCGTATACGCCAAAACAAACACACCGGACCAAAACATGGATTCGAATGGACTAATCAGGGAGGGCTGAGCGAGGGCAGGAACGACTTGTGACTCCGCGGTCGGAGCGGCTGCTGGCGGGGTCCCCCTCGGGACACCTTCAGTAATCCCGACCGATTCATTGGTGGTAAAAATATCGCTCTCCTGTAATCTCGACCGATTTAATTGGGCGGTAACAGGTCTAGAGAAAACGCTTGGAGCAATGCCGTGCGTGCCACATCTTCTGAAGCGAAAAGGGGGGAGAAGTTATTAACGGAAACGCGCGCGAAACACGCCGGTAGCGCCGGATCGAGACCGGCAGATGAGGCGTGGGCATGGCGGGCGGGCGGTCGCCCCCATCTACTGCACTTCCCTGTCACCTCGTGCCGCAGAACCAGCGCCACCTTCCCGTTACCCTACCCTACCCTATCCTAACATATCCTACCCTACCTTAACCGCCTCCCCAAAGCGCCTGAGGTCGTGCTTGATCAAACCGCGGAGCTGAAATCGCCGGGCGTCTTGCAAACACCACGACTCGAGCCTTGGTTCCGCCAAGCGTAGCGCCTCCAGAGGTCGGCCGAGCTTGTACAGGCAGAGAGCCATCTGGACGTGGGAGGGGTCGCGTGTGGCAGCAGCACCAGGGCCGTATACATATATTTACGTGTTCGGGTTTTCATACTCTAATGAGGCGGCGACAAGCGCTCCGTTCGGTGGGTAGAGGTTTCGACAGGAGGGTGTACTCGATCTCATGCATGGCCGTAGTCGTATGACGATAGACCCTCGCATCCCTACAGTGCTGGAATGGAGCACGTCGGGTTTTCACCGGCCAGACAGACATTGCTTGAACCAAGCGCGAAGCGCCGTGAGGTGTTCGGTGAGTCGCATGAAGGGTGAGCTGCATCCTACTAAGAACCGCTTGCAAGTCGCATGAAGAGTGAGCTGCATCCTGCTAAGAACCGTTTTTGAGGCGGACTTGCATATGGATGGCAGCTCCAATGAGTTAATTTATTTTCCGGCGTGGCCGCTTCCAGAGATAGCAATGGGAGTACTATGTAATTGCCTTTTGGGTGCCCTACAATAAACACTACGAGCAGGTGAAACGACAATTCCCCTTGTGCGGGGTAAGGCTTTTCCACCCCACACAAATGATCCAACTCGACCACCAGCTGTAACCGACCGACCGCCGAAAAAACAAAAAACGGTACCCTGGTTGTCTAGTTCAAGTGGTGAGCGGCATCTTTTACAGCAGTGTCGTTACCACCCGACGCCAACCTAATCTATCCATAAACCTGGAAACATAGGCGGGAGGGGGGCGTACTCATTTGTTTGCCTTAGTCATTTGACCATTGACCGGCGGGGGAGGGGGGAGAAGAAGCAACTTCGCGAAATGCGTTAGTAAGAGCATCAGCAGGTAGCCCCTTTTCGCCCCGTTGGGACCGGACTCCCAGTTTGGGGGGGGAAAACTACTTGCAGGTAGACTTACATATTTGGTTGTGTACAGTGCAGCACCAAAAGAGGCTCAGGGTACACGTTTGTAGTGCGTCGAGGCGGAGGGGCGGCTTATGTATCAACGCCCTTTACCAATTTTTGGCGCCACCTATCGCCGACCGTCCCTTATCGAGATTGGTCCCTCGAAACGGAAAAAAAAAAAACGATGTGCAGGAAATTGATGCCCCTTTTCATATACCGCTTGCCCTTATCGAGGGGCCCCTTGACCCCTTTGAAGACTGCAGTCCCGTTTCGGGGGCAAACTGCTTAGATTTTTCAAGTGCTTGGATTTTAAGTGGTTTGTCTCTGTGGCGGGGCTGCAGTCCTAGAAGGGTAAAAAGGGGCCATCTCTTTTGGAAGGGGCCGTAAACTGGACCAAAATAAGCCCAAAGCACACACTTTGGTGCGTTTGTTATCGTCTGTTTCGAGTGCGCGGTGGATGATAGGCTTTCCGTCGATGCTACGCTTCTTATGTTTCAGAAATGCATTGGGAAGCCTCGTTCCCCCCCCCCCCCCCCCCGTATTTTGAGCCTATATATCAGGGGGGCCCCCGTGATAATCGCGTACTGGTATATATCGCAAGAAGAGCATTTTGTGAGCAGCTGCTCGCTAGCAATAAGTTCGCATGTGCATCGTACAGCATTCGTGCTCTGCCTTTTTTTTGCTGAACGCACAGGCTGTGTACAGCAGTAGTTGCATCACGCTGCTATCATAAGCGGTCGTTTCACTGTGCTCTACTCTCACCTCAAACTCGCAGGCGGCAGGGCTCGTGGTGGGGTCCTTGACTCCGGGCGTATCAGCCTCCCTGCCTCCGGCCCACAAACAAAAAAGGTAATTTGGTCGGGAGGCGCAAGCAAGCGTTGTGGTCTCAGATTACGTTGATAAAAAAACCAGTCGCACTCGACCGCCGGTGGGCATCCCTCTACCGAATATTTAGGCCAACGACATTTTTTCCTTTTTTCTTGCTCATTTGCTTTATTTCTTCTTCTTCCGGCTAGGGAATGGTGATGATGTTAATGAGTGATCGTCGCTGAAGCTCACCGTGCTGAACACTCTCGGATGGAAAACGCAATAATATCATTATGGTTGTTGCTATTGTTATTATTATATAATAACATAATCAGGGGTGTGGGCATGGGACACGCGGGACCCCGGGGGCGCTCGTGTGCTGAATGTGGCGCCACCGCGAAAAACTCGTTTGGTGAAACTGTCGATTCATGGCTGCTGGCGGGGACACGAAGCTACTAACTGCTGTGGTCAGGACCTTGTGCAACGAACGACGATAATTATTGTGCGACTTTTGTTTTTTTCTGTCTGATCGAAACCACCCCAAGTAGTCGATAAATATTAAGGTTGCCGCGATTTGTGGCGGACGTTCGCACCCAAACCTAAAAACTCAAGGGTAGATATATACGGGTAAGAGTGTTCAACAAAATATGTGTGCGGTGTTTCTGCAACAATCCAGCGCGAGTCGACGACGGATGAAAGTGTCGAACCCTTCTCGCGAAAACAAAAAAACGCAAAGCGCTTGCGTAGTGGGGGGGGAGTGTACTCGACATCATGCATGGCCGTAGTCGTATGGCCGGATAGACCCTCGCATCCCTGCAGTGCCGGGACGGAGCACGTCGGGTTTTCACCGACCAGGCAGACATGCTTGCACCAAATCGCGAAGTGCCGTGAGGTGTTGGGCGAGTCGCATGAAGGGTGAGCCGCATCCTATGATACTGAGAACCGCTTGTGAGGCGGACTTGCATATGGATGACAGCCTCAATGACTTAGTTTAATTTCCGGTGTGGCCACTTCCAGAGACAGCAATGGGAGTACTATGTAACTGGCTCGTGGGTGCCTTACCATAAACACTGAGTGATGCGATACCTCCTCTCGTGCGGAGTAAAAGGTTCTCCACCCCGCACAAATGATCTAACTCGATCGCCAGCTGTGACCGAAAACAGAAGGGTGCTCTGGTTGTCTAGCCCACGTAGCGAGCGGCGTGTTTTACAGTGTCGTTGTCAACCAACCGACGCCAACCCAATCTATATATAATATACAGGGGGGGGTGCCGTGGTCGGGGGGGGGGGGAAGAGAGAAGAGCCTACTATATGACCCCGGATCTGAGTTACGGCGAGGGAGCGAGCAAAAGAAAGAAGGGCTAGGACAATAAATAGGATGACAATATATATATTGTCGAAGACAACACAGAACGGCGACGTAGCCTGATCATAAAAAAGTAGCAGTCGCAGTAAGCTGCGCAAGAAGACTCGTATTGACCGCAGCAGCAGCAGCAGCAGCAGCAGCAGCAGCAGCAGAAGAAGAATCAGAAGCAGAAGCAGAAGCAGCGACTCATGTTTGGTTCTAAGCAACAGTGGGGCTAACCGTATACGCATCGCGCGCACCGAGGAGACGTGGGAGGTTCTTCCGCGTCTCTTGCTTGTTCGGCCTTCGTCTCAGCGCCACCAGCGCCCCCCCCCCCCCCGCTTCCTGTGCATGCCTTCGACCTGGCCATCACAAATCGGGCAGAAGAAAGAAAACGTGAGAGGCGTGCTGTATCACAGAGACAGCACTTATTGGTCAAAATATGTCACTGAGACTGACCGGGGTCCTTACTCCAATATCATTGGAATACCAGTAACCATTTAGAGATTTGATCGTGATATACCTATTACCAGTACAGTAATGAGATTTGAGATTGTTCAACGGGCTGAAATTTGCTTCAACTTTTCTCATAGTCAGTTTTGGGGTGAGGTAGAGAACTCCTTAAGGTCAGGAGCCTCAGAAAATTCTCAGAAAACTCTTGTACCACGACCCCTACCGCACGTAGCACTCGAATACCACCGCTGCAAAGAAGGGGCTTCGAGACTCGCGCCATCGGCCTTGCGCGCGGTTGTGGAAACCCCACAGTCAGTGTATATTACAGCCCCACAGAAAAAAAACAACCCACAGTAATACGAACAATAGTAAGGCTCCCGTTTGGGGATTTTGGGGGACGCTAATAAGAAGAATGTTGGATTGAGAAATCGTGTTTAGTGGCGAGCGAGCGCAACACTGAATCCCACCTCGGGTAGAATAATAGGCTACGCTCATGGGTATTCAGGGATGGCGTCCCAGAACAAGGTTAGAAGGCCTGTTCAGGTTAGTATGGTTGTTCTTTGTTGGCGGGCCGATGCTGTATTTCAAGTCTTTCATGTCAACAAATGGTTGAATGCATCAACCAACGGAGGGGGGCGGGAGGGCTTCAACGACGCCGAGAGGTGCGCACTTTAGGCTCCATCGATGCCTCAGCTGTGTCCGAGCTCGGTCTAGGGAATTCATGAGTTGCCGACACACGGCTGAATGACTCCCCTCCCCTCCCTCCTCCTCCTACCTCCTCCCGCGCACCCCCTCTTCCCCCCGCAATCAACTTTGTCCGCCTGAGGGCATATGACTACTAGTAGTGCACTCCGGATGTAGAACGATGCAAACACTACACACCTCCGACAGATCAGCTACAGATAGATCATGATCTATCTATATAACTACAGTAGATGATCTAGGTCCTCACCTGCCTGTTGTGAGAGTGTGTGCGGAGGATCTGCCTTGCAGGGCAGATCCAACCCAGGACACACATGCTACTGTAGATCCTGCAGATTGTACGCCTCCCACCCGGCAACATGAGCTAGATCATACAGAACATATATATCATACAGATCATACAGATCATACAGATCATACAGATCATACAGATCATACAGATCATACAGATCATACAGATCATACAGATCATACAGATCATACAGATCATACAGATCATACAGATCATACACGATCAGCATACATATCTGACTCGAAAAAAACTGCATAATGAAGCGGAAATCGATTGTCTGTCCGGGCAGATCCGAGGTGTGACGCATGACTATCAGCAGCAGCAGCAGCAGCATCTCCAAAAGTACACGCCTCTCCCTCTGCACACCTTACCTCTCAGAAGCCGACCGGTCCTGGTAGACCTCCATCAACCGTTCAAGATGGCTCAGAGCTTGATCGTACTCTCCCATCCTGGAGCATAAGACGCCCTGATGTACCGTGCAGCGGTGCCCCCCGTGTCACGTCAAAAGGGGGGCGGGGGGGGCGGGGGGGGGGGGGGGGTGTTAAAAGCTCGCGCACCTGGAGTAAATAAAGCTAGTGATCGGAGAACTAACTTTCTTCAATGTTGGTATTTGTTTACCATCTTCAACCCTGTGCAGCATGAAGGGGCTTCAACGTTGATCACTCCTACACAGAAAGAAGAAAAAAAATCAAGGGAAACTAAAAAACCAACAAGACCCCTGAGCACGAAGTCTAGCGTAATTTAACGCAGCTCCCTTCTGTACCTGGCACTCAGTGGTGGTCATCCTCGCACCACACACAAAACCCAATTGACACCCAGCCGGCAAAATTCGACGCGAGTGGACGAGTGAAGAAGAAAGTGCTGAACCCTCCTTACGATAAAAATTCAAGGCATGCACCCTGGTGGGGAGGGGAGAGAAAAGCCTACTTACACACGTGGCCCCGGAGCTGAGCTACGACTACCATACGTAGAAGGGAAAGAGAGGAGAAGGGCGATGATTGATGACAAATGGGATGCGGGGTGGGGTGGGGGGGGGGGGGGTGTACTCGATAGGAGAGATGTACTCGATCTCATGCATGGCCGTAGTCGTATGACCATAGACCCTCGCATCCCTACAATGCCGGGACGGGGGGGGGGGGGGGAGGGATTCTCATGTGTTGCTTGCCTTAGTCGTTTGACCATTGACCACGCATCCCTTTCGAGACGGAGCACACATTGGGATGGGGGGGGGGGGGTGTACTCGATAGGAGAGATGTACTCGACGTCATGCATGGCCGTAGTCGTATGAATACTGTATGGGATTGGGGAGGGGGGGGTGATTTTTTTGTTGAGGGGTTTTTGTTTTGCCTCGCTTTTGTCCGCTCCCACTCACCGCCGTGAAGAGGAACTCCGTGTTCCCCGGTTCCAGCTCCATCGCCTTCTCGATGTCCTGTGATGCGATGCATGAGAGGGGAAGGTGGGTCGATGAAACGGCAAAAGGGCTATCTATTAATAGCTGTGTGTCGTCCAAAACAACCCATGCAGCGTGCAGCTCCAAGGCTCCGATGTTGCTCGCGTGCTCAACAAATGTCCCCCACGAGTTAAAAGAAAAAAAAATTGTAGCAGCGAAAGAACTGATGAAAATTTCAACATTTTAGAAGAAAAAAAGAAGTGAAAACCCGATCAACAACAACCCTAAAGCCTACTGTATAATACTAAGCAGTAGATACAATATACCACTCTGTTCCGAAATGCAAGGATATGTTGTGTATTAATAGTATATTTTAACGTTCCCTATATATCGGGACAGAGCGGTACCACGAATACTTATGTAAAACGCTTCATGGCATTTCAACGATTTTGGGTCAAGGAACCCGTGCTACACCTTTTTCGTGGCCTGATACGTATGCTTTTTTGTTTCTTTTTTCCTCTTCTTCTTTCTCCCGTTTTTTTTGGCTTCGCCCATTTTTTGTCTCTCTTCCTCCTCCCTATTAGTAGTCGTAATTCAGACCCAGGGGTCACATAGTAAGCTCCTTCCCCTCTCCACTATACGGTTCGTCCCTTGCATTTTTTATCTCGAGAAGACTTCAGCTCTTTCTTCTTCCCTCGTCGACTAGCGTCGAATTGCGCATGTGGTCAGGGACGTCGGGCCAGGAAAGGGATGCGCAAAATATTTCCCACTACTGACGCGGACTCCACTCTCAATTGACGAGCGCTACGTACGTACCCCGATATATTTGCATCCGATGTGCACGAGCATTTATTGCGTATTATTATTTGCAAGCCCATTTGACTGTGTATTGCATATTATGATTTGCAAGCCCGTTTGGCCACTGTGTATTGCACATCGTTATTATCAAGCTCATTTGACTGTGTAATGCACTTCATTATTTGCAAGCTCATTTGACTGGGTATTGCGTATTATTATTTGCAATCTCATTCGACTGTGTATTGCATATTATTACATGCAAGCCCATTGAATACTGCTGTGTATCGGGCTTGCTGTGGCTTCCAGTGCCCTCTCGAAGACGACGGCTGTTCGATCGGGGGTTTATAGAGATCCTCACGTGGGGACCCTCAGAAAGTCTAGGTGTTTCCCCCCACCGTACATAGCACGATACAAGGCTCCGGTTTGTTCGTGTGTCCATCTCGCAGCTGATGGCGACATATATAGTAGGTTCATGTGTCGCGAGAAGCTTACATGCGCGTTTTTACTTCTGCAGACTTCAAAACTAAACTCCGTAACGAAGCAGGGGTTCGGTTCTTGACATACAAGCACGGCAACGTCGCCGCTAGTCTTCATTTAGCTGGGTGGGCTGCGCTATGTCGCAAACGCAAACGATTTCCAGACCTCGGGACAGATCATCAACAGGCCGTCATCAGTTACAACTCGATGATCTAGATATTTCAGGGCAGGTATATTCCTGATATCTATTGATCTAGCTCATGTTACCGCGCAGGGGCCGTACAACCTACATGATCTACGTAGGACAGGTTTCCTGGCTTTGGATCTGTATTGTACAGATTCCTACACAGCCATATCATAACGGCAGACTCGTAGGATCTAGATGATATATATATAGATCGTGGTCTGTCCAGCACGTGAGACGATTGAGCTAGCTGCCTTGAAAAATAATTTGCTAGGTGAGCTACAGGAGTCACTGACGTAAACCGGTTGAAGAAGCAGGCACAGCCGAAAGCGTTTTTTTTTTTAAAATGTACACGCCGTGCCGCCACAAACGCGTTTCTGGCCACTTTATATCTACCGCTGACGCTCTACTGTTAGAGCAATGCCCCTCTAGGGGCGGCGCCTTATTTAGAGAGCCTCTCACACCAGGAGGAGCTCAACATCTCACCCGAATCTATGACTTCGAAGAAGTCTGTTGACGCAACCCAACCACCATCTATATGCGCTACGTAGTCCTAAATCAAACACGCTAGCGTAAGCGGTCATACTATAGTATCCGGTACAATAGCTGTTCACTTGAGGAGCATAACCAGTCGGACAAAAATTAGTCCTAAATCAAACACGCTAGCGTAAGTGGTAATACTATAGTATCCGGTACAATAGCTGTTCACTTGAGGAGCATAACCAGTCGGACAAAAATTAGTCCTAAATCAAACACGCTAGCGTAAGTGGTAATACTATAGTATCCGGTACAATAGCTGTTCACTTGAGGAGCATAACCAGTCGGACAAAAATTAGCCGAAAAGGGCAAAAGTCCTGCTACCGTGGGTGCGTCATGGGCGCCCTTTGTGTAGATGGTTCAACTCAACGACAGGCGCGGGGGGAGGGGTGTACTCGATAGGAGAGATGTACTCGATATCATGCGTGGCCGTAGTCGTATGATCATAGACCCTCGCATCCCTACAATGCCGGGACGGAGCGCGTCGGGTTTTCACCGACCAGGCAGACATTGCTTGCACCAAGCGCGAAGCGCCGTGAGGTGTCCGGCGAGTCGCATGAAGGGTGAGCTGCATCCTACTAAGAACCTCTTGTGAGGCGGACTTGCATATATATGGATGACAGCTTCAATGAGTTAGTTTAATTTCCGGTGTGGCCGCTTCCAAAGACAGCAATGGGAGTACGTGATACGATCAATTCCCTTGTGCAGAGTGAAGGTTCTTTACTTCGCACAAATGACCTAACTCGACGACCAGCTGTGGGCGACCGCCAAAAAAAACAACAAAAAAAACGGTACCCTGGATGTCCAGCTCACGTAGTGAGCGACATGTTTTCCAGTGTTGTTGCCAACCGACGCCAACCCAACCCATATATAATAATATATATATATATATATTAGGGGGGGGGGGGGGGCTACACTCTAACTCGCCGGAACGCAACAGTTCTATGAAACCCTTTTTAAAAAATCGTTCCAAATAAATACATACGTCAGCTGTGCTTTTACTACAGTAGTGCGCTGTACAGAAACTAGATATCATTCTGATTCCAAGCGTTTTATCTCCACGACGGGAAAGCAGTCCTTAAGGCCTAAAGCGGTTAACAAATATAACAGCCTGATACGTGTACCTGTGGACGCGCAATATATATGTATATATATATAAAAATAAACGAACACCTCAGCCATGCCTTAGCTGTAAGATATCGAAGAATCCCTCGAAAAAAAGCTCAAATTTTCAAGCTGCGTGTAAAAAAGCTACCAGGTCGATTAGAAACGAACCAAGCCTGCCCAGACTCCAAATGCGCTTGAATCGGCTGACCTTGTACCTGGTAGACCGACAAAATCTGCATTCTAAGGGAAGGCTTCTCTGATACCTTGATCACCCGCGCTACACTTGAGTATACGAGGTGTACAGTTTTGTTTTATTAGGAACAAGACCTGACAATGTTTGTATGCAACGAACTCGCCACCTATGGATATGTCATACTACTGTATGTGGTGTGGAAATCGAAATGCCCCTCATACCTCATACTTACCTGGGCTCTTCATGGCTGATGATCCGACCCGCGGGTCGGGTCGGGTCGGGTCGGGTCGGGTTGGGTCGGGTTGAGTCGCGTCGGGTCGGGTCGGTTCATCCTTACCCAACCCGACCCGACCCGACCCCACCCGATCTGACCCGCGAGGTTTGATCCCACCCGTGAACAGCTCCGACATTTACGACCAACTTACTGGTATCCGGATGTCCCGTACGAAAGTTATGTTTTTAATTTTATGCTCCAGTTGCGATCAGCGGAACCCTTCTACAGGGGACGGCGAGGTCTATGCAATGAGTCTGTGTTTGAGACTCAATTTCAGGTCGAGCCTCGTCTGGATGGTCCAAGTCGGGAAAAAGGGTTAGGGCTCGTATGAGTTCCCTAAAAACAAGTTCGTGAAAGTTTCTCGAATTGAGATACTGGCGGTGTTTCCAGCAGAAGGTAAGGCTTAGCTTGAGCGAGGTGCACGGGTGCTTATCGACTGTCTTTTCGTGAGTCGTACTATACACACCACTGGCGATAATTTTGAGCAGGAGTTAAAAACCCACGCTGCGGTGCCTACGAAAAGAGTACCTGGAGTCCTGCCACAGCATCCTCGCGCCCGTGAGACCTCATGGCCACCCTGGCCCTGGCTCTGGCGCGCTGCACGAAGTATCCCCCCCTGGCCCCCCCCGACAATGCCACCGCCTCGTCGAAGTCCGACACCGCCCCCGCATCGTCCCCTCGGTTCAACCTGGTCGCCTCGAAGAAAATGACAGGGATCGAATTGAATCGAATCGAATCGAATCGAATCGAATCGAATCGTCGAGGAGGAAATGCCTTCGGTGTGAATCGAACGACTAGTCCATCGCTTTTCTTCGTATGTATCTATCCCTTCGGAAACTCAACAATGTCGGTCGATGGTGATCTGTCGTCCGATTGTTGTAAAAAATGTCGTCGTCGCGATCTGGCGTCCGGTTGTTGTAGAAATTTCCGTCGTTGTCATTATCGTAGTCTCAATCCAACATCAAAGCTCGCTTGCCCTCATTCCTCCGCGACTTAGCCCCCATGTCCACCATACCTCTCTTGTCGCCATAAACTACTCAGGAGGCAATGAAAAAGGGGGTCTAGTCTTCCAACCCCCACAACCACGTTGCCCGTGAGACTGCCTGACAACCAGGGTACCGTTCTTTTTTTGGGGGGGGTCGATCACAGATGGTGGTCGATCACAGATGGTGGTCGAGTTAGATCACTTGTGCGGGGTGGAGAACCTTTGTTGCGCACGAGGGGAATTATCGTATCACGTACCTGGCAGTGTTTATGATAAGGTACCCACGAGCCAGTTACGTAGTATTCCCATTGCTGTCTCTGGAAGTGGCCGCACCGGATAATTAGCTTAACTCATTGAAGCTGTCATCCATATGCAAGTCCGCTTCACGAGCGGATCTTAGTAGGATGTAGCTCACCCTTCATGCGACTCGCCGGATACCTCACGACACCTCACGGCGCTTCGCGCTTGGTGCAAGCAATGTCTGTCTGGTTGGTGAAAACCCGACGTGCTCCGTCCCAGCATTGTAGGGGTGCGTGGCTCTACAGTCATACGACTACGGCGATGCATGATATCGAGTACCCCTTCCCCCCCCCCCCCTCTTCCCCCCTAAATCGTCCACATAGCTCGTGGAGCGGTGAGAAAACGTTGGCGAAAAAGACAATACCCGCCCGTGCACCCCCCTCACCATGGCCCGGTCTGCGTTCAATATGTGTACTTTGATGTGTTCAAAGCAGAGAACCGCATACTAGCCGTTGCTCCCTTCCGGCCCCGTGCAGCGCATCCATTCGCTATTAAATTCGAAACGCCATGGTCCTATCCGTTGGCGTCTGGATGGTATTAGTTATAGTGCCCGTTTTTCTGCTAGCTTTCTGGGTTCTGCGTGAGTGGTGCGTTCGAAGTCTCTGGCGGCTTCTCTGGGTTGTCCGAATACCCTGCTATAGGCACACCCTACACACTATACGCACACCGTACACGTTCGCCGCAGAACCGTACTTCGTGTGGACATTTTATGAATAGAGGAACAGTAGTTGCTCGTTTTCTGCTGGATAATATCACAAGGTTCTACTTCACAAAACACCCTGCTATGGAAGCCCTTGGCGCGTTCTGCGATGGGGATATTGCAGTGCTTTTTCGGCAAAAACATTCCGGTTTGATGGGGGCTTCTCACCTCTCAGCCCCAAAATCGTCCATGCCACAATCGTTTTCTTTGCAGACCTCGTGAATTCAGGCCATGGCATTGTTCGTCGGGCTAAGTGTGTCCTTTTTTTCTGAAAAAACAAAAAAAACCGCTTTTGGGTCAGATATAACAGAGAGCTTCTCAAGTGAGGACCCTCAGAAAATTCTGTAACATGGTGCCATCACCCCCACCGTGACATTTTGTCCCTTGCCCTTGTGCCCCCTCTCCCCATCTCGACAACAGCCACGTACGTACACCCGGATGGCAGGCGACTTACCTTAGGACCCCTCGGTCGAGGAAGAGCTCGTGTCCACTGTCGCTCGGTCTGCTGTTTGGTACGTCGGACTGCGCGGACCTCCACTTGTCGATGGCCTCCCCCAGCACATCGAGAGCTTGCTCCTCGCGCCCCACTTCCTGCTCGCATACATACATACATACATACACACATACATAATTCGTACACACATACCGTCTTATTGGTCATGAAGCTTAAACCTTTTATGACTGCAGTCCCGTTTTGGAGACAAAGTACTTAGCATTTGAGTGGTTAGTCTCCAAATCGGGACTGCAGTCCTAAATGAGTCATAAGATGTGTCGAGGCAGAATGACGCATGCTACCGTAGGGTTAGCACCTGCCGGGTAATTACCGGGTAATCACCGGGTAATTTTTAGAGCGGCTGCTTCCTTCACTTGAGTGAGGAGGGGGGTTCTATATTGTGGGTCTCATTCAAAACAACTGACATTGTGAGAAACAATAGTGTAAGTAAGCTGAGGCCGACGCACAATCCCACGGGCCACGTAATGTTACAGCAGGGTACAGCTCTCAGACCCTAAAAAGGACCTGCGCTCGTTAGATCTCTGAGGCCGGCTCACCTGTTGTTCGGGAGTTCGAGGAAGTGCCTTCAAGCAGTAATGATCGGGTCACGCAGAACGTGGATCGACGCATCTACCGCACTTGCGTGATCGACCATTACTGCTTGAAGGCACTTCCTCGCGCTCCCAAACAACAGGTGAGCCGGCCTCAGAGATCTAACGAGCGCAGGTCCTTTTTAGGGTCTGAGAGCTGTACCCTGCTGTAACAGTAACGAACGGGAATAGAGTGTGAAAATGCAACATCGGACCCACAACTATTGTGTGGATTCGTCTTAAGGCGGGAAAAAAAAAATGTGGCCAGCGTGCTGCTTGCCTTGCTCTCAGTGGAGGTGGAACGATGCCTGAACCCATCACACGTGACGTGTATACTCCTTCTCAAGAGTAATGTTAGCTACGTATAGCCTGAACCTGGGCCTCGGGTGGGCGGGCTTACCTTGAGCGCCTTGGCGAAGTAGTGGAGAGACGACGGTGAAGGGTTTGACATCTCCGCGGCGCGTGATAAATCTTCCACCGCCTCTACCGCACGTCCTTCCTGGTCGCATACACAGCGTGCATAATCATATCACGGTTCACGGTGACGACGATGATGCAGCAGATAGGTGTCAATTGACACCCTCTTGGGACTCCAGAGCGGCAGCTGGAGTGAACAACAGCGAATGGTTGATTCCAGAAACGACCACTGCGTGATCAGTTGGGGGGGGGATGATACAGCTTGGTGTCCGAGTTGCAATGGTTGAGTGCAACGAGTCGCACGGCGCGGGCGCCGCACGGTCCACCTACCCTGACGTGCCGCTGATAAAACCAAACGTGTGTCGCCGTTTTATTTCGGGGGACCATAGTTAACGGGACCAAATATTGTTAGTAAAAATATTGAAATATATAAGTTTTTATGTAGACCATAGGTCCTATTAACTATGGACCCCCGTAATAGGTGATTGCTATCTCGGAGTCCCAACGGGAGGTGGTGGATGTCGCCGAAACCCAAGGGTAGCAATACGCACAAGCAACGCTATGACGCTACTACTCGATCACCACTCTGTCCGGAAATACAGGAAAACTTTGGGTACAAACAGGAATACCCAAACGGTCCTTACATTGCCGGACAGAGCGGTTTCTAAGAGCTGATATGTGTACTTGTCAGGTTTTGAAGTTGGTTGGTGCAACCCGAAGCCATATAGCGACACCGCAAATCGTTCAAGAGATGGTCAAGCATGTTCGTGAGGGGGCTTGGTTTGTTTGGTGTGACCTCTTGTGGCGTGCGTCGAAGAGCGCGCTCCAAAACACCGGTTGACATCTTGCTGGCACAGGTTTATCCGTTCATTGTTGAGGGGGAACATGCAGTACAGCACGGCAGTAATCTGACCCAAATGTGGTGTGTACAAAAAAAACGGAGAATGTACGGTTTTTTTGGGGTCCCGAACTACATTACGGGGGGCCATAGTAAATAGGACAAAATATTGTTAGTAAAAATAGGGAAATATATAGGTTTTTGTGTGTATCGTAGGTCCTATTTACTGTGGTCCCCCGTAATAGTGGTTCTGATCGCTACGTGCTGTTTTCACATAGCCCCTCGTAGTAGATAGTTCGTGAGACAGGTTAGTGAGTACGACCTCCACAGCAGTAGTAGTAATTTTCCGGAGACACCGCAAAATTTATTCAATACTTCGTTGTTTTCAGTGCGTTGTTCGTGAGGAGAGGTCAGTCAGTGCGGCCCCTGCAGTGTGCGTCGAGAGCGCTTCTACAAACACCGGTTGACGCCTAACTGAGACGCGCTTAGTCGACCGCGTTCGCTACGTACACATGCGCCGCTGTGCATCCGGACCAAAAGTTTGCCCATTTTCGACTTCTCGTCACTTGAAAACTCTCCGCCATACTTGCAGCAGTTCGTATACCCCAATCGCGTCCTGCCACGTCCCACACACGTCATGTTTTAATGTATGACCGAGAGGTTGTCTCTACGTCGAACTGCTTCGCTGGCCGCGCATCGACACGATCGCAGGCCAATTCAACATATCTCACGGCGGTTGAATGTTTTATCAGTACTGCGGTTAGCAACTACAGCTCGTGTCGAATTGGAATGTAGGGCGTCTGCTCCCACGCGATCCAGCTTGGACTCCCGTTTTCCGCAAGTTTTAATTAGACGGACCTCACTGACCTTAACGAGGGTTCCTTGGAACCTCGTGCGCGGGCAGGTACACCTCACTTACCTCCACGCCTCGGACGGGTAACCGATTCCCACCTTGACGATCTAGATATTTCGGGGCAGATGTATATCGTCCTGATCTGTACGATCGTACAATATACCAGGTGTAAAAACAGATCTTGCTAAATACCAGGGTATCTTATAACGGCAGGTTGGGATCTAGACGATTTAGACGGTCTAGATGATCTAGATCGTGATCTATCTCCAGAGAATCTGTCCGACTTTGCGCTTACCTCCAAAAGGCAAGAGCCCTTAGCGTAGAGACATCTTAGTGTCATCGCGGAGTCCCCCGACCTCGCATTCGCTAGGCACTCGCCGTAGGACACGACCGCTTCCCCCGGCCTGGAAAAACCCCAGAGATGAAATGGTCAAAAGCCGCAATTCATTAGGTATCTCTGCAGTTTCATATCATACAGTAAGAAGGAACGGGAAAACAGGTCCAAGCTGGATTTCTTATTTGAAAAGGGGCGTGTTCTACTCGAAACCTCAGTACAGCGACTCCCGAATTTTTTATGTTCCTGTGAATCTCTGGTTGCCTTTCGTACTGTTCGTTTTCTTAGTAGGTGTCCTGTGCTGTACGTTTCGAGCTATGATATCCGTGGGCGAGGTTAAGGTAGGTGGTGGGTGGTGGGTAGTTGTTGGGAGCCGCGTGCAGTCGTCGCTCTTGGCGTGTACGTGCTATCTACCTTGGTCTTTGTGTCGGGCCACGCTGCTAAAAGTGGTTTTCTGACAGCCAAGGTATCGAACAGTAAGTCGGTGAACAAGCCTCGGACGGATCATATAGATCATCTACAGATAGATCATCTACAGATAGACCATCTACAGATAGATCATCTACGGATAGATCATCTACAGATAGATCATCTACAGATAGATCGTCTACAGATAGATCACATACAGATAGATCACCTACAGATAGATCATCTACAGGTAGATCATCTACAGATAGATAATCTACAGATAGATCATTTATAGATCCTATCCTGGCGAAATGAGATGATGCGGAGGACCTGTAGAGTACAGATCCAACATAAACAACCTTGTGCTGCAAAGTAAAACAGATCATGCAGAGTATGCAGCTTTCATCCGCCGAACATGAGCTACACGTAGACGATACAGATCCTTAATACTTTTGCCCCTGGAGATTTAGATACTTATGCCGTGGGGATGGGATCCATCTGATCTTGCCTGATCTTCTCGAGGGGTGAAGGCCTTTGGCACAACGACTTCCACCCATCGATTGGGACACTCGCCCACTAAGCCAAGACCTAACACTAGAATTCCACTCGCCTATGAATTGTCCTCGAGGCTGAACGGGGCTATCTATCTATGTTGATGCCGGTGCAGTGGGGTAGATGAGCCAATACCGCGTGGTGCTATATACAAAAAGTGCGGTCAACCCATATCACCCTTTTTCTATTTTTTTTTTTTTGTTCCACCCCGTTTGATATCTTCGCCCTTCTTTTCTCTCTCCTTCCTTCGCACTGTAGTCGCAACTCAGACCCGGGGTCACATACGTAAGTAGGCTTTTCTCTCCCCTCCCCGCTACCGTTCGTGTCTTGCATTTTTCTGTAGCGAGAATACTTCAGTCCTCCATCCCCTCGCCGGCTGGCGTCAAACTCCTGTTGGAGACGAACCATCACCACTGAGCTACAAACAGTGGCAGATGGCAGACACCACCCGAGAGTCAGCGCAACAGCCCTTGGAGCGCCAAATTTTCATAAACAAGTTCTACGTACGGAGCTGAAACCTGACCTCGACCGAGTGCCAGTGCTTGCCTCCTCCAGGGGGGGGGGGGGCTGCCTGATGTTACTCAACAGCCGCGCACGGGACAAGCCTACAGCATCGGCCCTCTCGTAAGAAACTTGAAATCAGACGCTAGGCTAACAGTCTCATGACTGTCGGAGCGAGAGTGGGGTACATATATTTTTTTGCAATTTCCTATATAGGAGGCGAGTGCCTATGTAAGCAACACACTTTCACATCTCGAACAGGTCATGATCTATCTGATCTATCTATCCATAATAGATGGTCTAGTTCATCACCTGCCGTTGTGACAGTGTGTGTGCAGGATCTGCCTTATGGGGCAGATACACCCCAGGAGACGTATGCTATATTATGCAGATTTTACTGTTCCTAACTGACAACTTGAGCTAGATCATACAGATCAGGGATGGATCTATCTGCCTTGAAAGATCTAGATCATTAAGTGGGAATCGATGAACCGTGCGAGGTGTGTATACTTTCTTACATATATGTACCAGGTATTTATTGGTTTCATCATTCTAGGCAAGATTTCTTAAAGCCTGTTTTTTTACGAGGAGACTCATACTGCGTTCATACGTGCATGCATGCGAAGGTCCCGCTATATACCGTCGCCAATCAAACACACCTGGCCAAATGATGGTGCAGAAGGGACGCCTTCTGGTAGTGGTAGACCGCGGCGCTAGGCTCGAGCTCGCAGGCCTTGGAGAAGTCCGACAGCGCAGCCTCCAGCTTCCCAATCTTTAAAAGACACAGGCCCCTGGTCGGACAAAAGCAAGGTCCAGGTCAAACGGGATCCATCTGAAACTACTGTGCCTGGTACATTTCGTTTCGTTTTGTTTTGTTTTGTTTTTATCCTCCGGCGGATTGATAAAAATAAAACTTAAGCTCACCACACTTCCACGTTCCAATTTCGTGTCGTGTGTCAATTTAGCCCATAGCTTCCGTTGCAACATCAGAACAGGCTGTTGTTACCACTGGCGTTTGGGCACGTTGTTTTGACCCGACCTGACCCCCGAGAGGGGCAGGTGCGGTGGAGATAGCCACCCGGAAGGAGTACCGGCCCTTTTACACGCAACCGGCAAACTGGCCCAGGGCATATTTCTTATTTAAGAAACGTCAGATAAAAAAAAAATGAGAAACCATTTCTCAGTTGAGAACGGCTTAGATTTCTTATTTGACTAAAATTGCTAGATTTCTTATTCGCGTTTTTCATTTTTTGCAAAAAGGGTGCGTCCCACACAAATTATCAATAGTGGAAACGCCCCCGAATTTCCTATTTTTCCCCAGGAATCCAAGGCTGAGGTTCTTGTAAGGCTCTTTCTTAAGGCATGCCTTGTTTGAGGGCCAGTAGTGAACCACATTGTGCGTCTTTTCAGCTCCGGGAACCACGAATAGATAGCAAGAGAAGCCTCGCCGGTCGCAACGGAAGCCTGAGCCCTGCGTACTTCCGCAACTATGCACGAGTGACGTGCCGGGGCTTCTGCGATGTTGGTCATTTTACGTTTACTGCGTAGTTTGTATATTTGCGCGTTGTTGAGCGATGTGGTGGACCGTTTTTTCGTAGCGCGTTTTTTTTTGCCGCGGGGCTTCTTTGTGGATAAATAATAAATAGTAGCGCAGAGGGAAGGCGCCATGACAAGCCGGACCGAGCGCTCGTCGCACATCCACAAGAGCGAGTAAAGAGGGCATGCCGGTGCTCGTATCAGTAGCGACTAAACGGTCGGGTGAGCTCAATAAACACTGGACGACTGCTGCTGCTGTATGTAGCATAGTTTTGTGAGTTTGTAGGTGTGTCCAGGATACCGTTTTGACTGAATGTTAATATACAAACCCTCCTATCAATAGTATTTAGGTACAGAGTGATACGTATACATACATATATATTTCTTGCGTTTGCCTTGCGACAATGTGCGGCACGAGCTTCAACGTTGATCGCTCGTAATAAAATTGTGATTACCCTGTATTTTGTGTTTAAGTGGAATGCGCGTATGGATGCAGGCAAGCCAATTGGCAGCGGTTTTTCAGATGGTTCGAGGTTTTGGTTGACCCGCCCCGTTCTCGGCGGGTCTAAACGCCTAAAAAAACATTCGCGGTTTTTGTCAAGCTTGCTTAGACGTTGGTTTTCCGCGAAGTTTGCGCTCAACGAATGACGCAAAGGAACCGCAAGGCACCGCGTGTCCCCCCCCACCCATCCATGATGCTGTTTGCTTGCACTACACCTGCAAGAGAAGTAGGAGCACTTGGTGTGGTTGAGGCGGATGGCGGAGACGTAGTCGTGGTATGCGTTCATGTGCTCGCCCATGGCCTGCAAACAAGCGCGGTCATAAATAAGTCAGCGGTTACTCCACACGTATGTAAGTTGGCGCATCGCGAACGAAGACAGGGCTGTTAGCAGGTGTATGTAGAGGTATAGGGCCTTGGCATGGCTCCGACGAAAACGTTGCTCAGCTCGGACAGATAGATCATCGATCCCCACAGTTCACGATCTGAATCTGTCAGGAAAAATGTATCCCCGCCGACCTTTGTATGATTTAGCTCATGCTGCCGGGTGGGACCCGTACAGTCCGCACGATCCACAGACAGTGAGCAAAATGCGTGTCTCCTGGGTTGGATCTGCTCTATAAGGCAGATTTTGCGCAACCTCTCACAACGGCAGGTGAGGAACTGCTAGATGATCTATCTGTAGATAGATAGATAGATAGATAAATCATGATTTGTCTGAGGTGTGAAACGTTAAAACATGTTTTGACCCCCTATGAGGACTGCAGTCCCGGTTTGGGGACAAATTTCTTAGAATTGGAGTGGTTTGTCCCCGAAACGAGACTGCAATGCTAAACGGGTTAAATATAGACCCCAACCCTAGCCTTAGCCCTAACCTTAGCCCTAACTCCGACCGCTCGGAAAATTCTCGAAATGCAGGAACAACAAGGAGTTACAGGTAGTGTGGGCTTTCAGCAATCTCATCGAAGCTGAGCAAGGTCGTAACGTTCCACTGGAGAGTTGAACAATTTTTTCTCGGAGATGTGTCTGTGTGTTCTTCACATTGAGGGCCATTCCTAACGAACAAAAAAAAAATCGCGATTCGCGAGATTTTCGTCTAGAATCGTGATTTCTTTGTCGTGAGTCTTGACAACAACAAAAAACAGGATTCATGACGATATTTTTTTTTTCCGATTTTCCCTAAAAAAAGCAAAAATCACCATTCGTGACAATTGTCGTGTCTCGAAATACGCCTGGTCAAGGCACTACGCAACTCACGCGCACCAACGATATCCGAAGGCCAGTATAGGGCATGGTAGACTCTGCTTCGTACGCCGCTTGCGGACAAGCGGGCGTCTACCCAAAGACGCTGGGCGCAGGCTAACGAGCACGTCGGGGCCTCGAAATTTCGAGGAGGAGGAGTCAAAGCTCGAAGCCAAAAGCGAACGTGATCTGAAAATGTCAGAGGCCAGGCCCGACAGACGGTCTGCGAGCTGGAATCTCGTGGGCCGGGCATGGCCGACGGTCGGTGAAATTGGAATCTCGCGTGCTGAGTCAGGCTTCGGCCCGTGATTCGAGTATATCACGGACCGGGCTTGGGGCCTGGTCGTGCCGTGGCTCCACCCGCCAAAATCGTTTGCTTTGAAACATCGGAATTTTTTTACATTTTGAAAATATCACGAAACGTGACGTTTTCTAGCTTTTTTCGTTAGAACCGAAATGTCACGCATCGCGATCTTTTATCATGCCAAATGATCACTACTCGTGATTTTTTTTCGCTCGTGCGGAATGGCCCTAAACCGTTCCTTCTACCCGTCGACATCCAGTGCCCGTGCCGATTCTTCAATCCATGCAGGTTCTGTGGCCACAATACTACGCCACAGCAGGTATACTACAGCTGTACATTGTTATTAATAGGTAGCAACCAGAGTAGCCAACGACGGGTAGAAAGAACGGTTCTATGTTGAAGAACACAACACAAAGAATTTGCCATCATACTGGTGACACATAGCACATTATACGAAAGAGAGAAAACAAGAGAATTAAAAAAAAAACGAATCTTTTATTACAAGAAGAAGAATCCGTATGGAGTACGGCCAATCATTTTTCCAGAGCCTTGCCGAACAAAGATGATTCCATACGAGAATTCACCACTCATTCGACAACTATGATTGAAACACAATATGTACATACGAGACAAAATCACTGAAATCCAACCAATTGGTTGGTTGGGTCTGATTGCTATAATATTACAGAAGATTATTCCTGGGCTCCAGGAACTGAGTTTTTAGCCCGAATAGACGCGTTTATCTCGGTGGGACAAGAGCAGTAGTATTATAGTATTAATATCAGAGGTCCGGATATTTTATATCCCCGGACAGGTTTGCCTATATATATATATATTAAGTCGGTACTCGTTGGTACTCACCTGTGTTGTTTGCTTATAGCGATAAAATAAGAGCAGCTTTATTTCTTTCCTGCACGCGGAGACTAACCACTAAGAGCCGAGCTCGCGCCTCGCTGTGAAAACCCCTGGTTTTCCATCTACGATACGCCTCCCAAGTACTACAAATACGATCCTAATACTTGAACCCAGGTAATTAACGGGCTTCAACCCCATTCAAGGGAGCATCTTAATAACTCTAGCCCACTCTGATGACCCGTATATTGTTATGCAGAATTATGGGAAAATAAATCCCAAGCCGAAGACGCTACTTGTTAAGATCAGAGGTATAGGGACACTTTGTATCCCTGGATGGACAGGTTTTGCCTATTAAGTCGGTACTCGTTGGTACTCACCTGTTTTGTTTGCTTATAGCGATAAAATAAGAGCAGCTTTATTTCTTTCCTGCACGCGGAGACTAACAACTAAGAGCCGAGCTCGCGCCTCGCTGTGAAAACCCCTGGTTTTCCATCTACGATACGCCTCCCAACTACTGCATATACAGCACTACAGATACGATCCTAATATTTGAACCCAGGCAATTACCGGGCTTTCAGCCCCATTCAAGGCAGTATCATTATAACAACAGTCAAAAACACCGGTAGACTCCTCTGTAGTAGAACCCGAGTATCGTGGTAAGGGAAGTGGAATGTGTGATGTGCGAGTGGTAGAGCAGTAGGGGTTCCACGGGATGATGATCCATAGAAGAAGTGTGACACAGGTGTCTGTGCTTGGTCAAACTCAGACCTAGTTCTTGTTGGAGTTCTCTTCTTTTATTGGTGCGAGGCTTGCTCAAAAGGGGCAAGTGAGAAGAGTGAGGAGAGAGGGGGGGGGGGAGCACATGGGAGCACATGATTTTTGAAGCCAGGAGAATTAATCCTCTGGCTTCAACCGGCTATATTCTACTGGCAAGGGTGCATGCGTCACCCTCACTTCAATAGTGCAACGTCCCGTAAAAGTGCATGCGTTGCCCTCAACTTCAATAGTACAACGCCCCGTAAGGGTGCGTGCGTTGCCCTCAACTCCAATAGTACAACACCCCGTAAGGGTGCATGCGTCACTCTAAGCTCCAATAGTACAATAACCCGTAAGGGGACATACGATACTCTAAACTTCAATAGTACAACAACCCGTAAGGGTGCATGTGTTATTCTCATCTTCAATAGTACAACCTACTAACCTGTATACCAGGTACCAGATTCTACAGATATACCAGTCTGCGTGTCTACAGATATACTAGCCTGCGTGTCAACAGATATCAAATGGTAAACAGGGTACGACCCGACTGGAACAATAATAGCCTGCGTATCTACAGATATCAAATGGTAAACGGGGTACGACCCGACTGGAACAATAATATTTAACGGCCCCTACTGATGGTTGGTCCATTGACTACCAACCAAGGTACTCTATCACATTAGCCCACCCTGAATAGCCGTAGATGCAGATCCCACGACGATATAGAGATGGCTATTTAAGACATCAGAAAAATCGAAAGAGGGGGGTCGAAGATACTGCTATTCAAAACAAACGACAGACTAACGAGATCATAGACCAACCCACACCTCGTAAATGAGGCTAAGACGCCTCTGGTAGGAGCAGCAGTCGCGCTAGAGATGGAGAACGTCAAGGAAACGCAGTAGTGAAGGTGCAACGGGATGTTCGTCGTGGTACAATACGTAACTAGGAATACCAAGGGGGGGGGGGAGGCGGCAACTGAGGGCCCGATGCGACCCGTCGTGGCTACACGCGGTGTAAGCTACGAGAGAGGCGGGAGAGTCCTGCCGACGACGCCAAGTGTGATGTGCGAGTGGTAGAGCAGTAGGGGTTCCACGGGATGATGATCCACAGAAGAAGTGTGACACAGGTGTCTGTGCTTGGTCAAACTCATACCTAGTTCTTATTGGAGTTCTCTTCTTTTATTGGTGCGAGGCTTGCTCAAAAGGGGCAAGTGAGAAGAGTGAGGAGAGAGGGGGGGGGGGGGGAGCACATGCTTTTTGAAGCCAGGAGAATCCTCTGGCTTCAACCGGCTATATTCTACTGGCAAGGGTGCATGCGTCACCCTCACTTCAATAGTGCAACGTCCCGTAAAAGTGCATGCGTTGCCCTCAACTTCAATAGTACAACGCCCCGTAAGGGTGCATGCGTTGCCCTCAACTCCAATAGTACAACGCCCCGTAAGGGTGCATGCGTTACTCTAAGCTTCAATAGTACAATAACCCGTAAGGGAACATACGACACTCTAAACTTCAATAGTACAACAACCCGTAAGGGAACATACGATACTCTAAACTTCAATAGTACAACCTACTAACCCGCATATCAGATTCTACAGATATACCAGTCTACGTGTCTACAGATATACTAACCTGCGTGTCAACAGATATCGAATGGTAAACAGGGTACGACCCGACTGGAACAATAATAGCCTGCGTATCTACAGATATCAAATGGTAAACGGGGTACGACCCGACTGGAACAATAATATTTAACGGCCCCTACTGATGGTTGGTCCATTGACTACCACCCAAGGTACTCTATCACAGAATGCAGGAACTGGCTCAGAAGGCAGCATCTCTTGTACAACATACTTCTTTCTTTTGTCGTGGTGTCATTCCCAATTATGATGAGAGAACAGGGGGCAGTACTTTGAGAGTGACTCGACAGGGGTTTTATTCAAGGCGTCAAGCCCACTCTTCTCTCTTCCATCAACTCGCTAGACGGGTAAAACGCACTTGCCCGAGAAACTTTCCTCGGACGCTGGTCTAATCTTCTCCTGACGGCGATCTTAACCAAAGGAGTAGCCAAATTTCCTAGGGTACTTCGATACTTCTGTAGTCTACTAAGTTAAATCCAATTCTAAAGGTTATCCCGTCTTTAGGGAGGTCTGTCCTAGGAGCATTTCTTGTGTCCTTACGCCCGATACTATATCATATCACACCAAAGAAATGCTCCCCGTACTCTTCCGAGAGCTTTCTGGAACAGTTTTCCGTTTCTCCCGAGTCCTATTAATAGTTTGATTTGCTGTTTTTGGCACAGCTAATAATCAGTTTTCTCTGGAGGGTCGAATAAAAGATAATTCATTTGACAGAAATGGGTCCAGAAATAATGGATTTTTGAAAAAAAATTGGTCGAAAATCATGATGTCCTCAGAACTGGCTAAAATAGACGAACAGTCCAACTACAACTCCGGAGAAACGGAAAACTGTTCAATATAGCTCTCGGAAAACTCAGGGGAGCATAGTCCACGGGTATTTTTGACAGTCCTGTCGAGTAAATCGCGGGTTTTCAGCAAAAAAAAAAAAAAAGTTTTTTGGAGCCCTTCAAAATGTTCCCATAATGTTGGTCTTACAGTAGTAGGATCATATTCAATTTGCCATCTATCAATGTGCATCACTTATTCCCATCATACGACCCGCATATAAATACATATATGTGGAAGCCAGGGATGGACCATCTGACACGTTTTGCAGTGCTGTTGCCTGTACGTGATAAGGCGGCCGACACAGTAGCCCGGGCTATCATCGAACGAATAATTGGCATTTTCCGCCCACCGGAGACCTGGCACCCATATCAAGGCCCCGAATTTGAAAACAAGGTAACATACCAGCTGCATCAGATTCTCGGATACAAAAAGACCCGAACGACTCCGTATCGACCTCAGGGCAATTCAGTATCAGAACGCGTACACACCACCATGCACAACATGCTGGCCATGCGTAGAGAGATAGATCGAAGCAACTGGGCATCACTGTTACCGTTAGTCCAAATAGCTCATAACACTACTGTAGGTTTAGTGCCACGATGCATGAGACGCCATTTTTCTTGAATCAGATGTTCGAGCGACAACCTCGACTTCCAGTCTACATAATTGTCGGGATTCCTCATGTAGGAAGAACAGCAGACACCGAAGAAATCGCACAAGACACACGGGACAATTTACAGGTCGCTTTCGAACTCGCACGCCGAAATCTAACCGAGCGTGCAGACAAACAAGCAGAAAATAACAGCAAACTCAAACCGTACCCCGTGTTCATCCTGGACAGGAAGTACATGTGTACAAACCATACCAGGACGCACAAGGTTCCAACCCAAAACTGCTGCTGCCATGGCGAGGACCGTACGTCGTCTGCTCACAATTATCACCAGTGGTGTATAGAATACGACTTACGAACGACACACGAGAGGTGTTAGTCCACCTTGCCCACATAAAGCTTACCTTAGACGGGAAACACCGCCAGCACCTCAATTTGAGAAACTTGCAGAACTGTTTTTGGGGAAACCAATACCCCTACCCGCATTAGATCATCCGCACGAGGCTCAACCTAAAATTGAGTCCTACTACTTCGTAGACAGCGTAGTAGACCATAGACGTGGGCCTGGCAGAAAAGGCCTCCACAACTACTAATACCGTCTGAGACTTCGAGGGTACGGCCCGGAGTCGGACCTCGAGTATCGTGTAGACGAAATACCCCAATGTCACGAATGAGTCGCCGCATACCGAACCCAGCAAGGTTTTCAACTCGCGATAACCCCACCTTCTTCGCCCCCCCTCCCTTCTCTCGGGAAACGGAAGCGTAAAACGGTTGAGACAGCGCTAAATAAGTACTCAGTGCTCCGCGGCGTAAACAAAATCACGAACAAGTTGGCGAACACAGTAGTTGACTCAGCTGCAGGCATAAGAATTAACAACGGTGATGAGAGTAGCACCGTCAGAAATGGCAGACACACGTGTGTCGATCATGGTCTGACGGGCACTCTAACCGACATTTCGGTGCGAATAGCCGGGGGCAAGGAGAGACGCAAGGAAAATTATTGTACCCAATAGTAGAGGGCTGTAAGAAGCATGACAATTCATGCCCAGACTCACACTGACTTATGGACAAAACAGCAATAATACCACCGTCTTGTCACAAAATTGTTCGAAACAAATTCCACACACATAGGGGATGGGAGCGACGCGACTCTGAAGTCACCAGTTAGTTGACGCACTTAGATTAGACAACAAGTCGACCTCGCGTGATCGCCCAACAAATCACGAAAAACGTTTAACAGGGTTCGGCTGCCCGTGGTTCTCAGAACAGCAAGCACGGGAGCGCACCAATAGTACGTGTGGCCACACGGAATTAGTGCATTGAGATAAAGTTTGGAATTACCTAACAACTCCAGCGTAAGCTGTCAGCGTGTAAGCTCGAAATTGTATGCATCTTCGCCGGACCGGTGTTTAACACCCGTGTTTGCTCAACACGTCGGCAATAAGGAGTAGATGCACGCATAGGAAGGCTGCTGTGTCTCGTTCCGATATATCAGCACCCTGCTTCCTAAACAAGTCATCCTCCGAAAGAAATCGGGAGATTATTTCGCCGCAAGACTCCGCCGGGACGAAAAATCCTCCTCACCGAGTCAGACTAGGTATAGCATCTCCTTGCTGAATATCAACGAAGAGCTCTGCTCGGCTTACATCGGCCGTAACGACGGCTACAAGAGGGACCCTCGCCTAGCGACCTTGCCACGGCGACTTCTCCGCGACTTCTACACTGCGACGTCTCCGCGACTACATCGGACCGAACGATGAGCACAGGATCTACATTTAGGGTATATATCTATTGCGGGGGACCATAGTTAATAGGACCAATCTATACAACCTCTATCTATGGTATAGACAAAAAACCTATATATTTACCTATTTTTACTAACAATATTTTGTCCTATTTAGTATGGTCCCCCGTAACAGAATCCAATTACTAAAAACATGGAAGGTGCTATTTTTATGAGGCTTGGATTGGGTAGGCGATTGGTTAACCTTTTACCTTTAGCCCAACGGACTAAGACCTTAACAAATGGCGACTACGGCAGAACTTGGGTCGTTGGTCGTGAGTTCGAATCTCACGTCCACCATGAAATCGCTTTCTAAAAGAAAAGTGAATTTCCTCATGTGAAGAATCTGAAAAAATACTTGTGGATCTCCAGAAATTGGAACCGCGTGTTGGTGTCACGCGTCGACCTGTATATCCGGTCCGTTCCAGGGGGGGAGAGTGTTATGAGGCTTAGATTGGGTAGGCGATCGGTTAACATTTTACCTTTAGCCCAACGGACCAAGACCTTTTAACGCTATCGTGCTATCGATCAGACCTGGATACTGCTGTATGTAGTACTTGCAAAAAATAATTTTTATACCAATAATGCAGTCCCCCCTAATATATGAATGGCTTTATTCACTACCAGGTATCTTGCTATATGCGCATCGTACACAAAGTGCTGTCAGTGACCCTCAACCATGTAGTCGTAGAATGGGTGTCACACTCCCTTCATTCTAGCCGCCTGCTCCTCGCCACTGAAATATGATTCTGCATTCAAGTTACACAATTTTTGTACGTATTAATATTACGGGGGTCAATAGTTAACGGGACCAAATATTGTTAGTAAAAATAGGTAAATATATAGGTTTTTATGTATACCATAGGTCCTATTAACTAGGTACCCCCGTAATAGTAGTCGAACGAAACAAATGGGAACGATGGCGAAGGAGGCATGGGGCTGGCACCTTATCTTGACGAGGACAGTGTGTTTCAGTTTTTTTTTCAGTTTTTTTCCGTATTTTCCCGAAATTTTGGGTATTTTCCTTCAGTTTCTTCAGTATTTCTCCGGAAAATACCCCAAAAAACTGAAAATCACTCGACCCTTACGAGCTTTATAGACAGCACCTGACGTCGCGGTCGTGTTGAACGAAAACTGAACTTGTTCGAACTTGGCACGCCCGCCTAGCTAACGTTTGTCAGATCGATGCGCATACATGAATACCGAAAGCAAAATCAGGCATGCGCAGGATACACCACAATAATAAAAGAAGAGCTATTTAATACGAAATCACCACATGGCAGTATAATAGCTAGCAATGGGCGAGGCAAAGCATCATGGGAAAAATCTCATTCATTCATTCATTCGTCCTGTCTGTTTTTTATTTTCTGCTGTTGCTCCAGGGTCACTCACGTTAAAACTTCATGTCACTATTAATAAGTACACTGCACAGCAACACAACAACGGGGCGACGGGAAGACAGAGCCACCGCATGGAGCGGGTATCGGTTCATTACAGCGACAAGAAATAGCGTGTACACGAAGGTGGCGAAATTCCAGGGTTCTACACTTTTAATGTTAGACTTTTTCGTGGCATGACCATGGTACCACCCATGGTATACCATGGCATCACCAGGGCATCCCATAGCGTGGCATAGGATTACATGGCACGCCGTGGGGGGTGCCGTGGCATGCCATCGGTAGTACCATGGCAACCCCCGCGGCTACCGCCACGGCACTCCGTGGCAACCCCACGGGATGTATGTCATGGCAACCCCCACGACACCCCAAATGTCCACGGCACCTACCGTACAAGTACTGAAGGAACTAACTGCGTGTGTCCAGTACGAGTGCGTGCATACTGCTGTGTCTCGTACAGCGTTTAAGTTTAAGTCTCTAAGCAGTGCAACAAATAGTGGGCGCCCGCAGTCGAGAAACATCATCTATGTTGAAAAAAATAGGGTTAGATTAGATCGGCAGATACAAAAAAGAAAATTGGGGCGGCTCAACAGTGGGACCAACTCTAAATCCTCGTACACAATAGAGTTCGATCAAGGTCGGAAATAAAAGACGTTCTCGCAGCCTGGACACCACGATTGACGCTTCTTAACACCGAGCGCCCACGACGAGTACCAGTATAATACGAAGCCGTTGTTGTTCGCGATAAGACTGCTGTTGCTGCTGTGCTTTCTACACACAGAGTAGCGCCCCTCACACATTCGCCATGCCTCACCTGTTTACAGTTCGCCCTGGCCGCGAAGTAATGGGAGCAATCCACCCGGAAGGCAATGGCTTCGTCGAACAGCTGGGCGGCGTGTAGTTGCGTCCAAGGCCCACAAAGTAAGCGACGCGGTGGATGCGAGCTTACCCTACTCGTATGTCGTACGCACCATCAATAAGAAGACCACACAGTGGTCGTACTCTATACTAGCGCGGGTAGGAGTATACGCGACTACGACCTGTGGTACTGCTGTTGTAGTATTTCCATGAGGGGCTCAGGTCCAGTGTTTCACGCATGTTTCACTTGATAATGGTATGCATACGCTCATACATCTTCCTACAGTACCAAAAAACGCAGAAGAAGCATGGAATGCGTTGCAGGAAAGAGCAGCATGTGGTTCTTACGAGTGTATTTATTGCCCCGAGATATTAATAGATGTTTGTTGCAGTGCGGACGTTCGGCACGTACGTACTGCTTCGGTGCTTTGTCGAATCACGGTTCGATAAATACTTACCAGGTACAGGGATACATACGTACGAATAGGTCAAGTAGGAGCCTCTTGTTTCATATTGCGCACTCCTTGCGTAGACTGCTTCGAAGTATGTATGTATACATACGTACGTGCTGCTTCGGCATTTTTTTTGTCGACGCTGCCTACGAGCGCTGGATAGAGTCTCCTTTGGGTTCAATCTTGACCCTGCTCGTTTGTTGTGTTACTTGCTTTACGTTTGCACACCATGTATGTATGTATCGACGAAATGAGGCCGGGGCTTACAACGTTTTTCAGTACATACAGTATACACTGCTTTACCTTATCGACGACGGTTCATGTCTGATCTTCAGTACAACTGTAGTAGTACCGGTAGGAGGGTCTTGGTTCAAGCTTGTGAGCTCGCTTGTTGCCGTGTTGCGCTACTCGTATGGGTACTATTACAAACGTACGACTGCTGTACGTCTTTTACCGTACACACATGCCGTACAAGACCAACGACAGGCAGGCGAAATAAAAAGTGGCGACGCCGGATGAGGAGCCGGAAGCTTACAATGAGCGCCTTGTCATACGACCCCTCTCCGCAGAGTGCGAGACCTCGCTTGTAAGCCTTTGCCGCATCCGTCGCGCACAGCCTCTCCGCGCTCCCGTCCTTCGCAGCCTCGACTCCGCCCATCGCGACCACGAGCTTTGACGACACACCACGGTACAAGAAGTCTTCAGGACTCCGTACACCAATCCACTCCACCACGACGACCTCTTTTGCATGTGGTGCGGGAACAATTAATTCTCTCGCCTCTCCGTGACCGCCTACGATGCTTCCTAGCGTTGCCTCTGGGATTAAAATTTTGTTGTCTTGCCACGACACTACTCGCACACGTATTATTGATGCAGACAGCTGTCATGCGCTGTTAATACATACATATGTCATACAGCAGTGTATCTACTACTCTGCACGGTGATGATACGAGGGGAGTCTACTTACGTACGGAATTCGAAAAACAAACGGAGTGCACAGCAGATAAGGTCTCTCCGCTTTCCCCTCTTTTCGCGTGTTTCAGAAAAGTCTGTATGAAGTATGAAGTAAGTCCCAGCAGGGGGAGATAGTGGAAAAGTTCAGAGTGCATAATCATATATATCGTAGATCAAAAAAACAATAAAAAAGTGTGAAACGTCGGACGCGTCGTCGGAGAGCAACATGATGAAAAAACTGTCGATCTTCCCCTACTCTGCCTCGTACCGATACCGCAATCAATCATCGATCGTCCTGTTGAACCTACCTGTGCCTGTGGACAATCATACCTGGTACCTGGTACTACTACTACTGTACTGATGAATACTACTATTAATACTACTGCTGTACTGATGATGAATACTGCTGATTGCTGATGATGATGTGACGATGTATGTGTACTCGTACTCGTCGTAGAGCCCCCAAATGCGTTATAATCTATTATCTCCTCTCCTCTCTCTACACTCAAGATGTTGTTGTTGTTGCTGTTGTTTTCTTCACATTAAACCGTTCTTTCTACGCGTCGACATCCAGCACAACCAGTGTCCGTGCCGATTCTTCAAACCTAGAGAGATACAAGTTCTGTGGTCACAAACAAAGCTACGCCACAGAGATACTACGTTGCCACGTATGTAATGCAACGCCATGTCATCATACTGCGTACGACAGGCACGACATACACATTCCATGACTTAGAGAAACAAAAACGAAACAAAGAGAAAAAACAAAAACAAAAACAAAGACAATTCGAAAGAGAAAAGAAACAAAAAAAAGAAACTAAAATATACCTGGTATATGTATATACTTCAGTATAGCAACAAAAACCATCGTACCCCCACGTAGGGGACGTGGCAGACACTTGAAAAGAACGAGCTGGAAAAAAAAAAAGAAAAAGAAGAAAACACCACTAGTCGTCAACAGAGTAAGACTAACAACCAAGGTAAAAATAACAGTCAAACCAAACAAAGCACAAGGCATGCTCCAGGTAGCGGCAGCAGTTTATGGTACGAGTAGCACAGCCAGGGTATCCCTGCTGGCCCGCCTGGTACCTTGCTACCCTGTCTGCCACCATCGTCCAGCGTTCGTCAACTATGCCCGGCCCCTCGGCGTCAGACAGTACGAAACAAGCAGAGCAGGCTCGTCATCCACCCACGCCACACGACTCCTTCAATAAGGCTTATCAATCGGAGAAAGGAAGAGAAATGAAAATCACATTCGTAGGGTCACCGCAAAGAAGACAATAAAATGAAATAAAAATAAACAAAAACAACAGGAAGACCACGTTCGAACCAGCTGCACCAGTTGGTGGTACGAGTAGTATAGGCATATTCTACTTCTTAGTCTGCCCGGTACCTGGCTACCCTATCTGCCATCTCCTTCCTACGTGGCAGTAAGTGTCGGTTACTGGTATAAGACTCCAAAGAAAGCGAGTCACAAAGTTGTGGTAGGAATATGACCGCTGGGCAGGGCAGCTTCCTCTCCCAGATTCAGTCCACAACTACAGCAGCAGCAATATAATTACCGCTGAATTCGAATATCGACGGCACTTCTGAGAGGCTAGCTACAAAGCAGCAACATTATTGCACTGGCGTTGACTCCTGATTCCTGATCGACCTCTTTCCTCTGTCTTCTCTTCTCCCATCACCCTTGTCTCGTGATTATTCTCTGCGTTCCAGGTGATGGAACGGCATAAAGCTACGGTATATATGCGGATATAGCATGTGTAGTCACGGGGTCCTGAGTCCTGACAACGTCCCGAATAGTCCCGAGAACTTTCCCAACAATATGATTTATTTCGAGGCGTTCCCCGCCGGGGCTCGGGGTTCGGGGCTCAGATTTCGCCCGGTGCAGAACACAGAACAACTTTTCGACTGGCAACTGAGCTGTTGCTGTTTCTACGTGAATCCATCTCCATACCAAACTTGTTCGAGAAGTCTCACGGTCAAAGCTCGCGACACCTCTGTGCACTCTCTCCGCTACCAAACCCGTCGTATCACCAGGTGTGTGTATATTTGGTCATGACCCTTGTTGTCGCTGTTGTTGTGGCACCTAGAGCATAGCCAGCAGCAGCGAATCGGCATGTATATAGTGCTACTGCTTCTTGCGCTGACCACCAGGGCCGTGGTTACCAAGCAGCGATGCAATTGCCGTGATGTTCATGATCGTGAAGTTGTCGGGGTGCTGTCTGCTGCCTGGCTAGCTTGTCCTCTCTCTGGTTTGCCCTCTGTCTGTCTCCTGCTTGCAGTTGACCTTCTGAACAATCTCCATCTGCTGTCTGAACTGGTCAAAAATAATTCCAATACCAGGTATTTCAGAGTGTACCTGGTACATAACTAACAACCCTCACATAACAACAATTCAAGTTGACGTCCTGTCTGGGCGCTTGCCCACGCGCCAGTGCTGCCGACACGCGAATCACCGCAGCTACACCACCACCAGCAGCAGCAGCAACAACAATGCTGCTGTGTACCCTCACGTTAGGTGTGCCAAAGTCAAGGAAGACCCTGAGCTGCATGCATACTACACACGAGTTGGTACGCCCAGCAGCAGTACGAGGAACGTAGTATTCGAGCTTGCTCTTGTTGGCGTGCCGACATCCAGACCCACCTTGTATATACCATCAGATACCTGGTACAGCAGCAGTATACAGTAGTGAATCCAGCGCCAATTCTGTCGGTAGCGATGGCTATTCCAGCGCCAATTCTGTCGGTAGCGATGGCTATTACGTAGTAGTTGATGCTGCAGGTCATTCTTTCGGTTGATGCTCTTAGTCAGACAGCAGTCAGAAAAGTGCCTGACGACGGGACGCTACTGTGGCAGCGGTTGTTTATGTTTTCGGCGGAAAACGAGAAATCCTCTCTCAATGTTCTCCGAGTTCTCAGGTTTCTCTCTTTCTCCCGTCGCCCCGTACCAGCCAGCAGTATCCACAGGGAGCTAGCTAGCTATAAAATTTTGATTATAATACCTGCCTGCGCACACGAAACACCGGCTGAACCCTTTTAGTTCAGCAGTACTTGAAGTCCCGTTTTGAGGAGAGACCTGTCAAATTCCAAGTAGTTTGTCCCCCAAACGGGACTGCGATACTAAAGGCACCGATTTACCGATTTTACAAAATATGCACACCTGGGACAGCAGATGAGACCGATCATGATCTGTCTGTTTGATGTATAGATCACTCAGACCGCACGTTATCGCACCACTTCTTTTGTGGCTCCATCATCTTCCTGGATTGATCGTTGTATTTCGCCAACCGAAGAGTAGCTACGGCGCTGTTGCACAGGCCCTGTGCGACACCAACCAGTAATGGTAAGTAACAGACAACAGAACAGTAGCAGTGGGTGCGCATCTTAAGAATCTGCAGTATCCCTACATATTATTAATGTAATATCATATTAGTAGTATTATTTCAAATATTGTACGTATCGTTCTCTTATGTAGCACCAGATGATACGTCATACGTACAAAGTTTACGTATCGTTTCTCACATATACACATAGCACCAGGGCACCTATTCGCGGACACGGAACGAAAAAAACGGAGAAAAAATGGTAGAGTGTAGTAGTGTATGCGCCACCATCTCGAGCGTTAGATATAGCGTGATAGTGGCAAGAGGCCCTTTTTTTTCTTTTTGTTGTTGGATTTTCACATCTCGGGGAACCTGGTGGACCAACATTGGCGTCCATACGAGGTGTACAGACACTTTCTTTGGCGCCATGTTTCTGAGGTCAAGATGAGAGATCCACGAAGTGGTAAGATATCCTGCCGTTGTGAGAGGTTGTGCGCAGGATCTGCATGTTTTTTGTTTTTTTCTAGGCCGTTTCCTATGCGGTTCGA
This sequence comes from Macrocystis pyrifera, assembly GCA_031763025.1. Lineage (NCBI taxonomy): Eukaryota > Phaeophyceae > Laminariales > Laminariaceae > Macrocystis > Macrocystis pyrifera. The sequence goes on from JASSKH010000084.1 coordinate 141,468, forward strand.
TTTTTGAGCTTTAGATTTTGACCCGATGGCATTTTCAGATATGAACTTGGCAAATCGAAAGGGTCTTCCTATGCGGAAAAAATCAGATTTATTGTGCGCGCAGAGATTCGAGCAAAAACGCCGAGACCAACTGCTGTTATCGTGGTTTGGCGCCGCGAAGAGACGCGCTGTATGCGCTGCCCTGCGCGTAGGACCCAAGCGTCCGAGCCCATGCTGACTGCCTCTGGTCTGGAGGCGAAGAGACGTGGCGAGTGCACTAGAGTCAACCTGTCTTGGTATTTTGTGTTTCGTTTTGTGACTGACTGCTGCTACTTGCTGCTGCTGCTGTACAGCAGTGTAGTCTACGAGTACGTATCCACGGAGAGGCGCGTGCCGAGTGCGCTTCTCTTGGTCTCTAGGCCCGAGCCCGCGCCAGCCGACTCTAGTCTGGCCACGGAGGGACGCGCCGTCCGCGCGTCGGGCGCGAAGCAACGTCGCTACACAGCTGTATCACCATCCAATGTTAAGGTCATAGTCTGTTGGGCTACTGGCAAGAGGTTAACCAATCGCCTACCCAATCTAAACCTCGTAACACTCCCCCCCTGGAACGGACCGAATATACGGGTCGACGCGTGACACCAACACGCGGTTCCAATTTCTGGGGATCCAGAAGTATTTTTTCAGATTCTTGACGTGAGGAAATTCACTTTTCTTTAAAAAGCGATTTCATGGTGGACGTGAGATTCGAACTCACGACCAACGACCCATGTCCTGCCGACGACCCCACTTGTTAAGGTCTTAGTCCGTTGGGCTACTGGCAAGAGGTTAACCAATCGCCTACCCAATCTAAGCCTCATAACACCAACTCATCGATCGTTCTGCTGCTGTTTGCTGTGGTGGATAAGATCTTGAATTTAAAGAGAGTCGGATTTTGCATATTTGGACTGCATAAGCAGGGTCATTCATTTTTGAGATCGAAAAGTACAAATCTGAAGCTCGAAATCGAACCGCATAGGAAACGGCCTTAGTCTTTTTTTCTCCTCTGGCGTCCTTAATAGCGGAGCAGTATGCATGTTTCTTTTTTTACTCTTTATCTCTGTTCTACAACCCCTCGCGTGGCTTGCGAGCCTGCAATCTGCGAAAATCTGCGCATTTTCGTGTGTGTTTTGCTTTCTTGATTTCTTGCTTTCTTGCTTGAATCGATTTTTTCTGTTTTTTTCTCACTCTTCCCTTTTTGTTTTTGTAATTTCTGACGTCTCCAACTTCGATTCTTTTTTTTTTTTTTTTTTTTTTTTTTTTTTTTTTTTTTTCGATTTTTCGACGTCTAGTTGTTTTTTTTCATCCTGTCTATTTTTTCCTGCTGGGTAGTATGCGGTCTTCTCGGTTTATGTGGCGACTTGTACCAGCGTACCGCATGTACCTGATACGCACGAGCGCCGACCTAACTTTTTATTAATGTCTGAGGTGCAGACGTGCTATTATTTAGGATTATCTGTATTCTTTGCTCGTTTTTTTTTTTCCACCGAGGGAGGCATTCTTCCGCTCGAGACAGAGTTATTGGAGCCTGTCCTGCAACCACAGAATGCATTGCCTTGTAGCGATGAGGTAATGTGAGAAGAACAACAACAACGTGGTACAGATCAAATCAAACCAACCCAGGAAACATGTGGGTGTAGATCATGCAGATTATACGTACGGGTCCCACCCAACAACATCCAACAACATGAGCTATCAATATCATTACGGGGGACCATCTTTCTTGCATAAAATTGATTAGCGGAAAGCGCGAGAGCGTGAGTTATTAGCTGTACATTCGATGAAAATCGACGAGCAGTGGGAATGCTGAATGAACCCTATGCGCGACAAAAAATAAAGGTACGTACGTACCGGGGGGAGAGAAGGGACGACACCTGTGACCACGGCTTGTCCAGAAGATCGTCGAGGGTAAAACCTCCTACGAGTGGGCTGGAAAGTAAAAGTGATGATAGTAAAGAGGACCAAATATTGTCAGTAAAAATACGTAAATATATACCAGGTAGGCTTTTGTTTGTACCGTAGGTCCTATTTACTATGGTCCCCCGTATTAAGCCTTTTACGACCACAGTCCCGTTTTGGGGACAAGCCAATCAAATTACAGTATATTATTAATCGTAAGTAGTTTGCCCAGCACCGGACTGCAGTCCTAAGATGGTTATTATCATTATTGGTACATCGTACAAGCACAAAATGGGGAATGTATCAGGCTTGAAATATCTTGATCATGGAAGTGTGGAAATCGAATATATCTCCGAGCGTGAAGATCTATGTCAAATGCGGCAGCAATGGTTGCCGGGTGTATCAGTACGTAAAATACCCATTGAAATGACATACCCTCCGAGGGGTCAGCGGTAGACCTAACACGTCACTATCTTGAATCGTAACCCCCCTGAATAATCGTATCTCGTACATACAGCAGCAGTACGTACGTGCCGCGACTGACTGACTCATTAATATTCTTTTGTGAACCGAAAACGAAAGTTGCTTGATAGTTTTTTTTTTTCCGTTTTTGTGTCGAAGTTAATGTTGGCCGGCTGACTAATACTGACTGTAAGTTTCCGGCTTCCCGTATGTGCAGGAATGGTCGGCTCAAAACTTTGGGCAGGACGTGTGTCGTCAATTTCAACCTTGCATGTCGGCCCAGACCATCCCGACCAACCCGACCCCAGGTCTAACCCTAACTCTAACCCGATCCTTAACCCTACAGTAATCCCAACCTCAAACCCGTAGGGGGGCTCGAGGTCGGCAGAGGCAGTCACGCGGCTCCCGCCGCGTATTTTGGTGGCGTTTTTTTTTTTTTTTTCCGAAAAACATCCGGGCGGCCGAAAGGCCAGCCTTGACCAAACAAAGACCCGCATCCGTCACAAAGTTTTGTGCCAAACCGTCTTCCGCATAGGGCGAGTCTTGGTTTCCGGGGTTTCCATACATATATGTAGGCCTCATCGGTGTAGGGGACAGGAAAAAAAAACGACCGAAAAAGATCGACACATGTGTTGCAGTGCCCAAGAAACAATATATTTTTTGGCTGCCAAACCGACATCTGGAAGCACCTCTACCCCTTTCCACCCCCGTTTTTTTTTCGTTTCCCTTTAGGGACATTCCGTCATTATGCTCCATGAATAGCTCCGATTTTCCTCGTTGATACACAACAGGTTAGCAAGCCAGATATTAGCTCCTTGGTGCATACACTCCTGTGAGTGGGCCAACGCAACAGCAGTTTCCGTGCCCTCCTCCGAGGCGGACCTCGTCGCTGGCGTGGTTCCAGGCGCTTGAAATTTGCCGTTTGTCATACTGCAGCTATTAATAGGTATTTTTTTTCTGCTGTAGAACAAGCAAAAGGAACGCAGGAGGAGGGAATAGCTACACTCCTACATACAGGTACCGTTGTAGAAAATGTGCTTTTTATTTTGTCGCTGCTCTTTCCAAGAACACACACAGCCAGTCTACAATAAATAGCAAGGCCAAAACATCGAGAGAGAAAAAACTTGGTCCTTGGGCATGTTTCGACTGGCACTAGCGGGAGCACGAGATCCGAGATTTGTTTACAGCGTACAGCAGTATGTCGAGTAGTAGCTCCTGGGCTTCTCCTGCTCGTTCTATAGGAGAAAAAAAAATACTTGGCTACTTTGCGAGAAGGCAAAAATTCACGCACCTGGCACCACATTTTCAAAAATTTGTGTCGAGGGGTACGGAAACTTGCGGACGTGCACCAAGGAGCTCATATCTGCCGTTCCGAATTATGGATCAATGGGAAATTCGGGGCTAGAGCAGAATTACGGAAATGTATTGCAGGAAAAAACCGGGGGTAGAAGTGTTGTCAGTTGTCGATTTGACCGCAGATTCGGATTTTTTTTTTTTCTTGTTTATTCTGGGGGCACCGCAACACATGTGCCGAGTCGATTTTCCGGTTTCGTTCGTTTTTTTTGGCAACTTTTTGACAACCGAAAAACGGAGGTAATTTTCGGTCGCCCAAAAACCCACCGAAAACCCGACTGAAACACCTTCTTTCGGTTTTTCGGCTCACATCACACACTACCTCACGATACACACACCAACACCGGTCCTCTGTTAAGAACGAATACCACAAAATTCCCAGGCTGACATTCGCGTAGAAACAAGAAATTGGGGAGAGGTTATGCTAAAGGTAGTGTTCAACGTTCCCTTTCTCGAATCGTAAAATCTACAGCGGTGCGTACATGTAGTCCGTGATGTACGCACGTACGAGGCCTGCTGGGCCAGCATCTCGGTTTGTCGTTATTCAAGTATTTCAGAGGACCGGTGTTGCTGTGCACCAGATACGATCTACCAGGTATATACCAGGTTTATCCGGGAGGACGTGCGTGCGTGCGCCCTAGGAAATTGTTTTGAGAAGGCTTCATTTTCTTGAGAAAGTGGGCTAACAGCAGAAACATCTGCCGTCGACGTAGGGTGAAGATTTCACGAGTCGGCGGAGATCGTAGATTCCCACCTCATCGTCTTGAAGGGGTTAATTCGGGGCAGATATGACCCCTGACCTGTGTGATGTAACGAGGGGCTTCGCTCCGCGGGCGGCTTCCGCCGCTCGCCACGCTCGCTCACAAGGAAGGCAACAAAATGCGAGCGAAGCGCACCGAGAAGCCCACAAACGCAGATGCAAAAATGCCAAGAGCTCCTACGAGTCCGTTTTTGTTTTTGTGGTCGGCGGACAGATTTCGATTTATGTTGATTCGTTTTGACTCAGCAAAGCTGCTGCTGCTGTATTAGATGTTGCTCGACGACGTGCTGGCTCTCGCCAACTTTTTTTTGTCCGATGGCTTTTGCGTTATCGCGCGCTGATCTACACGTACTTGCTTTGCTGCTTTGTGCAGGGTTGATGTGCTGTGATATGCTTGCGGTGCTGGTGTACATAGTTGTCGACGACAAACATGCTCGCACGTGTGTACAAAAAAACGACCGAACAGACAGAAGGAAAAAGGGAGATGGCTCGCCGGAAAACTAATAGAAGTATGAGGTCCAAATCGGCATGAAATATCTCGAGGATTCATCTATCTCCAGACAAATACTACTATCGTCGGCAATCACAAACTGAGGAGGACTGTACGGTGGGAGATACACACCGAGCGAGACAGCTCAGGGTCGGACTATTACGGGAGACCATGGGTCCTAGCTAGTAGGACCTATGGCACACACAAAAAACCTATACATTTCCCTATTTTTACTATTAATAACAATATTTGGTCCTATTAACTATGGCCCCCGGTACTAATTTAGTCAGAATGTTTGTCGCAGCTCATGTTACCGGGTGGGCAGCCGTACAATCTGCACAATCTATGAGTAGGTTTCGAGTACTCGTCTTCAAATCCCGCCCAGCTTATCACGTTGGCAGGTGAGGAAGTAGATAATCGAGAGATCACGTTGTTCCGGAGGCATGACAGTTCTCGTGTTGCGTCGGGCAGTGCTGCTGCTGCTGCTGCTGCTGCTGCTGTTGTTGTGGTTGTTGTTGTTGATGTTGTTGTTGTTGTTGTTGTTCTCATATGGAGCCCATTGCCATGATCTATAGCCCGTGATAACTATGATAGCGGAAAGACGCGAGGAATCTCTCGTGTATACCACAGACTGCGTATACCGGGTCTGAGCATGACGCTGACATTCGGCTGGACCGGTGTGTTGTACATTGCTGTGTTTCCTGGATTATTTATTTCGGAAGAAAAAGCAAAACCTAAACCCTGTCGTTTTTCCGTGGTACAGCGGTACTGGAGTGGGTCATTCCCCGAAGGGCGTTTTGCAAACGAGATGTGTTTTTTTAAATGCCACTCCCCTTCCCCGCCTTCGCGCGCCGAAAGAGTTGTCCGCGGCCACGCGCTCTTCCGCGTTGCCGACGCAAAACGGAGCTCATCCGGCTGCGGCCAGGATGGAGTGCCCCTGATTGCCGCGATCACCTATCTATGGCAAATATTTCGCTATTATGCGGGGGCCCACAGTAAATGGGCCCAAATATTTTTAGTAAAAAAAGAGAGAAATATATATTAATATAGGTTTTTGTGTTGTACCGTAGGTCCTACTTACTATGGTCCCCCGTAAGAGTGCCAAACACCGTTTGGTCAATTTTTATTTTGCGCGTCGACCCTGAACGAACCCGACCCCAACCTTCCTAGCCCCAGGCCGCAACGCCAACCCTATCCCCCCCAACCCTGACGTATCACGGTGATATGACATACCGCGGATACCGGACCGTTTGGGTCTATCTTGCCCGTTGTTTTGCCCTTTTTGCCAGTCGTTTAGCGTTTCTGACTTGTTTGCGACTTTTTTCCCCATTTTTTTTGCTGGTTGTTCTGCCCTCTTTTTTTTTTTTTCGGCCAGCAGTACTTATTATTAATAGATCACAGTTTTCCATGTGGTACATGATCTGTCATTCGTTTTTGTTATGCCACAGATCATGTCGTTCCTGCCTGCCATTCAGCTTCGCATCGCGGAGTTTTGTCTGCATTTTCGAGGGGATGAAATAATGCGGTGCACGCTTATCGTTCAGAGCTGTATATACATATTGTATGCGCATGCTGTAGCCGTGGTCGCAGTAGCAGCAGCACCATCAGCACCACCACCACCACCACTACTTTTAGACTCTTAATTGTCCAAAATAAACGTGCGACGAGGTATGACCTCTGACCGCGGGCTATACAGACTATACCGGGCACAGAGCAAAATTAGGGTCGTACTCAGGTACGAACTTCCACCACCTTCTGAAACAACCCACCGGTAGTCAAATCTCTCGTACTTTCACCTTTTTTTTTTTTCGTGTTGGGTCACATGGAAGAGAATTGTTTTGTTTTGTTTTTTTTTCCGAATTCGGGGAGACGAAAATACAGCAGTAGTGTGCTGCCTGTCGGTCGGGGTCGGCGTGGGAGCAGGGTGGTTTGGTGGACCCCGCCGGCGTCTGATTTCTCTGATTCCTACCGGCTTGGCCACGGGGCCGGTTTGGAGTTCGAAGGGCTCAGGTCTAAGCGGAATCAGGTCTGGGTGAGATCTCAGAGGGTGCCAACTATTATTACGGGGGACCGTAGTAAATAGGACCTATGGTGCACACAAAAGCCTGTATATTTGCCTATTTTAGCTGACAATAATTTGGTCCTATTTACTGTGGTCCCTTACCGTAATACACTGCTAACTGAGTGCGTCGACGAGGGGAGAAAGGAGTGAAGTCACGAACTATAGCGAGAAGGAGGGAGGAGGGAGAAGAACCTCTACCTTGTGATGCCTCTACCATGTGATGCCGGGTCTGAGTCACGAGTAGGAAAGAGATAGAAAAGAAGGGCGGAGCCAGTAAGTTGAGATGGGAAAAAAAAAAAAAAAAAGACCAAGAAAACGGTCAGTTAGGCTTTGGGTTTAGGCTACGTACTCGTTGGTTGATCATTGTGGGCCGTTCCCCGTTTCCCCTGTGCTATTTATCCTGCGGTTCCCAAAACCATCGCCTTTTCCCGTGCTTCCTTTTTTTGTTTGTTGTTCGTTGTTTCTGTACCAGGCTTCTTCGTCTATCTTCGTGCACACGCTTTTTCTACCGCATCACCGTCACAATGGCTTGCTGCTGCCAATGCATCCCTAACTCCGAGATCGGCGTGGTTGAACGACTCGGGAAGTACACGTCGCTCGCGCAGCCAGGCTTGAACTGGATTTGCTGGCCATTCGACCAGGCATGTATATGGGTACTGTATCATCATCGTCTGCTATTAATATTATTATACTGGTAGGTTATTTATCACCTCTTTCGGTGTTGTAGAAGATAGCGACCCATACAACGATAACCTCAGAGTTGGCAATCGTATCCAGTACGACCAGCGTGGGGTGGGACGAGAGTGTATCTGGGTGTCGAGTCCCTCCCCCCAACTACCTCTCACTTCTCTGCCAGAGCATTTCCTCAGCTCTCGCCATCAATGAAGAAGATGCAAGTCAGAAGAAGCGAAGCATTGCTTCCCAGCTGTCAGATATACACCTGCGTCCCACTTTTTACCCTTTAACCCTGCTTACCTCGGCGGCCATCGCTTCACACAATCGTATCCGACATGAGCAACGTGAACGCCCAGCAAGCAAGCAGTTACGGGTACAAGATGACGTTGCGCTCCGGTGCCCCGCGAAAAATCTTGGGTTGTTTCTCGGGTGTCCATTCGTGCCCGTTGCTGTGTGTACTGTTGTGGTCGTCACTTTTTGTTGATTGTCAAAGTTTTGTTTTCCTTCTGGAGTCCCGAAAGAGGGTTTTTTTTTAACCTGTTGAGTAAGTGTTGGATATCATATCGAACGATTCGATGTCGATGTATGATATCTATGGAAGTTTCCGTTTATCGTATCGAGCGTGTTTCGCCCCCTCGCCCCCCCCCCCCCCCCCCCCCCCCCCCCCCCCCCCCCCCCCCCCCCCCGCCCCACCAGCTGGCACCCACCCTCGCATGTTTTTTTTTGTGCTCAAGACACTGAACGGCAGCTTTAATGTACCGGGTGTAAAATATCGAGGTCGTATATTATCGATTACGTTATGGTAGAGCTTTCTGTTTGTCGATACCGTATACGCGCGTCGAACTCAATTTAGGGTCGATGTCTAACGCTTCCTTTGAGATGCAGACGCGGCGACCAGACTGTCGGCGAGCGTGGCATCAGCTACCGTCGTCGTGCGGGTAGGGGTGAGGGGGGGGGGGGGGGGGGGGGGGGGGGGGGCACATGTCGTGAAAAATCAAATCTTGCAGGGGCATGCGCCGTGCAACTTGAACTTGATCAACTCTTTGCGTGGATGTTCGCGTGCAGTCGGGAGGGGTCCCTTCCCTTCATATAATAGTAGTGCCGGTTTGGTCATGCGGGTGCACCGATATAATGCCGGTGATTTCGCTCGGTACCGATAGGATTGACTTATTATAGTGTGTCAGTGTGCGGCATAGGGCCGGTGCCCGCTGTGTAGTATTATTGGTTGGCTGGCGCATATTGCGGGGGGCCATAGTTAATAGGACCAAAATGTTGTTAGCAAAAATAGGTAAATATATAGGTTCTTGTGTATACCGTAGGTCCTATTTACTATGGTCCCCCGTTATATGATACCGGCAATGTATATCATAGAGGGACCACTACTGCACTCTCATCTACCTATACAAGTAGCAGATATATATATAATATATATATATCCAACTACCCAAGCAGCCCACGGATTGCTTCGTACGTATGGCCGACGACGGACGCTGCTGCATGCATCTCTGCTTTCTCTGTTATTTCGACCCCTTCCCCCCCCTGCCATTTCCCCCGAGGGGCAACGTTAACCCTACTTGAAATTCGGGCGGTTTTTCCGAAAAATGGGACTGCAGTTCTACTCAAGGGACTGCAGTTGTACCGGGGTTAATACGAGTATATACAGATATTATAATAGTGTAGTGTCTACTCGTATTACATACAGGCAGGAAGAACGAAAACAAGTCTACGGCCAGCTTCTTTTTTTTTTTTTTTTTTTCTTTTCCGGCTCGGGGGGACTTTTTTTCTTCCCTTCTCCTTTTCCGGGAGTGTTTGTTCTTTATTGTTGTTACGGAGGGCCATAGTTAATAGGGACCTACGGTAACACAAAAAAACTATATATTCACCTATTTTTACAAAACAATATTTGATCCTATTTACTAGCCCCCCCCGTAATAGTAATAGTGTTCTTTTGATTATTTGTTCGTTCGTTCGTTCGTTCGTTCGTTGCCTTCTCACGGGGCCACGGTGGTGGCAGGTACAATTATTAATTAATCCAGGCGCATTTTCGTTGCACAGCAGTTGCCGCACGGGTTGTCTTGCGTACGAACTATCGAAACAGCTACCAGGTATAATAGTTGAAAAACGCCGGAAAGGAAGGAATGCCAATGAAGAGCCAAAGTAAATGGCGGAGGGAGGACAGAAGTCTTCCGGGTTGGTTCCGCACGCTTTTTACTTGAATTGCTTCAGTGGCGGAGTGGCGGAGGGGCTATGTGTCTCGCTCAGTTTTGACTGCGTGTCGACTTATTCTGATTCGAGTCCTGAAGAGAGATAGATCCGTTTCTTGACTTTTGTTTGACTGACTCTTTTGAAAAAAAAAAAGTAAGGTGAAGTTAATGCGTTTTTTTTTTTTTTTTTTGTCCCTGGATTTAGTCGGTGTCAGGTTATAATAGCTGAGGTGGGTGTGATTTTCGAAAAACACGGAAAAAAAAAAAAGGAAGAAAGCAGAGCTATTTATATTGAATTCAGTGTGGGAGAGGCTATCTCGCTCTCAGATTTGACCCGTCTTTTTTCGATTCTGACTCGAGGTTCGTATGAGGATCCTTTTTTTTTTTTTTTTTTACTTTTTTTCAGGACAAATTACTTGCCGACGTACAATGTTGTAGTTAAGTCTGTATACTGGTACGATATACTGGTACAGCAATCTTACGGAGGACTGTATTAAATAGGACAAAATGTTGTTGGTAAAAATAGGTAAATAAATAGGTTTTTGTGTATGCCATAGGTCCTATTAACTATGGCCCCCCGTAATAGTAATAGTGCCAGCGCGTGGGGTTGATGGTGTTTCGCGGGTCGTGGTTGATTGAGCGGTCTGCTGAAGAGATGTACTCGTACAGGAAACTGCTGCAGCAACTCAAGAACCTAACGCTTGGAGGCGCTCCAGTTGTGTTCGGTAGATCCTGTGAGCTACAGGTTCAAGTGGCACGCAGAAAGAAAGAAGCGTTTCCCGGGGAGTCCACGCTGCAGTATTACGGGGGGACCATAGTAAATAGGACCAAAAATTGTTGGTAAAAATAGGTTAATATATAGGTTGTTATGTATACCATAGGTCCTATTAACTATGGACCCCCGTAATAGTACCGCTTGCGTTACAATGGTGTTGGTTTCTGGATACAAAAAAGGATCTACAAGTAGGTATAAAAAGAGAACGGGCAAACTCGATCACGTGGTGGGCGGGGAGGGGAACTCCAGACCTGTTGTTTTGTTTTTTTGGGGGAAAAAATAATCAAAAGGAGGTTTACTTGTGTTGGTCACATCACTTGTAGAGAAAAAGTGATATATTTTTTCAAGACCCAATATTCTCGAACCTCTTTTATTAATAAATATAAATCACCTCCACAAACGTTCCCTTTTAGGTAAATAATAACTTGATAAACTTTTTCGCGAACCAGTAAGAATCTATCACGTGATCGGCAAAACACCGTCCGTAGTCGGTCTCTTACCAGTTGGTCTTGAACAAGTATGCGATCATGAGGACACATATATATCGCGCAGGTCTTCACCCCTTTCCAAAATTCTACAGTCCTTTCTTCCCTCCTTACAAAAAAAAACAGCTCTTCGCCGGTATTTTTCGTTGAGCGCGTCAAGACCTCTTTTGGCCATATTGTGCTGGTTTTAGTGTGGGGGTGGTCAATCAAGGCGGCGAAAACGCTGTCTCCTATGAGATGATGGCGGTTTTTGGTGCTGAGGGCCGCTCTTGCTGGACGCAGCAGCTCTTGTCGCATCGATACCGTGCCCATGGAGGGTGTCCCTCTTCCCCAAAGGGTGGGTTCCCTCGCCAGCACGCTTGCTCAACGCTCGGAGTACGTACGTACGTACGTACGAGCGCCGGGAATTTTCCTCGATTTTTCCGCCAAACTATTTACTGCGAGGAGGTGATCTCGAAAAGAGTGCCCCCTCGTGTCCAGGTAGGGTCCTTGGCCAGCACTTGCTAAGCGCTCGGGGAGCGAACGCGGGGAAAATCCCTCTGTTTTTTTCCGCCAACTTGAACTATTTGTTTTTACAGTTCGACCGAAACTGTCGCCGGAGGTCCTCTGAAATCTGAACCTACCGCTTGTGTCTACCTTGTCGAACTTGGAAAATTCCTGGAATTTTCCTCGGGCGGGCGTTAGAAGGGGGTGTGCCGGGGGGGGGGGCATCCTCGTGACCGACACCGTTGTTGAAAGTCCCTTTCGTGGTGTAGTCCGTCCGTGTTTTGTTGTGTCCGGAAAGTCTGGTCGAACGGGGGTGTACAGAGCGAAGAGAAGATCTGCATGATCCTTTCTGCGTGTGGCGTGTGCTGACTTCCTTGCCTGCTTGCAAATCCTCTCGGAGTGTACCCGTTGAATCCTTTCCCCCCCGCGGTTGATGCAAGCGATGTCTGCCTGGTCGGTGGAAACCCGACGTGCTTCGTGCCGGCATTATTGAGGTACGAGGGTCTATGGTCATACGACTACGGCCATGCATGATATCGAGTATCGAGTACATTCCCCTTCCTCACGTCGGACAATTTCGTCCTCCTTCTCGTGTTTGTCCTTTCGCTGGTGCGTTGCTGTGTTTTGCAGATTGTCGCGAAGTTGTCCACGCGCGTCCAGCAGCTGGATGTCAGGATGGAGACAAAGGTGAGGCCGTTGCTAAGAGTTGCGTCAGCAGACGCTACTACTACTACTACTACTACTACTGCTACTACTACTACTACTACTACTACTACTACTACTACTGCTACTACTACTACTGCTACTACTACTACTACTACTACTGCTACTACTACTACTACTACTACTACTACCACTACTACTGCTACTACTACCACTACTACTACTACTACTACTACTACTACTACGGGGGTCAATAGTTATAACAGGACCTATACATAAAAACATATATATTTACCTATTTTTACTGACAATATTTGGTCCTATTTACTATGGACCCCCGTACTACTACTACTACTACTACTACTACCTACTACCTAATTCCTACTACCTACTACCTACTACTACTACTACTACTACTGCTACTGCTGCTGCTGCTACTACTACTAGTATTAGTACTGTAGTGATGCTGTATCAAGGGATTCATCCAGAGACTAAGGGGGGGTGTAGTGTTGTACGCAGTGCCACGACGGCCTGTCTGTGTGTAGACATGTACAGTGAGTGAACAGACGGGCCGGCGGAAGGGCAAAGAGATAGGGGGGCTGGCAGGCAGACCGACTGACCGACGTGCACCCTCACCCACAACCCCACCTCACCTTCATCCCCAACCCCTTATGCAACCCGAAATCCAACCCCAATCCCCACTGCAACTCCTACCCAACCCCAAACTCAATCCCGGCCCCGACCCCAACCCTTACCCCTATCCTAACTCCTGATTCCTATCCCAGCCCGACCCCAACCCCAACTCCAACCCCAACTCCAACCCCAACCGCACCCCACAACCCCACCTCACCTTCATCCCCAACCCCTGATGCAACCCTAAATCCGACCCCAACCCCTACCCCAACTCCAAACTCAATCCTAATCCCAACCCCAACCCTTACTCCTATCCTAACTCCTACCCCAACCCCAACCCCAATCCCAACCCCACGCCCGCCCACTTTGTTGGCCCTTGTGGCCGCTTAGACGAAGGACAACGTGTTCGTGACGGCGGTAGTCTCGGTCCAGTACCAGCCCATCAGGAGCAACGTGAGTTTTGGCATCGCCCCCACTCATCGGACGAGCATGGCCACACTGCTGTCGGTTTTTGTCGATTTATGATGCCGATTGATTGGTGATTGGTGTTGGACGATTGGCGCTGATTGGTGTTGGACGATTGATGCTGGTTGATGATGATTGGCGCAGGTTGATGCCGATTGAAGTCGATTTGCTGGATTGACGTCGATTGCCGTCGCCGGCATGCATGCCTTTTCTCCCCCGTGTTTACCGTGACCTGGCCATCAATCGTACGATGGCTCTCTCTCTCTCTCTCTGTCGACATTATCAATGACAGAAGGAGTCAGTGCTCGCGCGCTGTGTAACGAAGTCGGAGAACTGAAGGTTTTTATTTTTAGTGAGTCCTCCTTCTCGTCCTCCCCTCTCCTCCTCGTCTCCTCGTCCTCCTCCCATGCCTTGGCGTGCCCTGTGACTAAACACTGCTGTTGCATGCAGATCTACGAGGCATACTACCGGCTCACCGACCCGAAGGCGCAGATCCGGTCTTACGTCTACGACGTCGTTCGAAGTGAGAATGCGCCTGTTGGTTGTGCCTCCCCCCCCACCGACTTCTGCCTTTCGCGGTGTCTCTTGTGAGATGTGATTGGCGGAACCGTTCGGTCTTGAATTGTTGCCGTTTGGTCGTTCAGTTGGATCGTCCGATTACGTGAATGCTGAATGAACCCTCTGCACGCGATAAAAATGAAGGTAGGTACCCGGGGGGGGGGGGGGGGGGGGAAGAGAGGACGCCTGTGACCACACCGGTTGTCCAGAGAGCTGGAAATTTAAAGTGATGGTAAAGTGAACTAACAGAACGTACTACAAAGGTACGTTCGTTTTGATCCGCTGGTACGCTATACGGGACCGTGTATGATTTCGCACGAGAGCACCTTTCTTGTGTGTGTGTGTGTGTCCCCCTCCCGCCTCCCCGCCGGGTTTTCCGAGCTGTTGGCTGCGATTGCCGGGGCTGTTCAATTTCGTTTTTTGTTTTTCTTGCTGGGTTTGTTATTCCGGTGTTTACCGTTGGCACGTGGCATATCCAACGGAAAACTTCCCCTTTGATTGCTGTTGGTGCGAGTGTAGCGACCGAAAATGCGCAATCTCGCCCGTTGGTTGCTGTTTTGCGTGGAACCTTTGATTTTTACATATTTTCACTGTCCGCCATCGCCGTTTCTTGCCAGGCACCTTGCCCAAGCTGGACCTCGATCAGGCCTTCGACTCGAAGGAGGTACGACATGGGTGTAGCTACGCGATACGCATCGAATATTCATCATGTTCTTTTTCGTTTGTTGATTTTGGTGGTGCTCCACTGCAATGGTTGGCATTGGTTATCGCAATCAATTTCCATCACCGATTTTCGATTTCGGTGTGTGTGTTGTAAGTCGTTATATCTTTTTCGACTCTCGAATATCGATTCCCGACTCTCGATTCTCGATTCTCGACTCTCCTTTTTATTTTTGTTTCTTTGGGATGGTGTGGATTGCCGCATGCAGGACATCGCGATCGCTGTGAAGCAGCAGCTGGAGGAGGTGATGAAGGAGTACGGCTACCAGATATTACAGGCGCTTGTGACCGACATGGACCCCGACCGCCGCGTGAAGGAGGCAATGAACGAGATCAATGCCTCCAAGCGTCTCCGAGAGGCCGCTACTAATAAAGCCGAGGCAGACAAGATCATGCAGGCGCGTTCGTTTGGCCATTCTTTCGTTCTACCTGTGTCGTGTTTATTTTATAGGATGATCTATGGAAAGCGGGGGGGGGGGGGGTGTACTCATTATCATGCATGGCCGGAGTCGTATGACCATAAAGGAGGGGGGGGGGGGGGGGGGGGGGGGGGGGGGGGGGGGGGAGGGGCGCACTCATTTGTTGCTTGCCTTAGTCGTTTGACCATTGACCACGCATCCCTTTCGAGACGGAGCACCGTTCCTACTCCTAATAGAGACACCTCCAACAATTGGGCGCTCGTTGCTTTGTTTCCTTATATTACATACGAATGTTTTGCTAATCTTATCCCCTTACTGTTTGGCCGCCTGTGGCCACCGTCTGTCTCGCAGGATAGCGATCGTTTTCTCGCCGCTATCTAGTATATCAAACTCCTCCATGTCACATTCGTCTATTTTCCTCATCTCTTTTAACACATTCGGTTCCTCCTTGTACATTTCATATTCTCCTATGTGAGTTCTATTGTCTATTGCTTCGCCACACGGGCACATCTGTGAATATATTCCCTCCTTCTCCCGGCTACTGGTGTACCTCTTTCTTCTTTCTGGCGGGTCCAGATCACCTACACGAAATCGCAGTTTCAGCGTTTTCGCGAAGTCGTTTGGGCCGTGCAAACACGATTTTCATTAATATTGCTTGACTCAATCCCACGTATACCTCTTCAGTATTTTTCTGATTCCACCTTGTTTCTTGGCGCTAGCCTTTCCCTTCTTTCTATCCGTTCTTCTACTCCTGCCTTGTACCCTCCCAAACTTCCCGGCGGACATCACCTCTTCTTGCTTTCCCCCCTATATGCTTCCATACTTTCTCAATTACGATACCCCACCTTATCCCAGCTCGCCCTTTTGTCGCTTTTTCCCATACAGCTCTATCGACTTTTGCTGGCAACCTCGTTTTTGGTATGTTCCTTACTTTATATTGACATTTCAACTTTTCTCCTGTCTCTATTTTTCGGGGGGGGGGGGGGGGGGGGGGGGCAGGTAGAGTCGGGTACGACGCGAATATTATTTCGGGGGACCATCGTAAATAGGACCGACTATCGTTAGTAAAAATATAAAAGTATATAGGTTTTTGTGTGTACCGTAGGTCCTATTTAGTATGGATCCCCGAAAGAGAGGTCGTGCCTTCAAGAGCCTGAGAGAAGCCGCTACCGGCAAGGCTGAGGCAGACAAGAGCCTTCAGTTTCGATCGCTCCAGCCCTGGTATTTATTGTATTGAATAAAGTTTAGAAAACATGGGGGTGGGGGGGGGGGGGGGGGGGGGGGGGGGATTGCAGCATGTAAATACCTTCGTCATAAGTACGTATTACGAGGGGGGCCGTAGTAAATAGGACCAAATATTGATAGCAAAAATAGGTAAATATGTAGGTTTTTGTGCGTACCGTAGGTCCTATTTACTGTGGTCCTCCGTGATGCTGCACGTGCAAAGACCATGCAGGCACGTTCGCTCGCTCTCCCGTGGTGTTTATTGTGTGGAATAAAGCATGGAAAACGGTAGACGCATTAAAAAAAAAAAGGTGGTGCCGGGTATCTCCCGTACGTATCACGGGTACAATCTTGGGTGCGGTTGCAGGTAACTCTTGTTAACTTGGCTGTGGAAACCTCCTTTTTTGTCACCAAATTTTGTTGAGGGTGTACCCCCCCCCCCCCCCCCCCCCCCCCCCCCCCCCCCCCCCCCCCCCCCCCCCCCCCCCCCCCCCCCCCCCCCCCCCCCCCTCCCGTCCCGGCATTGTAGGGATGCGAGGGTCTAAGGTCATACGACTACGGCCATGCATGAGATCGAGTGCATCTCTCCTATCGAGTACACCCCCCGCTCCCCTCTCCACGGCCGGGTGATGCTTAATGTTTTTTCGTTTCCGTTTTTTGTTTTTTGCTTTTACAGGTCAAGGCGGCAGAGGCGGAGGCCGAGTCGAAGTACCTGTCGGGCGTGGGTGTGTCGAGGCAGCGCAAGGCTATCGTGGACGGTCTGCGCGACTCCGTCCAGACCTTCTCAGAAACGATCGACGGTGCGGTTTTTTTTTTTTTTTGTGTTCCCACACTGGTATTACGGGGGACCATAGTAAATAGGACCTGCGGTACACACAAAAACCTATATATTTACCTATTTTTGCTATTACGGGGGTCGTATAGTTAACGGGACCAAGTTTTTTTTTTTAGTAAAAATAGGTAAATATATAGGTTTTTGTGTACACCATAGGTCCTATTAACTATGGACCCCCGTAATACTACTACTACTACTACTACGGAACGCAGTTATCAGGACCAGATAATCCCGGTAAACGCACTGGAGTGTATAGGTCATTGTGTGTTTGATGGGTCCTGATTACTGTGCGGAAAACGCCTCCTCGGGAGGAGCATCGATTTCCACTTCAGTTGAGTTTTGGTTATTTCAGGGCAGATGTATGTGTTCTCGATCATCTTAGTGCGTGATTTTATTTGGCTTCTACGTTGCGCGGTGGGACCCGTATAAACCGCACGTGGTGCGCGTGACAACATGTTTCCTGGGTTGGATCTGCCCTATAAGATAGATCGTGCACTGCCTCTCACAGCGGCAGGTGAGGAACTGGATGATCTGTAGGTAGATAGATAGATGGATAGATAGATATTACGGGGGAGCATAGTAAATAGGACCAAATATTGTTGATAAAAAATCTAATTATATAGGTCTTTATGTATACCATAGGTCCTATTAACTGTGGACCCCCGGAATAGATGGTGCACACTATGTACAAGCCGCCGACTATTACGGAGGACCATAGTAAATAGGACCTACGGTACACACAAAAACCTATATATTTCCCTATTTTTACTGACAATATTTGGTCCCATTTACTATGGTCCCCCGTAATAGTTTTTAGTGGACTACCTGGTGCCAGGTAGGTATTCCGGTTACTATAAATGGTTGGTTGGCTTCGCCATCCAACCGATAAGGCTGTCGCTGGAAGGTCTGCGTGACTCCGCCCAGACCTTTGAAACGAATTGGCGCGTGTATCGCTCCCGTCTCTTCCCCTCGCTGTGAATAACAACCTTCGTCTGCCAAACGTAATTTTTTTTAATTAATTATCGCTTGTTATGATTTGTTTTCTCTTTTGTCTGTTTTTTTTTTTTTTTTTCTTGTTGCGATTTTATTTCGCAGGAACTTCACCGAAGGACGTGATGGACCTGCTCCTTCTTACCCAGGTAAGATCCGGAATTTTCTTCCGTGATGGGCGATCCGGAATTTTCTGGGAGTAGCTCCTATCAATAAATAGCCTCTTGACTTCTGCAAGAATTATCCTATTACGGGGGACCATAGTAAATAGGACCTACTGTACACAAAAAAAAACTATATATTTTCCTATTTTTACTAACAATATTTGGTCCTATTTACTATGGTCCCCCGTAATAGTCTATTTTCAAGTAGTTTGGCCCAAATGTGGGTGAAAAGTGTCGAAAAAAAAAAATGACGAAAACAACGGCCGATTGCAGGCAGCATCGGTCACTCGGTTTGTGTGGGTGTGCTGTGGGTAGTGTTAAGGGGGGCCGTAGTAAATAGGACCAAATATTGTATGTAAAAATAGCGAAATATGTAGGTTTTTGTCTGTACCGTGCGGGTCCTACTCAAATGTGGCTCCCCCGTAATAGTAGCGCTGTTTTGGGCTTTCGGTTGCGATGTATTGGTTGTTGTTGTTGTTGGTTTTTGTTGGGTTTTTTTTTCGGAGGGAGTCGCGCGTATTTACTTGAGAGCGTTCGCGACGCACGCGCAAGCTGACACCCCCCCCCCCCCACCCCCCCCCCCCCCCCCCCCCCCCCCCCCCCGCCGCCGCCGCTGTTGCTATTCCTCCTGTGTGTTTCCTCGACAACGACCGCGTCAACACGGCCACCACCAACACCAAACCAACACCACCACCACCACCACCACCACTACCACCAGTACTTCGACATGCTGCGCGACGTGGGGCAGTCTTCCCGCGCGGCGACGGTGTTCCTCCCGCACGCCCCCCAGTCGGTGGCCTCTCTCCAGGGCGCTATGAGGGACGGTTTCATGCAGGTGAGGAATCCCGTACACATTGGGTAGGTGCCACACCGATTTTGAGACGGCCTAGGTAATGATGATTCGGGACCTCGGTTAGAGCGGTGAAGTCGGCATGCCCCGCCAGAGCTGATACCTAAAGCTACACACCGATAAAGAGCGTGGTGAGTTTCAGCTTTCTTTTTACCAATCCGCCGGAGGATAAAAGACAGACAAACAAAACAAAAAAAAAAAGTGAAGAGCGTTGGGTTTCTCATAGGAGTGCGATGGATTTCCAGCGCTCAGTACGGTATATAGCAGTTAGGGTTGGTGTTGGCGAGGCATGCCGATTTCATTCGGTGCGATGGTTTTTCAGCGGTCCTTACGGTATTCTAGCAGTTATGTGTTGGTATTGGCAAGGCGTGCCGATTCCACCGCTCTTAACTGCATGTAGGGTTTTGGG
Organism: Macrocystis pyrifera; assembly: GCA_031763025.1. Lineage (NCBI taxonomy): Eukaryota > Phaeophyceae > Laminariales > Laminariaceae > Macrocystis > Macrocystis pyrifera. The sequence continues at coordinate 161,064 of JASSKH010000084.1, forward strand.
TGAGGGGTTAGGGGTGCTAAAAGTCGAAACATTGTATTTTCGGAAGAAATATCTGGACCAGATGTTTCCGAAAACGCCTCCCTTGTTGCGGTGCTGGCCAAAATCCTTCCGGTTCTGAAAAAAAAAAAAAAAAAAAAAAAGTCGAGCGCTGTGAAAACGATCCCATCACTATGCACCCTCGTTTGAAGTCTGCGTCACCGCTGTAGCTACATGTAGGGATAGGGTTGGGGGTGTGCTAAAAGTCGAAATATTGTATTTTCGGAAGAAATATCTGGACCAGATGTTTCCGAAAACGCCTCCCTTGTTGCGGTACTGGCCAAAATCCTTCCGGTTCTGAAAAAAGAAAGAAAAAAAAAAAGTCGAGCGCTGTGAAAACGATCCCCATCACCATGCACCCTCGTTTGAAGTCTGCGCTCTTCACGGTAGTGCCCGCTAAAAGCCCTTTTAGAACTTGAGTCCCGGTTTGGGGACAAACGACTCTGATTCCTACGACTGTTGTATCTCTAAATGTAAGGATAAGGACAGGTCTCAGGTGCCTACATCCTCGGGGTACAGCACACTTTAATGACGGTCAGAGACAGGCCCGACTAAGGTGGAAGAAACGAACCGGGTTCGAACCGGTACACGAAAACTTGAGCAGTAATAAGTGTGGACAGGGGTTTTCCTCTCTCGCTCTCCTTGGCACTAAAGACGAAATAATGTAAGGACAGGTTGTGTAGTATTACGGGGGACCATAGTAAATAGGACCGAATGTTGTCGGCAAAAATAGGGAAATGTATAGGTTTTTGGGTGTACCGTAGGTCCTGTTCACTGTTTGGTCCTCCGTGAATAAGATTCAGGCTAAAGAGGCGTTCAGCGAAAGGGATATACTATCACATTTTGGGAAAAAAATCTCTCTGTTACGGGGGGGTCCATAGTTAACAGGACCTATGGTACACACAAAAACCTATATATTTACCATTTTTTACTATCAACCCCCGTAATAGCCACCACGTGTCGGCGTTAATCGTCCAGGGGACGTAGGAGCCTCAGAAAAAGTAGGGTGAACCTCTATGGTAGAACGCCTCAAACTATTACGGGGGTTCATAGTTAATAGGACCTATGGTATGCATAAAAACCTATATATTTACCTATTTTTACTAATAATATTTGGTCCTGTTTACTGTGGTCCCCCGAAATAGTCCTTATGTTGAGGAACGCAGGTCCTAAAAGTTTTTTTTTTTTTAAAATCGTTTTCTTAAGGGCATTGTACATTAAAAAAATACCTCGTTCTAATTTCAAGTAATTTGTCCCCCAAGCGGAGAGGGGAGTGCGATCTAAAAGGGTTTTGTTAAGAGCGCTTATTTAGGCTCCTGCACCCACGGTAACTGTAACCAATCTTTTTCTTTGTCTTTTTTTCTTTTTTTCGAGCTTGTGATGTTGCACGACTTAAGTCATACCTGGTAGTATAAACACCCTATTAAGAGAGCGAGATTGAAGGCCACCCATTCATAAAAAATTATCGTCTGTCCTCCTCAATATGACAGCGGTATTTTTTTTTCTCAATGTTGCCGGTACGAGACAAGTAAGGGTTTCCTAAAATATTATCACCGCTTTTTGTCGGGGGGGGGGGGGGGGGGGGGGGGGGGGGGGCGGGGGGCTGCCACATGAATCGCGCGCGGGGTGTGTGAGAGCTTTTACTTTGTCGGTTGGCTCATACCGAACCTACAAATTGGCGTGCATGTTTTTTTTTTTCCTGAGGGTTATGGTGCCGGGAGGTGTCTGTATCCGAAATTGTAGTGTCCCATTATTTTTTCTTGTCCCCCCCCCCAGCACTCACACCCCCCCCCTTTCCCCCCCCCCCCCCCCCCCCTCCCCCCCCTCCGAACCGCCGACCGCACGAATCGGCCGGCGGATCGACCAAACGTGGGACCCTGGTTCGTGGCTGAACAGGGGCAGGGGGGTAGCGCCGGCCTTGCGCAAGCTGGTGCTGCTCAACAGATGAACCGCTAGAAAGCACCCGGACGTAGAGCAGCCAGCCTTGCCGAAATTCGAGTGGAGGGTGCGGGCGAGGTCTTGAGGTGCTGTTGGTAGCGAGGTTCGGCAGAGGGTCCAATGATCTATGGCCACGTCTCGGACAGATGACGTACAGATCGTCTACAGATAGATCATGATATAAATACTTCAGGGCGGACATATCTGTTCCCGATCTGTAGCATCTGACTCATGTTACCAGGGGGGGGGGGGGGGGGGGGGGGGGGTATGATCTGCATGACGTAGCACGTGTTTTCTCGTGGGTTGGATCTGTACTAAGCAGATCTTGTGTATTCTCTCGCAACGGTAGTTGAGTAGCTAAATGATCTACCTGCAGATGATCAATCTGTAGATGATATATCTGTACATGATCTGTAAGTGTGATTATGTACCACCACTATCCGGAAAAGTTGGGACCTTTTTTGACACTGATGGGAGTGTAAGGTTACCTTTTTTGGTGTTCCATGGAAATGCAAGGACCGCTTGGGGTACTGGGGGAAATATGTACCTTTCAGGACCGCTTGGTACTCGCAGCGTTCGGCAAGCAATTCTCACACTTTGGCGCCGGAGAGGTTGGCACCATGGTTGGTGCACGGCAGCTGCATGTCCATATAGTGCAAGTGTGCACGTCAGGTGGTGGTGCTTGTTTTTCGAAAGCGACCACGCCTAATGTTTTTGTTTGTTGTACGAGAAAATTACTTGGGGAGAGGGAGGGGGTGTACTCGATGTAGTGCTTGGCCGTGGTCGTCTGACCGTAGACCGTCGGATCGGTGCAAGGACGGGACAGAGCACGTCGGGTTTTCACCGACCAGGCGGACGTTGCTTGCACCAAGCGCGAAGCGAAGCTAAGCGAGGTGCTGGGCGAGTCGCATGAAGGTAATGGAATATGGGCGAGTATTATTTTGTCCGTGTCTTTTTTAGTTCGTTCGCGTTGTTTTTTGTGGTGTGTAGCTTTGCCGCTGCGGCGTGGATAACACAATACGCGACGAGGGAAGAGCACGTGTGTTCTTTTTCGCGCGTGTGCACGCGTGTGTGTGTCTTTCTTTTGCACACGAAGGCATGTATGTGCGTGTTGTTGCCATGCCATATCCCCCGTTCCTTGCCGCGCCGTGTATTTTTTGCGCGAGCGACACTTGATCAGGATGCGAGAAACACACTGCGTGGTTGCTTGCTTGATTTGGTTCGCTCGGTTGCTCGGTTGCTGCTTTGCTTTGCTTGCGTGCTGTACTTGCTTTGCTTATGGTTGCGCAGCTTGCTTTGCCTCGCTTTGCGTGATTTGATGTTGCTGCGCCTGCTTTGGCCTTGCTTTGCGTCGCTGTGCTTGCCTGCCTTCGCTTCGCTTTTGTTTTGCTTGCTTGCCTTAGCTTCGCATGCTGGGTTTTTCTCTGCTGGGTTTTGCTCCGCTCGCTTGGTGTTGCGTTGCTTGCTTCACTTTGCTTGCTTGCTTGAATCGTCTCGAGAGAAGGTTTCGACATATTCGGGGAAGGGCATCACACCTTCGCATAGATCATCTACAGATCATCGATCCCCACAGTTCATTATCTGGACCTTTCAAGGCAGATATATAATCTATTTCCGATCTTGTATGACCTAGCTCATGTTGCGGGTGGGACCTGTATACTCTGCACCATCTAGCACATGTTTCCTTTGGGTGAATCTGTACTACACATATCCTGCACGACACCTCAAAACGGTAGGTGAGGACCTATGATCTATCTGTGGTTAGATAGATCATGATCTGTTCGATGTATGGAAAGGTTTGAATAAAATTTTTCAGGCGTTCTCTCATCGATCTTCTTGGCCTAGCGTGGCGTGACATAGGTTCCAGTTCAGTCAAGCGAGTCGTATTTTTTAGATCGCATGTGGTCCGTGCTAGACGACCGGGTGCCTGGTATTACGTAGTCAACGTGCTTGAAAAATGAAGCTTCTTATTATGGATGCCACGCCTTTTTGGGCGACATCGTACTAATATCTACGGCAGTATATACCCACATACATTATTGTTGTCTTCGACAATATCTGTGTCGTCGAACAATAATATTTGTGCTGTCATACCAATACGTATACTGTGTACCTGGTACCAGGTATCTGGTAGGACCGTTTGGAAAAACCAACTGAGGGGTGTCAGACAGATAGATGGACAATAACATGCTTTTGCGTTCGGAAACCCCGGTAAATTAGGGAACTTCAGACAGTAGTGTTACTAAGAATAGTGTTGTCATCTGTTGTTGCGGTGTGTTGCTGTCATCTGTTGGAGTATGTTGCGACAATACATAAATGGATGTGTTGTCATATACCTGGTAAACGACAACATCCGGGTCGTCATGAGAGGGGGGGGGGGGTGCTGCTGTATGGACAAGAACATACTTCTGCGAGAGACCCATGTGAACAGGGGAATCTTGAGACAAATACTACAGTAAGTAGTGTTGTCATCTACCGTTGCGACAACATAATACATGTATATGTGTCGTTATAAATGACTAACGACAATAATACCTGGACCGTCATGAAGGGGATCAGACAGAAGATGGACCTGCTGCAAACATGCTTTGGCGTTCAGAGACCCCAGCAAATTAGGGAGCTTCAGACAGTAGTAGTACTACAGTAGTGTTGCCACACAGTTATAACGACAGTACAAATGTATATATATATTCGATGTGTTTCGAGGTCATCGCAATCTGCGCGATGCGACTGCTGTGACGTTTTGTTTGCGTTTTTTGCTTCGAAATAGCGGCAACAGCAGCATCTGCAAACAAGTAAAATATTCCACGTGGCAAATATCGACGTCGCGAGAGAATTGTCGTACCGCCGGCCAACCTTTTGTTATATGGCAAACCCTAGGGAACAGCGGGGCAACCCTTGCCCTGCCCTACAATATATATATTCGATGTGTTGTTGTCGAATGACCGTATCTGGGTCATGACGGGACATTGTAGTGGTACTGCTTTGAAACAGGTTAAAAGGCCGGTAATATACCTGTGGGGTTCAGGTATCGGGATCGTATTCGTAATGATTGGGAGGCGTATCTTAGGTTCATTCTTATCGGAGAGCTTTTTTTCCAAAATTTCCAAAGTTTGGAAATAGTTGGAGAATCTGATAATATATCTCTGATAGGCATCAATATACGGAGGAGGCGCTCTGTCCCTATTCGTGAAAATCTCCACAAGCAAAAAAATCATGTTTGTCAAATTTCACACATTTGGAAAAAGGAATCAGGAAAATCTGGAAGATTACAAAATTGCGCGAAAAAAAAAAAAAACATGGAAAATATGGAAAAAAAAAAAAAAAGCTCTCCGATAAGAATGGCCCTTAATAAATGGAAAACCAGGTGTTTTCCCAGCGAGGCAAGGGCCTTGCTCTCTAGTCTCCCATCGTGCACGAAAGGAATAAGGCTGCTCTTCTTCTCTCTCTGAGCAAACGTCACACGTGAGTCCCAACGAGTTCCTGCTCAATAGGCAAACCTAACAAGGGGGATACAGCAGTGTCCCGACGTTGAACTTAGCAGAGGGCGTCGACGGCAGGACAAACATGAACATGTTTTTGCGTTCAGAGGCCCCAGTAAATTAGGGGAACTGCAGACCAGTATATAGTATTACAATAATAGTGATTGTCATCTACTACTGCTGTTGCGACAGCAGTGCATGTGTTGGTGACTAACTATAACGACAACAATAATATCTGGGCCGACATGAAAGGGGTCAGTGTGATGTGGGGGAGGAGTAAGGGTTCCACGGGATGATTATCCACAGAAGAGGTGTGACACAGGTGTCTGTGCTTGGTCAAACTCAGACCTAGTTCTTATTGGAGTTCTCTTATTTTATTGGTGCGAGGCTTGCTCAAAAGGGGCAAGTGAGAAGAGTGAGGAGGGAGGGGGGGGGGGGGGGGTAGCACATGCTTTTTGAAGCCAGGGGTATCCTCTGGCTTCAACGGCTATGATCTACTGGCAAGGGTGCATGCGTCACCCTCACTTCAATAGTGCAACGTCCCGTAAGGGTGCATGCGTTGCCCTCAACTCCAATAGGACAACACCCCGTAAGGGTGCATGCGTTACTCTAAACTTCAGTAGTAGTACAACGCCCCGTAAGGGTGCATGCGTTGCCCTCAACTCCAATAGTACAACACCCCGTAAGGGTGCATGCGTTACTCTAAGCTCCAATAGTACAATAACCCGTAAGGGGACATACGATATTCTAAACTTCAACAGTACAACACCCCGTAAGGGTGCATGTGTTATTCTCAGCTTCAATAGTACAACCTACTAACCTGCATATCAGATTCTACAGGTATACCAGTCTGCGTGTCTACAGATATACTAGCCTGCGTGTCAACAGATATCAAATGGTAAACAGGGTACGACCCGACTGGAACAATAATAGCCTGCGTATCTACAGATATCAAATGGTAAACGGGGTACGACCCGACTGGAACAATAATATTTAACGGCCCGTACTGATGGTTGGTCTATTGACTACCAAATCGAGTCAAGTACATGGTTGGTAGGGTAATACCCTCTCCCACCCGTTCGACGGACACCACCTTCCCGTGCCCACCTTCCTCCGGACTTTTGCATTCTTTTTTAATTGTTTTTCGTTTTTTTTTTTTTTTTCCCTCCCCTTCTTCTCCCGGGTATATGACTCCCGCCCTCCTAAAACCAGCCCGGGCACGGGTCCCTTTTCCACCCTCCCAGTTCGAAACCCCCGGGCCGGCCAGCGTCGTTCAAGAAATTCAAGATACTGTTGCGAACAAACGGAGTGTGTCTCTACACTCCGTGACTACAGCCAAATCCGCAGACGTGTCTCTACACTTTCTCTTCATGCGAGTCTACAAGGTCGTATCTCTATACCTCCTTCCATCACGGGACACGAGCGGGACCACCCGACCCCAAATATATCGATACATTTGCGGGCTTTGAGGGAGTTGACATCGGTAGTACAAGGTTCTGAAAAGGTTTAAGCCTAGCGACGCCATGTGTTAGTAGACAGAGGTAGTGCGGACCAGTGTTAGTAGACGGTTTCCCGCTTTGACCCCGGTTTTGTACCCGGGTGAATTGATGACTGCGGTAGAACCTTTCCCTTCGGTCTCGGCCATGTGGCAGGCTCACGAAGTGTACGCTACGAATAATACACCTGCCATAAATGGCGAAAAATGTTTTTCCTTGTACCTCCCCCGGAGGCCACACGACGTTTTCGTCGTCCCCGCCGTCATCGGCTCCTGCTCAGCAGACGCGCTCGCGCAACCATTCAAATCCAAACGAACAAGGCCCCCAACGCAACCCCTATTTTGTCATGAACGTCTCTACGTCCCCAGACATTGACCCTTTCACTCGGGGTTACAATCACTGGCCTCTCGAACACTTCGACGAAGTGTACATGGTGTCCACCACTTTTTCGACCACCGACCCCCCCCCTCTGGAGCCCTCTCCTTGGCGCTACTGCCAGAGCGACTGCTCTTCGCACATGGCGTGGCGTATGCCTCAACTGCGGCGGACAGGACCACAGCGTAAAAACGTGTCAAAGCCCCTTCATAAACAAGTCGGGTATACTCATAATCCCCGGCTCGGACAGCTCAATGACGGAGGCTACGCTTTTCAACAGTGGCAACAACGTATGCTCTCATACCGTCGGGGACAATATGAACGCCATGCTCATCGGAACTCGAACTCTTATTCCAAGCGTTTCAACTCGAGGGGACACAACTCTGCCGGCAATTCCAACAACAACCGCCGGTCCAACTCCCATTCTAAAAACGAGCGCTCCCACGGCAACTCCAACCGTACTGCAGGCTCCCAGTGGACCAACTACTCTCCCAACAACCACTATTCTCGGGATAATTCGGCACCACAGCTCACCCCCCCCTCCCCTCAAGGACCTCCCTCATCTGCCCTCACCGTAACCGGTCCCACAACCCAGACCCCCACCACCCCAGCTAACATGCGCCTCGGTTTTTCACAACACGGAGGCAATCAAAACTCTCGGCAACCGGGCACCTTCCATACTAACTGACCAGCCGATGGTGAAGAACCGCTCGCGACTTCACCAACGGCACTGCACGCGACCGCGCCGGGTACCTCTCTGGACCCTCGGGCAGCGTATTGTTTAGGAGCCGCCGGCTCTACTTACTCTCCCGACCCCTCCCCCTCTCTTCCCCCCCCCTTCTAACCGATCTTCAATATCAACCCCTCGATCTAGGGTTGGCTCCCTTGTTCAAGCGGTTGGTTTGAGGTGTGGGCAGGAGGAGGCGGACACACCGAGCACTCCCTCAACGCTCCCCTCGGTGTCCCCAGTCGATGCGCGACGCCGCGCCTTGCCCAACATTGCCGAAACGTCTTCGGATCTTGCCAATCTTGTGGGCGATACGACAACAACGGCCAACAGCGGTATCCACTCCCTCTCCGGCTCTGCTCGTCCCCCAGGGCAATCGACTCCCAGCTCATCTACGTCCTCTGACGAACTATGTTATCGGCACACGTCAACCGGCGTCCGTCGACCCCGGACAGCACATACTTCGACCTCCGTTGGTTCTGCAGGATCTCCCGGACTCGTAGCTGCCCGCCCCGTGCTGACCACACCACTCTCCCTGGGCCCAAGGGACGGTTTTCCCGCGGATTCAACCGCGGAAGACTCGACCAAGTCACCAAGATTATGCCAAGAGCCACCACCTGTACCGACACCCACACCCCGGTCACGGACAACTACAGGTACCGCATGTTCTTCCGAGTTACTCCCCCCTCCGCATACGTTAAATGCTGATAGCGGGGACTCCCAGGGAGCTCCGTCACGAGCGTCTCGCCGTCACGTACATCCTCCCGGGGCCTCGTCACAATCGACCCCACCCCACACGTTTGCGGGGAGCGAAGTAGTCTTACCCACGCCTTCCCCGACAACGTCCCACACAACGTCCCCCTCCCCACTCCCCTCAACCCTGAGCCCCTCCCAAATTATTTTCTTTTGGGATCATTCCTCGGTCTTTTCCCAGTGGTATCCTTCGACGTTCACCGTAGACAACGAGCACTACAACTGTGCGGAACAGTACATGATGTCGGAAAAGGCCAAACTTTTCGGCGACATAGCAACTCGCCGGAAGATCATGTCCTCCCCGACTACCGCACACCAAAAACGCCTCGGCCGCTCCATCTCCAATTTTAATCAAGATCTTTGGATACAGCATAGGTACGACATCGTTTTCAAGGGCAACCTCGCCAAGTTTTCGGCTCCTCCTTTATTACAACAACTCGTACACACCGGCGACAAGTTCCTCGCCGAAGCAAGTCCTTACGACCTCGTCTGGGGCATCGGCCTCAGGTGTGACGATACACGAGCCCTACAACCTCCACACTGGCCGGGACTCAACCTGTTGGGCGACATCCTCATGAAGATCCGCCACCAGCTTGCCTCCCCCCCCTCCACTCCCGCCCGCCCCCCGCGCCTCCCGCGTCTCACCCTCAGAAAATGGGATCCACGAGATCAACGCAACCGTTCCAGCTTCTACACCGCCCTCCACGTTGGACCACTGACTGCCCCCTTTCCTTCCTGAGGCCACTCCTCCGCACGCATTGGTCTCTGCCATTTCGTCCGGAGCTGCTCTCCCTTCCGCGCTCCCCTCCCTCATTGCCGAACACGGACCAGGCCTCTCGAGCGGTATCGTTACCGTCGACGACGCCTCCTTCACGACCAGGATCAGAGTACACAGTGGACCCTCGGCATCCAACCTCTACGGCCTTATAGCTCTCTTGGACACCGGCTCCCCCCAGACCTTCATCTCCGCTGAAGCTTGGGCCCGTATGAAGCGCAACAACGCTGCGTCGGACATCCGTGAACGACTCGCCCCTCCACGTTCTTGGGGCGGCTTTGGTGAATCCGCTCCGCTCCTCACGTCGACTTCCGTCCGACTCAGCATCCAGTTCTTGCACGACAGCACTCCCTCCGCCGAGCTCGCCGCATGGGCGTGCATCGTGCCAAATGGAACTATGCAACACCCCGTTCTACTAGGACGCGATAGCTGGATGCGTTTCGAACAACGCACGTACGTAACCCTGCCTCGCCTCCCCTCGCGACCGCTCTTTGGCAAGCTTTCCCTAACCACTTCTTACAAGAATGGTCTCTCCACTTTCATCCACGACTACCGACCTTCTCTCGACACCCTACACCTCGTGTTCGCCGGCGCTCACGCAATCTCCCTTTCGGCTACGCCGTCCCTCGTCCAGGTCAATCTGGTGCGTCCCTCCGGCATTCCGGCACCCACCGGCCACTACCTCGTTGACATGCTTCCCCGCGACGGCCTTGACTCCGAAACCGAAATCTTCGTCGCCAACGGCTACCAAAATATCCCGCTCTCGGGATTCACTGATCTTGAACCAGGCGACCTTCTGGGGACTTCCTCCTCTCCCCTCATACAAATTCCGGTATCAGCACTGCAAGGTCTCCCCCCAACGTCACCTCCAGCCCCAGCTGTTATCGACGTTCACGCCCTGCACGACAACATCCCCGTGCATGACGACGGTACACCCCCCGCGGATCCCCCCAAGACCCCTTCCCTCAAACTCCTGGAACGCCTAACTGCCGGACAACGGACAAGCTTCCTCCGCCTCTGGGACCGACTTCCGCTACACCTCCGCGAAATCTCCTTCGACCTCCGCGGTTCTGGTTGGTCCCCTTCGGTCATCATAGCTCTGGGGGACGTTCTTTGCGAGTTTCCCGACGTTTTTCTCCACGTCTAAAACCGACTTCGGCTCGTGCTCCCTTATTCCATATAAGATTTCTATCCCCCCGGATAGCGCCCCCGTATTTTCCCGCCCTTACCGGATCAACCCTATCCTCGCCAAAAAGGCCGACGCTGTGCTCGACCAATATCTGGCTGCCGGTCTGATCCAACACTCCACTTCCCCGTACGCCAGCCCTATGGTCGCCATTCCCAAGAAAGACGGCAATGTTCGGATAACCGTGAACTACTAAAAGCTTAACGCCATCAGCTCCCTGGGTCAACCGCCCATCCCCCGCGTCGACGAGGTTCTCGACTCCCTCGGTAAAGGCCGCATCTTCTCCCTGTTCGATCTCGTGTCTTCGTTCCACCAGATCACCATCGACAAGGACACCATACCCCCGACTGCCTTCTGCACGCCCACCCGGCTCTTCGAGTGGCTCGTCATGCCCCAGGGCAGCAGCGCCGCGCCCGGCTGGTTTGTCAAGGTCATCAACGAGGTCATCAAAGACCTTAACCGCGTAGCGGCCTACCTCGACGACGTCATAGTTTTCGACCCCGACCCCACGGCCCACGTCGCCAATATCTGCTCCCTTTTCGAACGCCTTCAAAAACACAAGCTCAAGCTCTACCGTCCAAAGCCAAGCTTGGCGCTACCAGCGCCGACTTGTTGGGACACACCATTTCCTCCTCTGGCGTTAGCCCTAACGCCGACAAGGTTGCCGCCCTGACTCAGATGCCCATGCCTACGAACACCAAGCAAGTGCGCTCACTCCTTGGAGGCATTGGATACTACCGTAAATTCCTGAAGAACCTCTCCACTCGGCTCCGACCCATTAACGCCTGCTCAAACAAGGCGTTAAGTTCGTTTTCACCCCGGAAATGGAAACAATCGTTCGCCAGATCCTCCACGAACTCGCTACCCCCCCCGATCTTGGTATACCCCGACTGGGACGCCGTTGCCGACAACTCCCGACCTTTTCGCCTCTACTGCGACGCCAGCATCGACGGTTTTGGCGCGACTCTCGAACAAGAACAACTCGACGGTTCCGTTCGTCCCATCGTCTTTATCAGCCGCACCACCCTCGACAACGAACGATCCTGGACCCCCCCCCCCCCCGACCTCGAAGCCGGTAGCATCGTCTGGGCCATCAAACGCCTCCGCGGCCACCTCTGGTCCACCAAGTTCCACATTTACTCTGACCACAAGGCGCTTGCGAGTATCGCTAAAGTCGGCGAACACAACGCTCGCGTCCAGCGCTGGCTGGAATTCCTCTCCGCCTACTCCTACACCTTGGCGTACCGAAAAGGCTCAGCTAACGGCAATGCCGATTTCCTGTCGCGACGACTCCACAACCAGCAACCGATCTCGACCGCACCGGACCCAACCGCCTCACCCCTCCCGACGCCATCGGCATCTACCTTATCCAAGCCTGCGGTTTTACTCCGGTCGACCCCTTCACCCCGGGCATCGGCTTGGGTGGGCTTGTCCCACCCTCAACCGTCCCCTGCGACACCATCCCACCACTCCCTTGCACCGAAAACGACTTTGGCGATTTCCGCCGACACGGACCACGTACGGACAACTCGGACTTGGTTCTTACCCCCTGCTCTACTGTAACCTCTACCGCCGTTCAAGACCCTGCCGCCGGATCGCCTCGCAGCCTTCCCGCTGGCCCCCGCCTTGCTCAAGACACTGCCGCTGGATCGCCTCGCAGCCTTCCCGCTGGCCCCCGCTTTGCTCAAGACACTGCCGCTGGATCGCCTCACAGCCTTCCCGCCGGCCCCCGCTTTGCTCAAGACACTGCCGCTGGATCGCCTCACAGCCTTCCCGCCGGCCCCCGCCTTGCTCAAGACACTGCCGCTGGATCGCCTCGCAGCCTTCCCGCCGGTCCCCGCTTTGCTCAAGACACTGCCGCTGGATCGCCTCGCAGCCTTCCCGCCGGCCCCCGCTTTGCTCAAGACACTGCCGCTGGATCGCCTCGCAGCCTTCTCGCCGGCCCCCGCTTTGCCCAAGACCCCGCCGCTGGATCGCCTCGCAGCCTTCCCGCCGGTCCCCGCTTTGCTCAAGACACTGCCGCTGGGTCGCCTCGCAGCCTCCCCGCCGGCCCCCGCTTTGCTCAAGACCCCGCCGCTGGATCGCCTCGCAGCTTTCCCGCCGGCCCCCGCCTTGCCCAAGATCCCACCGTCAACTCGCTTCGCAGCGCCTTCATCGGTCACCTCTCTATCCTCGACTCCATCGCCGACTCGCCTCCCAGCTCCGAGAAAGCCGCCGTGACCGCTGGCGCTCCTGCTGGTGTGGCTTTCAGGCCACCCTTCGTCTCGCCATCGCCCACCTTGGGCGTCGCACCTTCGGCCACTCCTCGTACCTCGTCAGGCCTAATTTCTTCTCGGACCCGTCGCCGTTCTGCCGCTGCTGCTGGGACCCCCCCTTACTCCTACGGACTACGGATTTGGCCGTCGATCGTCAACTACGGCAGTCACAAGACCCTCACCAACCCACCGCCGTTCACCTGCCGTCGCACCCAGGCCACTGCCGCGACGACCGGATACAGCTCGTCGCGGCGCCGCTCAAGACTCGCCCTCACCAGCGACTCCAGCCGACGCTACGCCACCACTGTCCCTGCCACCACCACAGTCCACCGCCCCAGGGCCTTCTCCCCCGCCCTCCCCTACTCAGTCACTTCCTCTACCTGAACCCGTTGTCCGGTCTGCTGACGACCCACACCTTAGTTCCCGCGTTGAGCGTTATACCTCCACCGATTGGGCGCGCGAACAACGCACCGAACCCCTTTGCTCAGCTACCATACGATATCTTTCCTTGGGCTCACCTTCACCACCACCGGGCGACCTCTTGGACTACATTCCCTCGACCCGTCGCCCACTTCTCTCGGAGGTCCTCGCCCTCGCCGCGAAAGGCCAGCTGCATACAACCGACGACGACACAGTTCTGCTCGTTTACCGACCACACACAACCCCCCTGGGCCAACCTCGTACGACTACACCGCAACCCCTCACATCGCCACCTCACATTTACGTCCCAATGTTGATGCGACCGTGGGTCCTACACACTTGCTACTCCACCACCTCTTGCCACCTGGGTGTTGCTCGGACACTCAGCATGCCTATGCGCTTCTATTGGTGGATCGGCATGGACATCTCCACCCGCTGGTGGCTCCGCCGCTGCCTCAAGTGTCAGGCGCGAAAGTCTTCACGCCAAACAATTCGTTGGCCCACCCTCTCCCTGCCGCTACCAAACGGCCCCGGTATTCTCGTCAGCGTCGACTATTTCGGCCCCTTACCCATCACGCCTCGGGGCAAAGCTTATATTCTACTTTTCACCGACCGCTTCAGCCGCCGCGCCGACATGTACGCCACTACTGAGGCCGAGTTCACCGCATCCGGCACAGCCGATATCCTCATCGACCGCTACATCCCTCTCTGGGGATGCCCCGTAACCCTCCTTTCCGACAACGGTCCACAATTCTGCGCCAAACTCTCCCACGCCCTCTATGAGCAGCTCGGCATCAACAAAATCTCCACGAGCTCTTACCACCCCTGCACCAACGGCGGGGTCGAACGCGTTAACCACACCATGGCCCTGATGCTCGCCATGGTCGGAAACGAACTACAAAACGATTGGGACTTGCATCTTCCTCACGTCGAAAGCGCCTACAACAACTCCGTCAGCGCCGCGACCGGGCTGGCCCCCAACGAAGTACACATTGGCCGGTTACCTCGCCTCCCCCTCACCGTGTTCGACTCCCCCAACATCGGCGGACATCAAAGCCTCAACCGGGACCAGCTCGCTTACATTGACCTCGCTACTGCTCGCCAGCAACGCGCCTACCGCGCCGTCCGGGAACTCCACGCGGTCTACGTCTCACGCCTCGACCGACGCAACGCACCCATCATGGCCGCCCTCCACCTTTCCCCTCCGTTCTCTGTCGGCGGTTGGGCATGGATCTACAACACAGCTGCCACTATTCGACAGGGCGCCAAGAAAGGCACCGACGCCACCGTTCTTAAGACCAAACTCTCCTTCAACTGGATTGGCCCGTTCAAGATTCTTGCCGTGGGCCCAGCGCCAGCCTCAGCCGTTCCAGACGGACGGCCCCTTCACGACAAGCTCCTGTACTTCGACCTTCCCTCGGACATGCCGGGGCGGGACTCCAAGCACCGCGTCTCCGTCCTCCGCTGCAAGCCCTGCCGGAACCCCGACGACATCGACGATCTCCCCAAACACCTACCGGCCGACCTGACCAAGTACGTTCTCAGCTCCTTCTCCACCAAGTCCCCGCCCTTCCACGTCACCTTCGACGATATCGCTCCACCGCCCGAACGCCTCGAGGTCGACCAGATCTCGGGACACCAACTCGTTCGTGGTCGGGGAGGCGTTCTCGCCGTGATGTACGAAACACACTGGGCCGGGCTCCTTAACTCTTCTTGGGAACACGAACGTGACCTACAGCTCCACCGACCCCACATCCTCCGCTATTGGTCGGGAAACCCTTCACAGCATCGCCAGACCAACCGTTTATACCGCCAGATGCGCATCGGGGCCGCTCACCGTGAACTTTCGCGGTCCCGGGGCGAAATCTTCCTCGCTCCCGGATACAGCCTCGTACCGCGCACCCTCTGGCTTCACCGTTTCAGCTCCTCATCTCTACCTGCCGGGGCACACCTCTGGTACAAGGCCCTCGATGGTCTCTGGTGGTTGGGCAAAGTTGCCCCGCGCGCCTCGACCGACACCTCTTCCACTCACTTCTACATCGTCCGCTTCCTCGACGACCCGGGACCGATCAAGATCAAACTCCTTCCGTCCCTCTACACCACTTCACGGAGCGCCACTCAAGGATCCTGGTACCTTCAGCGTCATCAGGCCGGAGGACTAGCACGCGGAGTACTACGTAATGCTAATGCACCCCCCCCCAACCACTCATCCGCCCGGCCAGTTAACAGTAGCTGATGGTCGACGGATGCGTTAGATTGTAGTGTACTAGTTTTGGGACCGGTATATTCTGTGCGTCCGCTGTCTTTGACACGCGTCCGCTTTGTGTGTTGATTCCATCTAACACCTCACGTTTCGTTTGTTTCGCTAGGACGCAATTCGCAACAGAAAGTGTTATCGTACCTCCAGGGTCTACCTTTCTGTTATACCTCCTTCTACTTTTGCATAGGGGCGGTTTTTCGGTCTTCATTCTTTTTCTTTTTCCATTTCTTCTTCCCAGGCTTCTCTTCTTTTTTTTTTCTCTCTTCTCTTTTCTTCTTCATAGTCTTCGTTTGACAACCAATCCATGGGGACTTTGTTGCGTCCCTGTCGCTCTAGCTTCATGTAGACTTCGCTCTATATCAAGTATTTTTGCCGGATTTTTCTCCCGCTTGCTAGTTCGTACCTTACCTGGCTCGGTCTCCCCCGCCTCTCTCGTAGCTTACACCGCGTGTGGCCACGACGGGTCGCATCGGGCCCTCAGTTGCACCCCGCCATCACCCCCCCCCCCCCCCCCCCCCCCCCCCCCCCCCCCCCCCCCCCCCCCCCCCCCCCCCCCCCCTTGGTATTTCTAGTTACGTATTGTACCAGGACGAACATCCCGTTGTGCCTTCACTACCGCGTTTCCTTGACGTTCTCCATCTCTGGCACGACTGCTGCCCCTGCCAGAGGCGTCTTAGCCTCATTTACGAGGTGTGGGTTGGTCTATGATCTCGTTAGTCTGTCGTTTGTTTTGAATAGCAGTATCTTCGACCCCCCTCTTTCGATTTTTCTGATGTCTTAAATAGCCATCTCTATATCGTCGTGCGATCTGCATCTACGGCTATTCAGGGTGGGCTAATGTGATAGAGTACCTTGGTTGGTAGTCAATGGACCAACCATCAGTAGGGGCCGTTAAATATTATTGTCCCAGTTGGATCGTATCCCGTTTACCATTTGACATCTGTAGATACGCAGGCTAATATTGTTCCAGTCGGGTCGTACCCTGTTTACCATTTGATATCTGTCGATACGCAGGTTAGTATATCTGTAGACACGCAGACTGGTATATCTGTAGAATCTGGTACCTGGTATACAGGTTAGTAGGTTGTACTATTGAGGCTGAGAATAACGCATGCACCCTTACGGGGGTGTTGTACTATTGAAGTTTAGAGTATCGTATGTTCCCTTATGGGTTATCGTACTATTGAAGCTTAGAGTAACGCATGCACCCTTACGGGGGGTGTTGTATTACTGAAGCTTAGAGTAACGCATGCACCCTTACGGGGTGTTGTACTATTGGAGTTGAGGGCAACGCATGCACCCTTACGGGGCGTTGTACTATTGAAGTTGAGGGCAACGCATGCACTTTTACGGGACGTTGCACTATTGAAGTGAGGGTGGCGCATGCACCCTTGCCAGTAGAATATAGCCGGTTGAAGCCAGAGGATTCTCCTGGCTTCAAAAAGCACGTGCTCCCCCCCCCCCCTCTCCTCACTCTTCTCACTTGCCCCTTTTGAGCAAGCCTCGCACCAATAAAAGAAGAGAACTCCAATAAGAACTAGGTCTGAGTTTGACCAAGCACAGACACCTGGGTCACATTTCTTCTGTGGATCATCATCCCGTGGAACCCTTACTGCTCCCCCACTACCACATCACACAACCCATACTTATCCTTATGATCGCCACTTTGACGTTCGAGTCCTACTCGTAGGAGGAGCGTTACACTCAGCGTAGTAGCCTTTTCGACAAGGAGTGGCCCCAAAAAAGTAATATGTACAAATAAAGACATTCATAAACCATCGCTGCTCACTCCCATATCAAGTACTAATATGTGCAAATTAGTCAATTAATTGACGTCCTATTTTCGTTCTGTCCTCTCTATGTGTTATTATTCCCGTCCGCCATTACAATGTCCACGACACACAACAGCGATGGTGTTTATCGTAGAGCCTAGTTACTCGTGGCAAGGGGCAGCAGGAATGAGTACTGGTATTTCATACCGACCGGCACCTGGTCTTAATAAGTGCGAATTAACCAATTGAAACCCATTTTTTGTTCAAGAGGAGGGAGTAGTGCTATCAGTAGTACAGTAGTTAAGTACTAATAATAGTACTGTTGTCTACTATTAATATTAATAGTACCAGGCACCAGGTAGGTACCTACCTGGTATGTAATACAAGGCGCTTCGCTCCGCGGGCGGCGCTCGCTCAGGAAGGAAAAATACATCAAATTATGCGAAGCGGACAGAGATCCATGATTGAATATTGTTTTCTTCATGACTATTAATAGTTGCAAACTGACGACTTGATAATGCCAAGAGTCCCGCCGCCATGCTTCAGGAGAAAACCGCTCGGACGCCACATACGCTTCGCGTTGCGGGTGGTTTTCCGCCACGCTCGCTCACATGTCGTGCGTACGTACTTACTCCAGGTAGAGTACTTATTTTCTTCTTTCGATATGCTCTGTGTCTGTACTCGTATGTACGAAAGATAAAGCACAGCACGACACAGCAATACGGCAAAAACAATGAAAATGAAACCGAAAATTTCTGAAAGAAAAAAGAATCCCCGTCCCCTTTCGTATATTAATTTACTACCTGATTGGAACACCTTACACCAGTCAAAAAGAAGAAAAGAAAAAAAGGAAAAAATTAACACCAGAGCTTCTCTCTCAGCCTCGTACGCCGCCCGCCCCTCTCGCGACCATCTCGCCCCCGATTCGATCCGGGTAAAGCGTTCCTCCTTCTCTTGCACAGTGAGCCCCGTCGCCCGCCTCGCGTGAAGCCCGGTGCTCACCGTGGACTTCGTTCGCCAGCTCGACAATGTTGGTGCTCAGACGGGGTACCTCCCTCTTGTGATTTTAGCCCGGTCGCAAAAAAAAGCACCGCTTGAATATTATCTTACAATCCCGAACGATTAAATAGTCGTACGTACTCTATAAAAAATCACAGATGGAAGCCAGACAGAGCCTATTGACGCATCCCTCGTGTCTCGAGGCACACGCGACGCCTAGACACGAACGCGACGACCGCGCTCCTTGCAACCCCCCCTCTACCCGCCAGCACCCGCTGACACCCGCGACGGTGCCGAGTTCGCCCGCGGAACCGCGTTCGGAGTACACGCACGCACACGAAACGAAAGTAGAAAAAAGGAAAGAAGGACTGAAAGTACTAAGAGAAATGGAGAAAACAAAGACCCGCTGGGAAGGTCCGGCAAGTATTAAAAGGAGGCGATTTCCAAGTGGGAGCTCTGAGAGGCCAGGGATGTACCAACCGAGCACGCTCAGAGAGTGAGATCTAAGTAAGGAGTTCGATGAATAGAACACAGCAGTAAAGATTACATCATGCGTACTGCTTGCTCTTTAGACCGGCGGGAGCTTCAACTACGTACCATAACTATATGAAGGTCACCTTCTTATCGTGCATGTACAAGTAGATCAGGTCGCTGTTAGGCACGTGCTGCCCGTACGTTGCCGCGAACTTGTCGAGGAAGCTCCCAACGTCCCTCTTCTTCCGGCAAGGTGCATCAGCCGAAAGTAGAGACCTGCCATTAACATGTCAGACCCACGACGAAAAAGACGTATAAAACGCGCACCTTGGTGTTACTGCTCAGAAACATAGTAAGGAGAGGACGAAGAAGACGATAACAACAGCAGCAGTGCAATAAAAACCAGCAGCAGCAGCAGGAGAAGCAGCAACAACCACCCCCCAGCCACCCCACCTACCTATCTTATCCACAGCAGCAGCAAGCAGCAGCAGCAGTAAAACAATGATAATAGAAGCGAAGCAGCAGCTGTTGCTGCAGCTGCAGCACCAACCAGCAGCACCGACGAACACTACCACTACTGCTCTTCTACTGCTATTGATACTACTACAAGTACTATTAACACAACTACTATTAATACTACCAACAACAACAACAACAACAACAACAACAAGTATATTGTTAGTACTATAATAATGCTACACCTACCTACTGTTACAGTAACCAAGCAGTAAGTGCTTGTTGCAGCAGCAGCAAGCAGCAACACTTACTTACGTATGAAAAGGACATGCCATGGATCACCAGAACAAAAAGTATGACAACGACAACAAGTGTTACAGGCGGCACACACACGTACTTACTTGTATACTTATTATCCATCATCTCTATTAGGAAAACACCAGGTAGGTACCTGCAGCATTGCTGCAGTATTACAGTAGTAGCATTGTGCATGTGATGTACTATTGGTAGCATCACCTTGATGTATAGGATGACGCCCGGGCTCCAGGGTTCCCTTTGACAGCGCCGATGAGGGTCTCACTAACCCCGAACAGGGCAGTAAAGGCTTCATACTATTACGGGGGTCCATAGTTAACAGGATCTATGATGTAGATAAAAACCTATATATTTTCCAATTTTTACTAACAAAATTTGGTCCCGTTAACTATGGACCCCCCGTAATAGTTGCATACAGGGCTGTTTGCAGCACATACATAGTCCCCCGAACTGGCGGCACGATCGGAACGCGCTCGGATACAAAAGCCTTTCGGTCGGTTTCCATCCCGAGCTTTGCTATCATCCTCTCCTGCTCGAGAGTGAGCAAGTCTAACGTAGAGACCAGAAGAAGCAGCGAAGCGGTCGAGCAAGCGGATGCGTTTGCAGTAGCAGGAGGTTGCCTTGCCGGCTACTTCCAACGCCTGACGAAGCTCATTGACCGGGCGAGGGGGCCTCCACTTTCTCTTCGGACGTTTAGGCCATGGGTGGTCGTTCTCCTTCCCACGAGCGACCAGAGGCATGACGGGGTGCTTCTCCAGGTCCCAAGGTGGCTTCCGCTCTGGCGGCGGCGCGCCACCACTGAATAGTCATGTAGCGCTTTTTAGCACCGGCATCCTCTGCGAAGTGAACTTACTTGTGGTACGTCGTTAGTTGGTTGGTGGCGCTTTGAATTCAAATATCTGTAGGCAGTTGGAACATTTGTACGGGGTGCCTCGAACTGCCGTTGGGATTCACTTCGTTCGCCCAAACGCCATTTTATTCCTCTCCGGGTGTAGTGTCCGCAGGATATGTTTTAACCATTGTTCATCTATCTGTTGAAGTCCCCCCTAAAAAAATGATTGCAAATTCGAACTACCCAATGAGCGCCGATCTCCTCCATTTTTAGTTTTCGGCCGTTTCGATGAAACAAAAAAATAACGGTTTGTTCGTCGAGGAGTATTACAGCGTACGCCCAGGGCGCCCGAAAAATATACAGAGCGCGCGTGGAAACGTCTTAAATCTTGGACGGGCGTCTGCCTCTGCATTTAAATTTCGAAGTTGCGAGAGACATTGCAAGTGAAGCATTTGATTCTGGAGGCAGAACTATACGGCAGCACGACTGAGTGCGGTATCATTTACCTGCATTTACCTGCGATCTGAGAGACGCGGCCACCAGAGCCGCGTGTTGTTTTTGCGGCAGAGGTTCGATGACCTACACACAATAAATATTAATATTAATAGTACATTTTGAGATCATCTTCATGTATGATTCTCCACACCACTGTACCACCCACACACACTTGGCTCCAACCGGGATTGACACATCGTAGCGTCGCGGCCCCGTCTGTTCTGGGCGGCGTGAAGATGTCGAGACGAAGATCAAGCACTCCTCCTGCCTCCTCTTCTTCTCGTGCTGCCGCCGGCGGTGGTAGTAGTAGTAGTGGGGCTCGTACCGACGAGGTATCACCGCGTAACCCCGCCTCCGTCCTGGACAGTCGATTTATCGGTAACTTCGCCATGGCACTCAACAAACTTCAGACGACCGAGATTGCCAGGCAGACGAACAGCAGCGGCGTGAAGAGGCTTGCCGAGTCGTTGAAACAGCACGGCTTCATGAACAGCGGAGCTCCTTCAGCCGTCGTCATGGGAGTCGACAAGGATGCGGTGTTCACGAAAGAGGATGCACTCGTTGCGACTGGGCAGGTGCTGGATGGCAATCATCGTGTCAAGGCGGCCGGAGAAGTATTTCCTCCCGATGCACTCATCCCGTGTAAGCTTTACCGGGACATCGAGGACAAGCACGTGAAGAAGATCGTGGCAGACGGTGAGAGATCGACTGCGCATATATTTATGTGTGTCCGGTACTTCTTCTGTTGTTATCGCACATATCGCAAAGAAGACGAACGTAGATGTGATGTGGTACGTGAGGGAGAGTAAGTAAGGGTTCCACGGGATGATGATCCACAGAAGAAGTGTGACACAGGTGTCTGTGCTTGGTCAAACTCAGACCTAGTTCTTTTTGGAGTTCTATTGTTTTATTGGTGCAAGGCTTGCTCAAAAGGGGCAAGTGAGAAGAGTGAGGAGAGAGAGGGGGGGGGGGAGCACACATGCTTTTTTTAAGCCAGGAGAATCCTCTGGCTTGAACCGGCTATATTCTACTGGCAAGGGTGCATGCGTCACCCTCACTTCAATAGTGCAACGTCCCGTAAAAGTGCATGCGTTGCCCTCAATTCTTGCACCGGTGTACCTCGCCGAGGAAAGCGTGGGACGCTCTCCTTGCGTGGTACGGCCCTCAGACGACGGGGGCCAAATCAGACCTCTCCCGACGCCTTAACAGTTTTAAGATGGCGCCGGGGAGCAACCCGCTCGAGGAGATGGGCAGGATCGAGGATCTTGCCGCGGAAATGCGAACAGCAGGAATGTCAGTAGACGACCACATGCTGTACACCATATTTATTGACGCTCTGCCTGCCGAATACGAAGTGGAGGCTCGGAACCTGGCATCACGTGACAGCATCGGCCGTGATGACATCATCAAGGCTGTTCGAGAACGGCATCACCGACTTTCTGGAAACAGGAAGAAGGGGTCCAACGCTGGCCACGCAGGCCATGCTATGTACGCCGGCGGCGGCGGCGGCGGTGGTGGTCGCCGGAAAGGCGGAGGAAATAGCAAAGAAAAAGGTGGACGACGGGGCCACGGACGAGGCGGTAGAGGCTCCAACGAGGACGGTGGTGGCTCGGCCGCGGCTGCTGGTGGCAATGGTAACGACGCCAAAGCCGCCAGCGGAAGTACTCCAGTGGGCAAGTGCCATAGGTGTGGCAAGAAGGGCCATTGGAGGAGCGATGTGCACGGGTCGTTTCCGGCCCTCCCTGTTGGGACCGAGGAGGCGTCCACGGCGCCCCCTTGAGACGAACCCATCGTCTCGGCTGTTTCGGCCCTCCCTGCCGGGACCGAGGAGGCGTCCACGGCGCCCCCTTGAGACGAACCCATCGTCTCGGCTGTTTCGGCCCTCCCTGCCGGGACCGAGGAGGCGACCACGGCGCTCCCTTGAGACGAACGCATCGTTTCGGGTGTTTCGGCCCTCCCTGCCGGGACCGAGGAGGCGTCCACGGCGCCCCCTTGAGACGAACCTATCGTCTCGGCTGTTTCGGCCCTCCCTGCCGGGACCGAGGAGGCGTCCACGGCGCCCCCTTGAGACGAACCCATCGTCTCGGGTGTTTCGGCCCTCCCTGCCGGGACCGAGGAGGCGTCCACGGCGCCCCCTTGAGACGAACCCATCGTCTCGGGTGTTTCGGCCCTCCCTGCCGGGACCGAGGAGGCGTCCACGGCGCCCCCTTGAGACGAACGCATCGTCTCGGGTGTTTCGCGGCGGCCTCGCCGGCGGTAGGTGCCTGCTGTACGCGCTCCTGCATAAACGCGTCCAGGTCAAAACCCCACGTGCCGGAAGCGAGGAGGCGTCCACGGCGCCCCCTTGAGATGAACCCATCGTCTCGGCTGTTTCGGCCCTCCCTGCCGGGACCGAGGAAGCGTCCACGGCGCCCCCGTGAGACGAATCCATCGTCTCGGCTGTTTCGGCCCTCCCTGCCGGGACCGAGGAGGCGTTCACGGCGCCCCCTTGAGACGAACCCATCGAGTTTTCGGTGTCTAATTCCCCTACGGGAATGTACTGTGGTGGATCCGACACGAAAGCAGACCAGAAACCAACTCTCCTTTGGCGTAATACCGAGCACCTCTTGTCCAGGGGTTGAACTCAGATTTTAGCCCACTATACGATGGCACAGGAGTGTGTTTGAAGGCCAAATGGCGCGATAGAGGCAGGTCAAATCCACCACCCAACTCACCGCCAGGGTATGCACCCCATTCTCCTGTCCTCCCATGCTGGTCTGGATGACCCCTCGGTGGGCCAACCTCGACAGGCAACGCAGTTTCTCCGCGTCCAGTTGCTCCCAAATCTGGCGAGGCGCCCTCACGCAAATTTTTCTCTTGTTCTGCTGCCATCTCTCTTACAGCAGTGGGTACTGCCCCTTGTGGGCTCTCCCCTACAGCAGCGCTACCCTCAGCGCTGCCGGACTCCGATCGACCAATGCCTGCTTCAACAGCAGCAGTAGTCTCTCGTACTTCAGCAGTGGGTACTGCCCCTCTTGGGCTTTCCCCTACAGCAGTGGTTCCTACCTCTGCTGGACTTTCTCCTACAGCAACGCTGCCTTCAGCGCTGCCTGGCTTCGATCGACCGTTGTTCCTTATGAACTTAGTCATCATTTCCCTCATGGCGTTCAGCATCGACGCCTCTCTTTTCTCCATCACCAGCTTGACCTCGCGTCGCAGCGTTTCAACGTCAATTGGAGAGTCGCGCTCTTCTTGAGCCGATCCCTTCGAGGGCATCGTTGACTTCTGGTACCAGACCTCAAACGTTCAAGAGCACTAGTGTGTTCGTAGTGTCCAAGCCTGGATGCCCTGACCACCACGTGGTCTGATGAGTTTCTTTATAATCGTTGTATTAGAGGACAGAGGAGGGGGGAGAGAGAGCGGAGCCTAGCTCGTGTCTCGGAGCAGAAAACGGAGCAGAGAACGGAGTGCTCAAACTCTCCTCGTGAACACACGGCATAATTCATAATAACGCCTGCGAAGATATACGCAACCCTCTACAACTTGTAACCGTCGCTGCTGGAACGATCCAAACGAACACCCTCCCTGGCTCTTCACAGCAGTGACGAGACCGAAAAGACATTCAAGACTTGCTAGGACCTAAGAACAGCCAACGACAGTCCCGCAGGAGGAAGCCCGGCCACCGGGTCAAAACCCCCTGTATAACACATATACTCCAAACCATTGCAATTGAAACAACGGCCGCATTCCAAACGATGACCATGGCCAGAAAATAAAATGTCAAGCGGTGCCCTACTCCCCCATGCCCCTCAAAGTAGCGCAGGGTTGGCGACCTGACAAATTATTCCTCGCATCACTCAAACATGGTACTCATCGAATAATGCTCATACCCCTCACTCACCCTCCAAAGGCAGATTCAACAAGAACCTACGATGAGACTTAAAAGGGGTCGCAGCAAGGGATTTCGTCAAAATATCCGCGTGCTGCTCTTCCGAAGCTACGAACTGAATGTCGATCTTCTTAGCACGAAGTAGCTCTCTGACAAAATGAAAACGCACGTCGATATGCTTACTCCGAGCAGAACTAAGAGGGTTTTCAGCCAACGCTATGGCCCCCTGGTTATCCTCGAAAACCCGGACACATGATCCGCTTAGCTCTGGACAGATAAACGACAACACCGCGCCCGTAAACAAAGCTTCCTTCACCCCTTCACCCAGGGCGACATACTCTGCTTCTGCTGTCGACAGCGTAACACACCTCTGCGTACTACTTGCCCAACTGACGGCCGCACCCCCTAGGGTAATTACCGTCCCCGATACCGAGCGCCTATCGTTCGACTTATCCGCATAATCAGCATCACTATACGCAGTCAAATCCAAACCCGAGCCCCGTGCAAAAGTCAATCCCATAAACCTGGTCCCGTGGAGGTAAGCCATAATCTTCAAAACTGCCTTCCAGTGCCTCTCCGTTGGGTTGTGGGAGTGGCGCGCCACAGCACGCACAGCGTTCGAGATGTCCGGCCTCGTCATGGTCGACAGCCACATCAAGCTGCCCACAGCCTCCCTGTACGGCCAGTCTCCTCCAAGTTCGCCCTCCTCTCTTGGACCTAGTTCCACACCGGGGGTCGCGGGGATATCAGAGGATGAGTTAACACCAAACCGATTCAGCATGCTCTCAATGAACGCCTTCTGCGTAATCTCCAATGTCCCCAGTTCCCAGTCGCGTTTGAAAGCACAACCAGTGTACCAAGTCAGTTCGCCAAGGTTATTCGTGGGAAATTTCATAGCTAGCGCGGCATGGAAATCTCTACAAGTCTCATCCGATCCTGCGATCACGATGTCATCTACATGAACGGCCATGATCGGTTCTACCTTGCCGTCCACAACCATGCGAAACACACACGGGTCAGACCTACACTGCTCCATTCCGTACTCTACCACGGTCTCTACCAATAATCCGGCCCACTGCCGTCCGCTCTGCTTTAGACCATACAGTGATCTGTTTAGGCGGACGATCTTTCCTGACATGTCACCACACCCACCGGGCAGTTTCATGTATATCTCGGCGTCGAGTTTCGCGCGAACAAAAGCTTGTGCGACGTCTAGATGAAAAATCTTTAAACCATGTTCATTTGCAACAGCCGCCAGAATTTTAACTGACGCTGACGAGGGAGTCGGTGCAAACGTTTGAAAATAATCTACATCCTGCACCTGGCTAAAACCCTTAGCCACAAGTCTGGCCTTTGTCTTTACTATCAAGCCATCCTTATCCGTCTTGTAGGTAAACACCCACTTCGCACCTACAGGTTTCCGCCCTTTTGGCGGTGTCGCGGCTTTGTACGTACCGGTCGTTTTGTGACCGTCCAACTCAATTTTCATGGCCTCGTGCCACGCCGCTTTGTATTGAGAACGCTCTACATCTGCTACGGACTGTGGGGGCGGTTCTACGTCTTCCGGGAAACCACTCGGCATGCACACGCTCAACTCTCCTTTGTTCTCCACAGCAGGTCCTCCGGCCATCAAAGCCACTGCGTCCTCCGTCGTCCAGGGCGTACGATCCAGCATACTCCCAGGCTTCGTCCACGACTCGTACGCTGCCGCAAGCAAGCAGCGCGTCTGCGGCCCTTTCATCCATCCTTATCTGGTGCACAGCAGGTTCACCCTCCAGGCGTTGGCTTTGACCCCGGGTCCGGCCCCGTACAATCGGGGGGAGCCGGCCCCAGCTGCTGAGCTCGTGTGCTGGCCTTCCCGACAGGACCGCGGGGGGATCCTCACCGTTCCCTTGGACGGTGTCGGAGGCTGATGCTGCGCCCGGGTAGCGCTGCTGTAGGGGAGAGCCCACAAGGGGCAGTACCCACTGCTGTAAAAGAGATTGCAGCAGAACAAGAGACAAATTTGCGTGAGGGCTCGAACCCCGGACTTCTTGTGTTCGTTTATAAAGGATAAACCACTGAGCTACTCAGTCAGCGCTGACTGATAAACGAACAAACTTCAATAGTACAACGCCCCGTAAGGGTGCATGCGTTACTCTAAGCTTCAATAGTACAATAACCCATAAGGGAGCGTACGATACTCTAAACTTCAATAGTACAATAACCCGTAAGGGAGCATACGATACTCTAAACTCCAATAGTACAACACCCCGTAAGGGTGCATGTGTTATTCTCAGCTTCAATAGTACAACCTACTAACCTGCATATCAGATTCTACAGATATACCAGTCTGCGTGTCTACAGATATACTAACCTGCGTGTCAACAGATATCGAATGGTCAACAGGGTACGACCCGACTGGAACAATAATAGCCTGCGTATCTACAGATATCAAATGGTAAACGAGGTACGACCCGACTGGAACAATAATATTTAACGGCCCCTACTGATGGTTGGTCCATTGAATTGAATTGACTACCAACCAAGGTACTCTATCACATAGACCACTCGATTACTTCGAGTATTATTATTGCTGTAAAATATGCACCGCAGTTATTAGTAGTTGTGGCACAATAAGTACTTTGTTTGGTGAAGAGCACAGAGTCGACGTGCAAGGAAGGGCGTACCTGTAACATGTTCGCGAGTAAAGCGCCATCAGCAGGAATGTGGCAGTCCTTTACGGTACCTACCTGCTACGCCACTGTTGTACGTACGACAACTAAGTAAGAGAGCAAGACGTTCGCTTGGTTGATGGTAAGTACCTCGTGGCGTAATTGGTGGCCTTGTTCAAGGGCGCCGTCGCCCTTGTTAGGATTTTATAGTACTACTATTAGATATACTGCTGTTATTAACCCTACTTAGTCTAGCAGCAGTGAGTGATACTTCAAAAGTAGTCAGCAAGGTATTATTAATAGTCGTGTTTGCGTGTTTTCATCTTTCCATCCGCCATGTACGTACGTACATCCAGAAAAAGTCAACCAGTTTCCGTGCGAATGCCTCCTCCTCTACGACGAGGCGAGGTCCGTAGTTACAAACGACACAGAGAGCATGGTATTTAAACTAGTACTCGTAGCACTTGAAGTGGTCGTAGGTTTAAAATAATGGTGGTCGTACAGGAGTATTCTGCGGTATTAATCATAAGCATGTGATTCTTATGGTATTAATAGTAGTAAAGGCAATGCCTAACCCTAAGTACGAGTAGTAATATTACCAGTATACCAGTAGTAGGAACACAACTGTAGTAGTATTTTTACCCTTTATGTATATAGCACTACAGTAGTACACTATTGTACTATATGGTCCTAAACTCCAATACTTCACTGCACTATACACTACTACTATTCATAGTTAGT
Source organism: Macrocystis pyrifera (assembly GCA_031763025.1). Classification (NCBI taxonomy): domain Eukaryota; class Phaeophyceae; order Laminariales; family Laminariaceae; genus Macrocystis; species Macrocystis pyrifera. Next base: position 189,373 of record JASSKH010000084.1, read on the forward strand.
ACTGCTGCTGTACGAGCGCTTATCCTAGATGCTCCAGGTATCAGGTATATAGTCTTATCACAATAGCATTTGCAGCAAAACAGTTGGCTAGCTGATACCAGACGATTCTCGGACGAGATGTAGTACAGCACAGTCAACAATAGTGGGTAGAAGTACACGGCACTATTAATAGTAGTACGAGACAGTGTTCAAAACATATTAATAAGCTGTGAGTACGGTATCCTGACCGCACGACGTGCATTCGTACCTCGTCTATATACCCCTTTTTCGATGGCATTCGTTTTTGCCTGCGGTGTACACAGCGTGCAACTCGGCGACGGAGTCGTTCCAGAAACGCACCGTGTCGATCAAGTGTACTGGTTCCTGTCGTATCTGACCGACTTCCGCGAGGGGTCACGTCGTGGGAAATCGACGATCACTACGAAGGACATGAAGACACCGTATGAAGCTGTGAGTGTTTGCGTGTCAGGCGTTCCGCGCGCTTTCTGACACTCTCTTTCGTTGAAGGGGTATCACGTGTGAAGGGTGTGGCAGCATACAATGCTATTGCCCCGCGTTTCGGTCGCTCGCTCGCTCGGGCGATCGACTTCGTCGTTGGCAGTAGGAGTAGTCGCCATCGCTCGCGCTGTCGCCCTTTCAGCTACAACATCATACCGGTAGGACATTATTCGAAAAGAAATAACGATTACTCGTAGGAATTCTGTCTCAGGCTCCATTATTTCTTCTTGACGAAAGGGTGAATTCTTCGCTCCATTCAGCACAAATAAACGGCTCCTTCCCGTATTTGGTATCATGGTTCAGGTGTATTGCTGTCAATGTCAGACTGATCTTTTTATTTTACTACAGACTCTTACTGGTTTTCCTGTACTTATCTGCTGTACGTTGTGGCTTACTAGACGGTGCCAGGTACCAGGTATTATATTATAGTACTGGTACATCGTAACTTTCCTACAATTAATACTACTCCAGTACGAGTAGGCGAGGATAAAGGTAAGCTCTATATCGGCCATCGTCAGGACATTTCTAGCTGTACTGCTGCTGCCAGCTGTCGTCAACAGATGTGCGCTGTTTGATCATTCATTTGGAGAATCGTCTACTGTACATTACATGAACATCGGTAGGAAGACAAAAAAAAAACTTCTCTCAACCAGCTTGTAATTGGACAGAGTCCGTGCATTAACAAGTATATATGTCATCATGTCATGCTCGAGCAGGTCGCTTATTTTGCTACTACTACAGTCTGCAACTGCTGTAGTAGCGAGTGGTATATAATACGTACCCGGCACAGAGTGTATAGATCGCTCGGACTTAAGTCTTCTTGAGGTGTAACGTGAAAGCCGCCTCCCTTTTTCCAAACGCTGTTCGATTGTTTGCATTTTGCCAACTTGCTTGCAGGCTGGTCAAAAACCACCTGCTGACTCCACTCTGCGCAAGTGGAAGACAGCCGTGGAGGGCCTAAGCACCGTGGGGATGGAAGCACTGAAGATTCTGGCGGAGTCGACTGGTGACAATGTCAACCTGAACGTCGTCACCTTAGCGTTCCTGTCCAGGCCTAAATTCATCGAGCTCAAACATGGTTCGCCCGAGGTGCAAGCGCTGTGGCTCCAGATGTTGGCAAGGTGACGTTCATTCAAGATTCTTGTTGTTTTGTGTGTAATGTCCTGAGTTGGTAACAAAATAACAACACTAGGCATTCAAACTACGTCCGCGGCCTCCGACAACAGCCACCACGGCACCAACATTAAGGGCAACAAGTAAGTCCGCCATTAGCGCCTTCCCTACCTCATGTCGTAACCTATGTGTTTGTGTTGTGCGGCTTTACACTTGGCAAACACGCCCAATGCAACGATGCGTCCAACAATAGCACATTGTCAAGTATGTACACCCATGGTCACGACACAACGACCAACTTTTGTCCATGTTGCATGCCGCCTGCGATCTGTTTATTATTTTCTACTCCTTGCTGCCGTTCGCTGTAAATATATTGTGTCGTTTTATTACAGGTACCAGCATGCCAACCATGGAAAAGTGCCCAGGGAAGCCGAGATCGTGTCGACGGGGGTTCGGGCAGAGCGCGTGTGGCTATGGATGACTGACCTCGCCACGATCATCCCGAAGGAGCAATGGTCAACCGCGCTCAAGATGTGAGCAGCATATATTGCGGGGGGGGCCCTGACCTGAGGCCATTCATGCTGTCGGCGGAGCTGAGTGTTTTTTCCAGGACTGTCCATGAGCAAGGTCAACCTCGCCGGTCTACACCAGACACAACCGGCGAGAATATTGAAATCTACTCACCCGACACTATTTGTATTTGGTACGGACGGGCGCGGACGTGAACATCGTTTAAAATGGCCGACGTTGTTATGTTTGGGTATGGTACCAGAGGAGCAAGGACGGATCGGTCCACGGAAACCAATTCGCGGGCCGGTGTCGCATGCCTCACCACGTGACCCATACGCCGCCGGTCGTGACACTACCTCAACCGTATGATTCTAAACACGTCCGGCCGCGAGACGACTCAACCCGTCACTTTTTAACGTTTCCAGTCTGATGCGACCCGACCCGCAATGTTAAGATGTAGCGGCCGAACCCGTGAACAGAAATGGGTTTTCAGCCCTTCCTTGTCGCTTTCGCTGTGTGTGGTTGTCGTCGTATTCTTTAATTGTCGTTCGTGATCGGAATACCACAAGTCGATTGAGCTGTAAGACTATACCATCACTGAGCTATGATGACAACAATCAATCGGCGATTGCATGCTTCCGTGCCTAGGGAGATAGAGACCCAAGCGTTCTTGAATCCAAGTCGGTACAAGTTTCTCGAGAGTCTCTTCGAAGAGATCGAGGCTGAGATCAAAATGCTGGAGAATGACCTGCCGAAACACAACGCCGAGCTCGCACCATGGATCAAGGACACCGTGCGTTCACAGCAGGCCGAGAGAATCAAGAAGGTGTGTTGGCCCCGACGCCCCGACGCTGTCCCACTTCTCCTACTACTACTCCTACTACAGTAATTACTACTACTACTTCTACTACTACCACCAATAATCATATATACACTACGACAACACTGCTTCCTCCAATACTCCACGCTGCTACTATCCTTGTACTCTACGCTGGTATACCCGTGACTCCTCTGCTATTACTGCTGTGACGTTGATTGTCAGGAACCACCCGTTGCAACCATTACTATATTCACGTTGAAAAGTATATCTGATAGCTATTCTTGTCAGAATAGGGTGTGACCACTCACTGCTGGGACATGGAAAAACGTTTAATGGTCTAGTGGAGAAGTACCGTAACACTTGTTCGGCCCCTCGGCGGCCACACAGGGGGGCGGAAGAAAAAACCGAGTCAGCGGAAAGTGCCCGCTTATGCCCCGAACTGCCTGGAATTCGACTTTGACGCCCTAGCGAGACGTCCGCACCCGTTCTACTATGCCTTCCACGTAGGTACCCTTTTATTCTCATTTTGACGTACACTCGCCTTCAGCCAGAATGAAGCAGAGGACCCCTCTGGTCATTCACCGGTTGCAATATAACTTTAATACCCCCCGGAAACCCTCAACCTGTTGTTCTCCATGTTTCCGATCGGTTGCATGCGCAACAGATCATCGTGGACGACTCCAAAACTCGGCCAATGTACGAGGAGTTCTTGGCGAGGTACCAAGAAGCAAGGAACGAGGCCACAAAAACGAAGTTGCAGATCGCAGCCCCTGTTCCGACCGGCAAAGAAAAAGGCAACGGCAAAGGCGAAGGCAAAGACAAAGACTCCGACGAGGAGAATGACGGCATCAGATCTAGCGAGGACGACGACGACGACGACGACGAAGAAGACGCACCCAGGGCCAAGAAGGGAGGCAAGAAAGATGGCGGCGGCAGCGACGACCCTGTGCTGTGCGCCATATGCGGCCCCCCCGCGACCTCTAAGTGAGGGTACTGAAAGAATGTTTTTCTTGCGAGCGAAGCAACAACAGCTACGTCCATGTGGGGGTGTAGTGTGCAGAGTGCGATATTTTTTTTCGTTATTGTTCCTCTGAACTCAACCTGACTCATTATTTTCAGTGCAGAAAACAATGCACCCCTTGGCAGTCAGGGCAGTTTACTACTTCTATTTACATACTACTACACACTCAACCAATACGGGCATGCGCCGAGCGGCGGCGGAAATCAGCCGGCCGCGGCGAAGCTGCGCTTAATTATTTTTCTCGTATCATCTCCCGATCGTAACAAGCGTACGCTCATACCTATGGCATCCTTGGCACGTACGCTCCTTCAGACGCGAGTGATTGAAGCAATGTATCTCATGGAGTTTCGCTATTATTTCATATTTTATGCGTCACAAAATAAATGGTGTGCATAGCTGCGTATTACTGTGCCAGGTCCAGTGGGTAATATGTTACCTACCTATACGTAATGTTAAGCGCACAAGCGCACGGGAATTATTTTCTGTCGGTCCGTCTACCCTCCCCTTACCAAATATTGGCATTGTTCAATACCTACAGTATGGTACACATACATGTTCCTCGTATTGATAGACTGTGAAAAGCGGTATGACAGGTAGGACGTATAGTTGTACTGAACGTAGGACAGAGCAAACAGCACCGTCGAAATCGGACATGCCGCCTTCACGAGTGCCGTGAGGCCTTCCACGGTAAGAGTTAAAGCAGGCGAGAAGAGCGCGCTCTAGTCGGCGGAGAGATTGTTCAGTCGTTGCTTTCGTATGCCTGTTTTTAACATTTACGCCTAATTATTTTATACTTCTTAGCATACCACGCTTACGAACACGGCGGGGAGGCCATGAATGCTACGTTGGAGAAGCTCTATACCTCGCGCCAAAACAGTTTTGGAAAAAAAGTTAAACTGCCACCCGATACAAAATCCCAGTACCACGAAACATATTGAAAACCAACAATGAAATTCCGACTAGTAAGTCTGTGGTAAAGAGCCCCGTCACTCATAGTACGTTTCAGCCAAAATGTGAACCTCGTCCGTTCTTATGCCTCGTTCATACCGCATCGTTTACATAGTATCGGGCACTGTTCATCGACATTGCCACACGAGGGCACGAATATGTCTTTAGCAGAGAAGTCATCGATTGCCCAACAACGGCATCATTAGGATCGCTTTTATTCACCGATGCGCGTCAGCGCAGTACACTCTGGATAGCAGGTTTTATTGCGCTTGCCTTGATGTGAATGACATCTACCGCGAGCTGATGAAGACCGACTAATATGGCCATCGTCTGACGCGTCCATCCGATTTTTTTCGCACACCCTCGCGTTCTGTTTGTTGGTGGCATGCAACGAAGGTATTACTGCGTGAACTGCAAAGTCATCCACGTGGGCGGCGGTTGCTCTAACTCCGGGCTGGCCGTTGAATTCCAGAGGGAAACGGACAAGGCTCGTCGGTGCTTTGACTTCAAATTGAGCTCCGGCCAGTCGTCTGGACGCTTGCTTCGCCCAAAGCGCGGCGCCAATAGTGGAGTGGTCGCCGGCAAGGACGGCTCAGGAGAGGGAAGGGGCATCAAAGAGAATGAGCCTTCGGGCGCGAGGAAGAAACCCAAGACGTCAAGAGGCACGACCCCTGCGTCAATGCCGGCGATCCCATCTGAAGCCGACTCGGATCTTGCCTTGAAACTTGCGTGCAGGTTAGCGTCTATGTGTATATCGCGTACACGATGCCTTGTGAAATGTCGTTAGTGAAGCCTAGTCGAACATTTGGTTTGCCGCTAGACATCGCGCCCGAATTTGTATGTAGTGGTGCGAGCGCTTGTTGAGCTTTTAGTGATACAGAGGTCTGCGACCCGTGAGATGATGCCGAACCCAATCGAGATACTAAGTATCAAGTTCATCGAAAGAAATAAGTCACGTGTGGTTGCCATCTGACCGGTTCTAGCACTAAATATTTGTTGTGCCGTAAATCCTCAGGGCGAATTATACGAAGATGCACGACGGCAGCTTTCTCTCACCCCACGCGCATGCCATGGATGCAGCGGGTCTGCTCGAACTCAGGGAGCCAGCGAAGTTAGCATTTTTGTCTATCGCGGCGGAGAAGACGCTCATGATCGATACGATCGCCACCAACAACCATCTGGGCACCGTTGTGAGCTCGATAGCCCAGAAGACGTGCCTTCATGCGGAGGGAACGATCGTGCTCGCTGTCCCCGTCCCTGTGCACGTCCATGGCCAGCGCATGCATGGTAAGTTGTTGTAGTAAGCCATAACTATATGTCCTATACGTATAATAGCTATTGTTTAAGTTATATTTGGGTATAAGCTTGCCGTTTGTCGTTTGTCTTCAACATTACACCCTCATCCGCATTGCCATGACCACCTCGTTTTGTCGTACGGCGTACAGCCGCTCTGACGTCGATTACGAGAGAGGCAACCGGCGAGGGCATTGCTGTCGAGGACCACGGCCTGTACGTCGAGTACGCCTCGAGGGGAGGTGGGCGGTTGGCGACGGGAACAGAGAACTACCTTCGCGGAGGGGTCGGACATTTCATGATCGCCCACCGCACCAGTACTAGTGCTTCCGCGAAGTCCTTCACATGCAATCGAAAGGTGACGGTGGTCGACGTATCAGGATCGGGCTCTTCCGTCGCATCTTCACGCACAGCTTCGGCAACTTGTCCGGGGTCGCTAACGAAGGGAGTGCCGTTCCCGGGAGCGGGTACGGACTTCCCTAATCGGGTGACCCAGTTTTTCATCCAGAGGTGAAATAACGCAGCCAGGTAGTACTACAGTATAGCTCGTTCTGAGCTTGTGAAGGTGATGTTGTTGAATAGTATTCAGTTTGAAGTTCACAAATCACGCTAACGTGAGCCGTGCGCAAACGTATAAACTAAACGTGGTGGGGCGAAGGGGGCGCGGGGGGAAACAACCATTCATTGCTCGCCTTATTAATAGTCAGTATTTGACCATCGACCCTCCCTTTCGAGGCGGAGCGCGGTTCCTGCTCGTAGTAGAGGCACCTCCAACATTTGGGCGCGCGGTACGTTTCTTCTCTGCGTCATATACGTACTACATTAGAACGAGTTGGTTGTTGTTCCACGAACAAATAAGGTGTCTCCCGCTCGCGTGCTTCATCTCTCTTACGTGAGTGTGGGATGCGAGCCGTGTGTTTCCATGTTTGGGTTGTTCGGAACAGGTTCACCAACCTAGGAGACGCAGTGATGACTTGCAGCGGTGAGAGGGACGGCGTCGCCGAAATTGCTCTCTCTCTCGGGAGGAAGGTGGAGGTGTTTGTCGCCAACAGTGATACTCACAGCGACGTGTCCCGGCGTGTGGAAGCAGCCTTCGAAACACCGTACAGAGAGGGCTACGTACAGGTGATCTTAAGGGGAGCAAACCGTATATATTGTCGACGGAGCCTTACACTGCTGTCATACTGTCGAATACAAGTAACATATTAGGCTATGCTTAACGTAAATCATTCATATTTACTTGGGTCTATTTTTGTAAGGTGACGCAGTACAGGACCTTGCACTTCTCAGCCAATCGTGCTAGAGTATCAATCTAGAGTGCGTCTGCATATGGAATAATAAATACCTGCGCCTCACACGGGACTGCTATCCTGTGGGATCTAATCAACTCACCCACCTACTACTACATACCTCGTGTGTAGGAGTTGTTGCTTGCACAGAGGTCCATACCACCACCAGAGTGCACTCTTTTGCGGTGATGCTGCATGCCAACCGTAAACAATACATTTATGCAGTATCGTAGTGAAGCATCATGCTAAGTGTAAGTTTCAGCGGTAGAACTAAGTAGTTAGTGGTGAAGTTGTAACAGTACGAGTAGATAGTAGCGGCAGTAGTAAGTGGATCAACATGAACTACTGTACAGCTTAGCAGCATGGGATCTGGGGTCTGGTGTTTTGACACGACGACAATAAACTTGTGGTATTTCCCCGAATGTTGAATGGACTACACGAGCTTCAAATCAAAAGCGTTCAGTTTGGCTTACGTTACGTACACTACTGCACACTCCCGTTGATGATGTTGCTCGTCAAACCCCTTGCCGGTGATCTTGATGTATGCAGAGAGATTCGACTGCGTCTCAGGGTATGGCATACATTGGGCCTGGTAAGCTACCGAAGGCTCTCCCCAGCTACACAGTGCCTGCGGGGGTGCAGACTCAGGTGGACATCATCCAGAAAGCTGATCCGGCCCGACCTGCTTCTGAGGTGGCACTGGAGGTAAACAGGGCAATCACGTGCCAGATGGGATGGACACTCAAGGTGAGCGATGTCGGGCCCGGTATGATAAAGCTACCACTTACGATGTCAATACGTGTCATGAAGCGTACACAAAAGGTAGCAAAGAAAAAGCTATTCAGTCAGTCAAGTTGCATGACGTTGTTGTGCTGTTTGTTGCTGGTGTCTGCGTGTTTGATGTATGCTTGTTTGACACACAACGACTCCTAACGGCTGTTCGTAGAGTCCAAGCCTGGATGCCCTGACCACCACGTGGTCTGATGAGTTTCTTTATAATCGTGTTGTATTAGAGGACAGAGGAGGGGAGAGAGAGCGGAGCCTAGCTCGTAGCTCGGAGCAGAGAACGGAGAGTTTGCTCCGTTCTCTGCTCCGAGCTACGAGCTAGGCTCCGCTTTCTCTCCCCTCCTCTGTCCTCTAATACAACGATTATAAAGAAACTCATCAGACCACGTGGTGGTCAGGGCATCCAGGCTTGGACTCTACGAACACACTAGTGAAACTTGAACGTTTGAGGTCTAGTACCAGAAGCCCACGATGCCCTCGAAGGGATCGGCTCAAGAAGAGCGCGACTCTCCAAGTGACGTTGAAACGCTGCGACGCGAGATCGAACTGGCGATGGAGAACAGCGAGGCGTCGATGCTGAACGCCATGAGGGAAATGATGACCGAGTTCATGAGGAACAACGGTCGATCGAAGCCAGGCAGCGCTGAAGGCAGCGTTGCTGTAGGAGAAAATCCAGCAGAGGTAGGAAGCACTGCTGTACGGGAAAGCCCAAGAGGGGCAGTACCCACTGCTGAAGTACGAGAGACTACTGCTGCTGTTGAAGCAGGCATTGGTCGATCGGAGTCCGGCAGCGCTGAGGGTAGCGCTGCTGTAGGGGAGAGCCCACAAGGGGCAGTACCCACTGCTGTAAGAGAGATTGCAGCAGAACAAAAGAAAAAATTGCGTGAGGGCGCCTCGCCAGATTTGGGAGCAACTGGGCGCGGAAGAACTGCGTTGCCTGTCGAGGTTGGCCCACCGAGGGGTCATCCAGACCAGCATGGGAGGACAGGAGGATGGGGTGCATACCCTGGCGGTGAGTTGGGTGGTGGATTTGATCTGCCTTTATCGCGCCATTTGGCCTTCAAACACACTCCTGTGCCATCGTTTAGTGGGCTAAAATCTGAGTTCAACCCCTGGACAAGAGATGCTCGGTATTACGCCAAAGGATTTGGTTTCTGGTCTGCTTTCGTGTCGGATCCACCACAGTACATTCCCGTAGGGGAATTAGACACCGAGACGATGGGTTCGTCTCAAGGGGGCGCCGTGGACGCCTCCTCGGTCCCGGCACGTGGGGGGTTTTGACCTGGACGCGTTTATGCTGGAGCGCGCACAGCAGGCACCTGCCGCCAGCGAGGCCGGCGGCGAAACACTCGAGACGATGCGTTCGTCTCAAGGGGGCGCCGTGGACGCCTCCTCGGTCCCGGCAGGGAGGGCCGAAACACCCGAGACGATGGATTCGTCTCAAGGGGGCGCCGTGTACGCCTCCTCGGTCCCAACAGGGAGGGCCGGAAACGACCCGGGCGCAGCATCAGCCTCCGACACCGGGCAAGGGGACGGTGAGGATCTCCCCGCGGTCCTGTCGGGGAGGCCAGCACACGAGCTCAGCAGCTGGGGCCGGCTCCCCCCGACTGTACGGGGCCGGACCCGGGGTCAAAGCCAACGCCTGGAGGGTGAATCTGCTGTGCACCAGGTAAGGATGGATGAAAGGACCGCAGACGCGCTGCTTGCGGCAGCGTACGAGTCGTGGACGAAGCCTGGGAGTATGCTGGATCGTACGCCCTGGACGACGGAGGACGCAGTGGCTTTGATGGCCGGACGACCTGCTGTGGAGAAAAAAGGGGAGTTGAGCGTGTGCATGCCGAGTGGTTTCCCGGAAGACGTAGAACCGCCCCCACAGTCCGTAGCAGATGTAGAGCGTTCTCAATACAAAGCGGCGTGGCACGAGGCCATGAAAATTGAGTTGGACGGTCACAAAACGACCGGTACGTACGAAGCCGCGACACCGCCAAAAGGGCGGAAACCTGTAGGTGCGAAGTGGGTGTTTACCTACAAGACGGATAAGGATGGCTTGACAGTAAAGACAAAGGCCAGACTTGTGGCCAAGGGTTTTAGCCAGGTGCAGGATGTAGATTATTTTCAAACGTTTGCACCGACTCCCTCGTCAGCGTCAGTTAAAATTCTGGCGGCTGTTGCAAATGAACATGGTTTAAAGATTTTTCATCTAGACGTCGCACAAGCTTTTGTTCGCGCGAAACTCGACGCCGAGATATACATGAAACTGCCCGGTGGGTGTGGTGACATGTCAGGAAAGATCGACCGCCTAAACAGATCACTGTATGGTCTAAAGCAGAGCGGACGGCAGTGGGCCGGATTATTGGTAGAGACCGTGGTAGAGTACGGAATGGAGCAGTGTAGGTCTGACCCGTGTGTGTTTCGCATGGTTGTGGACGGAAAGGTAGAACTGATCATGGCCGTTCATGTAGATGACATCGTGATCGCAGGATCGGATGAGACATGTAGATATTTCCATGCCGCGCTAGCTATGAAATTTCCCACGAATAACCTTGGCGAACTGACTTGGTACACTGGTTGTGCTTTCAAACGCGACTGGGAACTGGGGACATTGGAGATTACGCAGAAGGCGTTCATTGAGAGCATGCTGAATCGTTTTGGTGTTAACTCATCCTCTGATATCCCCGCGACCCCCGGTGTGGAACTAGATCCAAGAGAGGAGGGCGAACTTGGAGGAGACTGGCCGTACAGGGAGGCTGTGGGCAGCTTGATGTGGCTGTCGACCATGACGAGGCCGGACATCTCGAACGCTGTGCGTGCTGTGGCGCGTCACTCCCACAACCCAACGGAGAGGCACTGGAAGGCAGTTTTGAAGATTATGGCTTACCTCCACGGGACCAGGTTTATGGGATTGACTTTTGTACGGGGCTCGGGTTTGGATTTGACTGCGTATAGTGATGCTGATTATGCGGATAAGTCGAACGATAGGCGCTCGGTATCGGGGACGGTAATTACCCTAGGGGGTGCGGCCGTCAGTTGGGCAAGTAGCACGCAGAGGTGTGTTACGTTGTCGACAGCAGAAGCAGAGTATGTCGCCCTGGGTGAAGGGGTGAAGGAAGCTTTGTTTACGGGCGCGGTGTTGTCGTTTATCTGTCCAGAGCTAAGCGGATCATGTGTCCGGGTTTTCGAGGATAACCAGGGGGCCATAGCGTTGGCTGAAAACCCTCTTAGTTCTGCTCGGAGTAAGCATATCGACGTGCGTTTTCATTTTGTCAGAGAGCTATTAAGATCGACATTCAGTTCGTAGCTTCGGAAGAGCAGCACGCGGATATTTTGACGAAATCCCTTGCTGCGACCCCTTTTAAGTCTCATCGTAGGTTCTTGTTGAATCTGCCTTTGGAGGGTGAGTGAGGGGTATGAGCATTATTCGATGAGTACCATGTTTGAGTGATGCGAGGAATAATTTGTCAGGTCGCCAACCCTGCGCTACTTTGAGGGGCATGGGGGAGTAGGGCACCGCTTGGCATTTTATTTTCTGGCCATGGTCATCGTCTGGAATGCGGCCGTTGTTTCAATTGCAATGGTTTGGAGTATATGTGTTATACAGGGGGTTTTGACCCGGTGGCCGGGTTTCCTCCTGCGGGACTGTCGTTGGCTGTTCTTAGGTCCTAGCAAGTCTTGAATGTCTTTTCGGTCTCGTCACTGCTGTGAAGAGCCAGGGAGGGTGTTCGTTTGGATCGTTCCAGCAGCGATCCAAACGAACAACGGCACTACTATATTAATAGCTGTTGACTTTGGTGGTACGCTACTACTATTAATACCACCACTAGTACAGTACTACTACTACTACAACTGTAAAGTTTGCGTGCACGTGTTCGTAGTTGATAGGGCAAGTATATGTTTGGTTCATACTTCATATTTCAAAATACTTCGTGTTAATGGTGGTTGTTTTTGTAGCAATTTGTTGCATTGTTTAACTTTCCGGAGCACTTTTATCTTGGAAGATGGTCGTCATGACTAAGGTGCACAACAACAACAGTATATCACAAGTAGTAGGAGTTACATTTGGTGTGAATTGCGAAAAAACGGGTCAACCCTCGTAATTTTTTATTCTCATACGATACGTACGTAGGTGATGTCAACGCTATATATTGCTCTGACGGTTGTGTTTGGATCACATCATGCCGGCCCATCCTTCTTGTTTCTAATTTACCTTGGGCAGGGGGGTGACGATGACGGGGGACTTCCACTTCTTCATGCCACAGAGGACCAAGCGTACGCTGACAGCGAACGGGACATCCCCTTGTGGGGCAACCTCATCATCTTCAATTCGCTCAAGGAAGCGCAGCAAGCCGTCAGCATCGAGACGAGCGCTCACCAGTACGTACGTCTGGTACTCGTTGCGGACACCGACCAGCTCAAAGGCATGTTGGACAAGGGGAAGGAGGTGCTGCTGCACGAGGCGAGCCTTTACCTACGAGTGGCGGAAACATGCACCGCGTACTATGCCGTCTGGGAGTCGACACGCGAGAACACGCACCACGAGGTTGTCAACTCTTTGCCCCCCAGCGTAGAGCGACGCAAGCTTCTCGGAGCGTGGAAGGATGGCAACGCGACTACGTCGGTACCCCTAAAATTACACGTTTTCAAGGCGATGCAAAGTGTTGGCGAGGTCGTCATGGTCCCCCAAGGGACGAGTGGCGTTATCGCGGTCCACGAGGAGGAATTCGTGAGTGATGACGGCAACGACACAGGGTCAGGGGACCATGAAGGGGCGCCCGGTAGCGAGGAGGACGTGGGCAGCGCCGAGGGCAACGCAGTTAGTTAGCTGCTATTCGTGGCGAAATGCAAGAGTGGGGTTCGGCAGAGATTTTTCAAGGCAGTAGTAGTGACTCAGTATTTTTTTTCTTGCTCTGAGACAAACGAACGTTTGGTGACTGAGGTTCTATTTGGTCTACAGCAGTAGTGGTTCGACATTGGCAAAGTCCACTGCGTTCTTGAGAATAACTCGGCGACTTCAAGCCTTCCACCCCCCCCCCCCCCCCGACCCCCCCCCGAGGTCCGTGTTCTCGTGGAAGACCGTTACCAGAAAGCACCCGGTGTGTGTATGCATCGCTTGACTCAATTTTACGAGGGAAGAAAACAATGCGCAGTGCCTATTTCTCGTCGAGAAAAATACGAAGGCACACACCTCCGTGGTGGAAAGGAGGTTGCAGTGCCCACTTCGTCCCCCCCAAAAAATGGGCTACGAAAGGGAGGGGGCTGGACTGAGTAGTGCAACGATAGATGACATGGGATATCAATGACGAAAAACGATCATTGGTCGGCGGTCCCGGGGGAAGAAGAGGTACCACTAGTTGATTTCCGCAGGGGCTACGGCTACATCCATGTGTACAGCCGTACAACATTAAACCTGCTTAAGTATTTGTAGCCCGCCGTAGCAGTAAGCAGCAGCAGTACGGGTAGTAGTAGCGGCAAGCTTACCAGGGTGCCATTTGTTCAGTACAGTCGAGGGCGCGCGGGGATCTGGGTGGTGTCTTATGCCTATTGGACACTCACGCGACCCCCTCTGGCTTAACGCTCGAAAATGTCGTTTTCCCTCCGTCTCACTTTGGCAGTATGGCGAACGATTTTCACAGCGTACCGAGGGGGCGTGTGTTGTTATGGGAAACATCGCGGACGCCGTATGTACAAACTTGCAGTAGGAAAGCCACAATAATGCCAGCACGCGTCGGAGTTGCTAGTTTTTTTTTTTTTTTTTATGGTGGACCGTCTTCCAAGGGCACACACCTTCCTCTTACTACAATACTGGATACCCTCTTCAGGGTTCTCTTTCGGTTTTCTTAGTTTATTTTGGTTTTTGGACAGGGTTTGGGGCTGTTCTTAGATCGTTTTTCATCCTGGCCGTTGATAGCTTCGCCCAGAAACACTCTCGCTCTATAAAAAGTATATATATCAGCGTTATTCGCCAGTTAGTGAGGAGCAGCCGACATCTCCACCCCGCTCAGAGCCGGGGGGGGGGGGGGGGGGGGGGGGGGTGGCACGAGTAGTATGGCCGCTCAAGTTACGGCAGGGAGCGTTTTGTGTTTTTTTTTTTCTCTTTTGTCCTGCCAACCCCGCTAAGAACGGGAGGGGGGATCGGGGGATTTTTTTTCAAGCAATAATTATCTGATCTGGTGGCGCAATACTGTGGCTTTTGTGTTCTACACGCCACACACATACGCACAGTTTCGGCGATACGTTTTGGCCCCGCGCTCCTCCTCCTCGCTGGTGATTGATGCCGTGGCGGTAGCTACCTTTCCTTCTTTTCGTCGATTTATAGTCATCCCCCCCCCCTCCTCCCCACGCCGCTGGTAATGATGTCGCGGTGGTTTTTGGTTGCTAACGACTCTCTCGTCCCCTACGGCTAGGATTTTTTATATGTTGGTGCAATTTCTCTCAGTGATTCTCGCGGGCTCGTACCCTCGGCGTTCAGAAGTTCAGGAGGGCATTAACGGGAGCCGCATCTAGCGGAACTAGTGTCCTAGTTCACGGAATCGGCGTTTCACCGAATATCCCATTATAGAATTAATATAGGGCTTCATCAGGGTGGGCTGGTAGTGGTGCTCATGGCATAATTGCCCGTGACGGCCGGCGAAACATTGTTGGGAATAATAGGATACCGCAATGGATTACATACACATGGTGACCTGGGAGGCGGATCTTCACATCGTAGGAAAAACAGGGGACGCGTGAGACGGAATCACGTCCCCTTAGTGTACGCCTCATTGTTACCTGGATTGGATTATTCTAATATTAGTGGTTAAAATCTGCTCGTGTTGTTTCAATATTGGTATTATTGTTGCTCGTTAAGGCGTTGACGGGGCACCACACGTACTCACCAATACCGGTAATACTTGCGGCGGGGGTGCTGGGTGTACTACAGCATACTAACAAGGAATGCGCAACACTCCAAATTCAATAACCTACAGTAGCATACTCTGTTGGTGAGATTGTTTCGTTTAGGTTATTATCACGGATCCTGGGGATGGTGAGCCCAGAAGAGGCAGGGTAGGTTCCGCCTGCTTCGTGCTTTCTGTTGAGGAGACCAGAGGCAGACGTACGTCGTATGACAGCTGATTCGAATAGCAGTTTAATTATTCGCACACAATTGCGACAAGAAACACGTGAAGATGGACGCCCAACAATATATCCTCGACCATTTAGGACTACTTTATTTGTCGAATCAGCGACCGTCAACGCGTAATGGACACTCAGGAAAAAATGTGGAACAACCAACTCGAACAACAAACACTTAAACACGGCCGGGTGTATTGGCCAATCTAATGGTATATTTTGATGGGAAACAATATTTATTTTTTGAACTCGGGGAGACGAAATAGAACAAAAACAGGTAGGTCCTACCCGCATCACCCAGACGATACAAGGAGATTGGCGCGCTTTTTTTTTTTTTTTTTTTTTTTACCCATCACTTTCACTTTCCAGCTTAATTCGTAAGAGGTTTTACCCTCGACGATCTTCTGGACAAGCCGTGGTCACAGGTGTCGTCCCTTCTCCCCCCCCGGTACGTGCCTTTATTTTTTGTCGCGCATAGGGTTCAGCATTCCCACTGCTCGTCGATTTGCATCGAATGTAGCCAACTCACGCTTTCGCGCTTTCCGCTTATCATTGTTTTTGCGCTGGACCAGAATAGCGGAACAGTTCGTTGCAGAAAAAAAAATAAAATGAAACCTAAACGCAAGCCTCAACACAATCAAGATATCTGCTATTAATATTTGTAGGGATTGGAGTGCCAAATACAACACTTCTATACCCAGCCTCGCGAAACAAAGGGGCTATTATTATGCGTCGAAGAGACAAGGAGGACATGATCACGGCCACATGGCAGTTACTACAGTAGATAGATGTATACTACTACCCGGTTGCTCCTCGATGCTGCTCGACCTACTACCGTCGTACTACATACAGCAGAAAACACCCAAAATCGACACGATCCATCGACAGTAGTAGTAATTGTACTGGGATGAATGCCCAACCACGACAATCACAAACCTGTCGAGTTGCCCAGGTCACCACAACACAAATAATAACCCGTGTGTTTTTCACACGGGTTTGTACACAAAAGCATTCTTCTTCCGGGGTAAAGTGCGAGTATACATATATATATTGCCAGCAGTAACAACACAAGGGATTCAAAAGCTATTACGGGGGTCCATAGTTAACAGGACCTATGGTATACATAAAAACCTATATATTTGCCTATTTTTACTAACAATTTTGGTCCCGTTAGCTATGGACCCCGTAATAATACAATGGGTATCCCGACTCGACCCTGTTAGGACTGCTGTCTCGTTTTGGGGACAAACTACTTGAAACTTGAGTGGTTTGTCACCAAATCGGGGCTGCAGTTCTAAAAGGGTTCAGAGGAGGTAGTTCGGCCGAAAGTACCTCTCGCAAGGGTTCTCTTATAAGTTTAAAATTACCACTGTCCACACTAGTTCCAAGCATAGTATATACATATTTTTTTGTTCAAGCCGAGTTTCCTTCTCTAAACTGTGCTACTCTGTTCACCTGGCCCCTCTCAAGTCGAGGTACCAACTATAGACACCGAAGAAGCAGCAGAAAGAAGTCCTAATTTTCCTACGTTTGATCCGCGGACTCTGATGATGAACAAATTTCTGTTCTGCACAGCGAATGTCAATTCTGAACAAGAGTAGTGTGGCAACAACGGCCCCATTCTAGCAACCTCGCCCTCAAAATGCGACTACTATACTAGTATACTACTGCTGCATCCCCCCTACCCCTCTCCCAATCCTTCGCATGCCCCCTCAACTTCCGGCGAGACCTCAAGAGATGGGTCGTCCAGCTTCCGAGCGTACCTGGCACGGCACACATCACGTATATTCCATCCATTCGAGACAAACAAAAGGGAGAAGGTGGCGGACAAACAACGATTGCGTGCATAATTACATTGGGGATCCAACCAATAATCAACGCAATAACCATGACGACGACACATACAACACGGACGACACAAACAACAACAGCAGCAAACAGCAATAACAGCAACACAACAACAACAACAACAACAACAACAACACCACCACCACCTACAACAACAACAACAGCAACAACAACAGCAACAACAACAACAACAACAACAACAACAACAACAGATGAGTTAGTGGTATAATATCGTACCAAGTACAACATATCCTACAAACTCACAACTGAAGCGTATTTTTCAATTTTCTAAAGAATACGAAAAAATGCAATAAAACAGTAGTACCTACAGTAGTCTTCGCACACACAAATATATACGGACTAACCTAGCTATGCGATATATATACACAACAACACTCACCTATAAAAAGAAGCCACGAAGACCTTCCGTCGCAAATCCCGCCGTCCGAACCCGAAATTAATGGCACCATCCCCACCACCACCACCGCGAGACGAACGCGACGCAGAAGGCGACCCCCGCGCGGTCGACTCCTGCGGCCACGAAAAGCACGCAGCACGCGATGCTGCCTCCGCACACCCGGGGAAGGACACACGTATCGCGTCTCTCTCATCCTGCCCTTCATGGCCTCCGTCGAACACGCCCGCAGGTTTACCACCGATCGACTGGCGAGGATAGCCTTTAACAATTACGCGGGTGGCTGCCCACTTACTCCCGGCGACACACGTCACATACCCACGTTCAACCAAAATCAGCACATTGTCTTTGCCGCCATGCACTCCCTCCGTGGCCACTTTGACTACACGGTCGCTGACCACGGCACGCTGATAGGACGTAGAGTTCTTCTCGGGAGTCCTATACTCTTCCCTCCCTGCATAATCCATCTCGGACACCATGTTAGCAACTGCGACCAACACGCTTTTCGTCGCTACCCTGATAGCAGCCAAGATGGAATGGCCTTGCTCAATGGCATAGCTCTTCACAGCCACATGTGCACCGCGGAGGAACCTGGGTGGTTCTGCTCAAATATCTCCTTGTGTACACCATGCTGCACTTCGGACATTTCCCAAGGTACACCATACACCATATGTTGCAATTCGGAAATCTCCCTAGGTACACCATGTTGCACTTTGGACATCTCCCTAATGTACACCATGTTGCAACTTCGGATATCTCCTCATATACACCATGTTGCACTTCGGACATTGCCCTGTGTACACCATGCTGCACTTCAGATATCTTCCAGTGTACGCCATGTTGCACCTCGGACGCGCCCGCTATACCCCACAGCCAGCAGCAGCCCGGGCTGCTTCGTATCATGGCCGATTAGGCTGTAATTGCACTTTAGATTTCGACCCGTGTTGTTCCTCTCTGAAGTTCTAACGGGACTACGACCGGTTCACACGTCGGACACATCGCGATCTAAATCACCTAGATCCTATAATTACTGCTCAGACTTAAGACAGGTCACAATCTACAGTATCTAGATCTTAACCTGCGGTTGTGATATGCTGTGTGGAGGGTCATCTGTACATTACAGATCCAACAAGGAAACACGCATAGGCCTATTAGGACGGGCCGGGTTAGTCACGTTCTTCTCAGGGCCAGTACTGCTGAAGCCATTGGGTGAGATTACCACCCTCGCCGAGTTGCGTAGAATACGTCAACAATTCTTGCCCAAAAGAGAGGAACAAAATCAACTTGGAAGTCCGGACAGGACTAACTTGGTGTGGGCGATGTTCCCAGCAGCAAGCGGCAGCATCCGTTATACCTCAAGATCCATATCCACGTAAATCCCGGGGGTGTACCTCGGATGTCCCTGACGACCACGGCCAATTCAGATTGTATTTAACATGAGCTACAACATATGACAGTAGATTTTACAGATCATGAACGTATCTGCCTGCCCTGAAATATATAGATCCTTCTGTGGGAATCGATGATCTGTCCGATCTGCAAACTACTCGGAATTACTACGAGTATGAGGGACAAGTTTTGCAGTAGTAGAAGGGTTGAGGAATATGATACATAACTTTCTCCTCCATTGAACTACAGCAGTAGTCTCGAGCGTGCCGTGCGCTCTGTACTCGCTTTTCGCTTAGCGCTCTTGACTTGTCGCTCGGCCCCGCAGCTGTTTTTTTTGTGTGTTTTCTTGGTCGAGCACATCCTTTCCACTTCGAAGTTATTATGTCCGAGCGGTACGATTGCCAGTTCTCACAGCCGGAGCAAGTGGCTGAGGAGGAACACCACAATATCGAAGGACACCCCGGTGCCTTCGGCGATGTACCGGGCACCGGATGCACCGCAGCGCTCGAGATTTTCACTCGTGTTTCTCTCACGAACGTTGCACTACGTGCGCTACGACAGCGGCAGCACTTTTCCGGCCACAGCATTTCTGGCTGCCGGGACTTCAGAATTGCGGAACTGCCCAATATCGTAGAAAAATCCCAGGATTACTGTTTTACTATATAGTTCGTTATAAACCTACTGTAGGCCATTGGAAGAAATTTGATCAAAAGTCAGTTTTTCGGTGAAGTGCACTCGTAGTAGCTCTTCAAGTGAGGTGTCTCAGCAAAAAAAAGAGGCGCTGAGCATTGCTAACTAGCTAACCTCGAGGAACTTGCCCCTACGAGTGGACCTAACGACAGCGCCATGTAAGATCAGACACACTCATGTCCGGATAACATCACAAGCGGCACATACATGCGAAATGACACCCCCAACACCCTTACCCCCCATGGTCGCTGGTTCAAAACAATGGCGTCAACTGCATTTCGCTCGGCCCCCCGTTCGTCGCTCAACATTCGTTTTCAACTTTTTTATCGCTCACGAACATTGCACGCTGTGCTGTCATCGGGAAACGCCCCCCTTGAAGGAGACCAAACCGTAGCGACGTAACACCAGACACACACATCCGGATAAAGTCAGAAACGGTATTATAGAGATACTCCCAATGTATCCCCGACCCCCCCCCTTCCCACCGTCGTTCATCAGAGTGGCGGCAATTTCCACCCGTCCTGGTCCCACCCCCGCGTTCCCCTTCATCTCACCAGCCACACGGCTCTGAGTTTCCAATGCGCAACACAGCATTGAGGTGGGGGGGTGGGTTGATTTAACTACGCGATGATGGAAACTACCACTCCGGCGACCACCCTGTTTCCCCTATCCCCGCCCCCCCCCTGCCACACGGCTTTGAGTTTCTAATGCACGACACAGCATGGGTGGGTGAGTGGGTGGGTTGGTTTAACTACTCGATGATGGAAATCACCACTCCGGCGACCACCCTGTTTGCTCCTATGTCCCTCGCCCCCCCCCCCCCCCCCCACGGCTCTGGGTTTCCAATGCACAACACAGGAGGGGGGGGGGGGGTTGGTTTAATCACTCGATGATGGAAGCCACCACGCCAGCACCCACTGTCCTTCCTCCCTCGCGAAGGGCGAAGCGAAGTCCCTCGTGCATCACCACCGGCGCGATAAGCTAAAAACATGATGAAATGGGTTTCCGAGGTGAGAGGAGGGGGGGGGGGGGGGAGGGGAGGAAAGTGGGCGGCGTCCTCATTTGTTGCTTGCCTTACTAATATGACACCATTGACCACGCATCCCTTTCGAGACGGAGCTGGGAGGGGGGGGGATAAGCTGATACGTACAAGACATTGGTGTTCCCGGAGTGAGTGGCGATAGGGGGGGGGGGAGGGGAGCACACGCATACGTTACTACTAGATAGGGCCGTTTCTAACGGAGACAACAACACCAACACCGACACCACCGGCACCATCATCACCAAACATGTCAGGAAACAGCCGATTTTAGGCCCGTGGCGGACGGCCGTTTTGACTTGATATACTATTAACAGTGATAGCATAGGAGCTCTTAAAGGTGGGACTGACGGCGCCCAAACCTGCCGTCTCCTCACATCTTGGACCACCACCAACACCACCACTGCTAACTACCACCCACACCATCACCACCACCACCACCACCACCACCACCACCCACGAGTAACTCACGTCGATGGTGAGGCTGACCGTGTCGCCCGGCATGACCATCTCAGTTCCCTCCGGCAGCTTAACAGAGCCGGTGATATCCGCCGTACGGATGAAGAATTGCGGCCTGCGGGAAACCGTGTCACACATCGGGGTAGACCAGACAGATCAGACAGATCAGATCAAATACAACCTTCATGATCTACCTGGTAGATATTTCGGGGCAGAAATACCTCTCATGTATAATAGTGTAGGGGTCCCCCAGTGAGGCGGTGGTGTGCCAGAGCGATATCACCGCCTCTCTGGGGGGAAGCCGCCTTATTTACTCCAGGTTATGAATGCAATTCCCCAGTCGCGCTAAGCGATAATGATCGCCGTATATCGGGATACCGCGTTACTCAGACCGCCTTATGCCCCCCCCCATATGACTACGGCCATGCACGATAATGAGTACACCTCCCCCCCCCTACTGTACGGGTCTATGGTCATACGACTACGGCCATGCATGAGATCGAGTACATCTCTCCTATCGAGTACACCCCCCTACTGTACCTGCACAATCCATAGGTCATGCTTGCCGGTTGGGATCTGCATGGTACGACTCACAATGGAAAGATCAGACCCCAACTTGAGAAATCTAGATATTTTGGGACAGAGGATTCCTGCTGCACGCTTCCGTGGCAGATGCATCCCTGATGTGCGTTAGTTGCACAACGTACATCATGGTTGCCGATTGGGATCTATCTGCATGGCACGGCTCAAATTGGACAGCTCAGATCCCAACTTCACCATCCAGATCTTGCGGTGCAGATACATCCCTGCTGCGGATGTATAATCTGCACAATCTATTGCTGTAGGTAATGTGCGCCGGTTGGGATCTGTGACGAAATGAGAGTGTCCTCCCTTGTACATCGAGAAAAAGGGTGTGCTACCGTTACGTCGTACCAGGCATACACTGCGTACTGGCCTGTGGAGGGGCTGAACAATCATACCTGGTACAAAAAAAGCCTCCCAATAGATTCGAAACCCTATGGAAAATACCGAGTCCTCGCCTGTAGTTGGAGAGAAGGGGCTAGCCAAGTCGTACCGGGTACACAATACGTAATGGTCGGTGCCGGGGCTAGAAAAACAAACAAAAGAGGCCTCCAAATTAGCCTGAAACCCTAACTAACGTATGACAAAACCAATCCTCGCCTGTAGTTGGAGAAAAAGGGTGTGTGCCTTCCGCCCTCGTCCTTGTTGAGCACGTACACCTCCGCCTTGAAAGACTTGTGGACCGACACGCTGTTGGGGATGTGCAGCACCTGTCAGCGTAAAAGGCGGCGACGAGTCAGGAACAAGTAAAAGGGGAAAAGGGGGGCATGTTTTGCACTTCCCCTATAGAAGTACCCTGGTATTCGGTATATACCTGGTACGAAGTATACTGAATTCCTTTCGCTGGTCGTTAAGCCTTTCGTTTTCGGGGCTGTATGGATAACGGCCGGTGGGCCTTTCGCTTCCTTCAGCTGCAACAAAAAAACATCGGATTTTAACTTGCAGCGTCACCCGACGACGTCCGAACATCTCCTAGGCACAGGGGGCGTCTTATAAGGCCTACAAGTACAAAGGTCCAGGACAAAACCAGCCCCAAAACAGGCGTAGCCTCTACTGCAGGCCTATCGACAGCAGCAGGCAGTGCCACGCCACCCGCCCACTCGTGCGCCTCTCTGCTGTCCTCACGCAGCCGTGCGCGTCAAGCCGGAGACACACGAGTGGGTGGGCACTGTCCTACCCCCCTCCCGCCACTGCCGACATGGACATATTACAGCCCCCACGTCCATTAAGGTTCGTGAGTAATCCCATCGGTCACGAACGAAAAACAAATGATCCATGACCCGCGCCCTGAACATCTACTGTTTTCCTACTGCAGGACATTACCCTACTCGGCCGTGCGTATCGACTGGCGAGTTATGTCGAATTTTTCCACAATTTTCTTTTCGATTTCCAAGCAAAGTTTTTTCTTTGGAAACTCTGGAAATTCAACAAGGTGCCAAATACAGAGGGGGGGGGGGGGGGGGGGGGGGATGGAACTTCTGGAAATTTAACAGGGCGCCAAAAATCTGGAAAGCTTTATTTTCCATTTTTTCCATTTTTCTGGAATATTTTTGAAAATCACGAAAAACTGTTTTTTTTTTTTAAAATAAAACTTGCTTGCAGTGTAAGCACGGCCCAAAATCCACGTAGCTTGCTTGTCCTACAAAACGGGGGAGTAGGGACAATTGCAACCGATACTTCCACTACGCTTCCTTCGACAATTGCAATAGAACGTCCTCTCGCATATACCTGTTCGCAATATGAGACAAGCTTTAGCCAAAAATGTCCACGTAGGATAACCCGTCGTCCTTTCAAACACGATCCTGTTCTAATCACAAGTAGGTTGTCCAAAAAAAACATGCGTGTAATTTTGATATGCCACCAGTGTTTTTACCGAAAAGCCGCGGCGATCATCCCTTAACGATCATTTTTCCCGAGAGTTGATTTTTCACCGGCCTGGCCTATCGATATCGTCGCCGACCAATCGTATATTGAGCTCAAAACTACCAGTGTACGACTAGCATAATACATTTCCAACAACTTTCCGAGAATGTTCCGAGTCCATTAGTGATAAAAACTACCTGGCCTCGCTGTACACCATATCACACCTTTCCGATAATTTCCCGATGTTGTTCCGAGTTTATTGAAATCGAATCGCCTGGTTTCGCTTCACATCTTCCCGCTTCAATCATTTCACAATACCGTTGCGACAAATATTCGGAGTTTGTGTCTGAGCAATCAAATCACCTGGCCTCGCTGCACATCTTCTCTCTTCAACCCCCGAAGCAAGGCGCCGATGTTGTCCCCGGCTTGTCCCTGATCCAACATCTTCTTGAACATCTCAACCCCGGTACACGTGGTCTTTATCGACGAGTCGATACCAGAAATCTCCAACTATTGTCCACGCGGAGACGTGTGAAAAGGGGGGAGGGGGGGGGGGGGGGGGGGGGGGGGGGGGGGGGGGGGGGGGGGGGGGGGGGGGGGGGGGGGGGGGGGGGGGGGGGGGGGGGGGGGGGGGGGGGGGGCAGGAGTGGTTTATCACTTGGGTCGGTTTCGAAAAAATGATTGACAGTGCTAAAAAAAAAAAATCCACGGGGGGGGGGGGGGGGGGCGTACTCAAATGTTGCTTACCATAGTCATTTGACCACTAACCACGCATCCCTTTCGAGGCGGAGCACCGTTCCTCCTCTCTATAGCACCTTTAACATAAGGGTGCTCATAACGCTTTTCGCATGTATTTCACGAGTTTTTGCGTACCTACCCCCTTCTTGTAGGGGTATACTGATGCTGTGCCTCTTCAGTGCGGTAGGGCAGAGAGTCCTGCCTCTACAGTGCGGTAGGGAGGGTGGGGGTGCACTCTCGATATCATACATGGCCGTAGTCGTACGACCATAGGACCCTCGCATCCCTACGACGCTGGGGCAAAGCACGTCGGGTTTTCGCCGACCAGGCAGACAACGCTTGCACTAAGCGCGAAGAGCCGTGAGGTGCTCGGCGAGTCGCATGAATAGTAAGGTCCTGCATCCTAGTACTAAGAACCGCTTTCTGAGGCGGACTTCGGGACCTTGTACGTAAATTCTTGCACGTGTATGAATGACAGCGTCGAATGACATGGCGTTATTTAATGGGGGGGGGGGGTGTACTCGATAGGAGAGATGTACTCGATCTCATGCATGGCCGTAGTCGTACGACCATAGACCCTCGCATCCCTACAATGCCGGGACGGAGCACGTCGGGGGTTTTCACCGGCCAGGCAGACATTGCTTGCACCAAGCGCGAAGCGCCGTGAGGTGTTGGGCGAGTCGCATGAAGGGTGAGCTGCATCCTACTAGCAGGGGGGGGGGGGGGGGGTCACAAACAACTATTACGGGGGGCCATAGCAAACAGGACCAAATATTGTTACTAATAATAGGTAAATATATAGGCTTTTGTGTGTATCGTATCGAACGTGCTTCACTCTCCATCATCTCCTGACATATTATATCATACACCCCCCGTGTTTTAACTCAATCCTGACACTGAACGAAAGCTTCGACGATATCGAAATATCGAAATCGCATCGATAAATTTTCTCGTCTATCGGCATCGTATCAAACGAACTCTATTCTCCTTCGATATCCAACGCGCTACAGCAGCAGCAGAATCCTTGTCCAACCAATCGCCGACAAGAACAACTTGAAATCAGAATAGGGCAATACTTCGTGTATACCAGGCATCTCAATATTTTCTGTAGCTCTGAAACAAATACGAGGGTTTCCATAAAAAGGAGGGATCGCTTTTGCGCACCTCGTCCCCAACTTTGACGATCCCCTGCTCCACCCTCCCGGTGACGACGGTCCCTCGCCCCGCGATGGAGAAGACATCCTCGACAGGCATCAGGAACGGCTTGTCCAGGGCTGGCGCACCACGATTAAACGTAGGAAATCTGGGTTAGTGGAGAGGGATACTGTAGAACCTCAACATATATGGAGGGCCTGATTGGTCAGGATACCAGGTGCATACGAGTACGAGAGATTCCTCGTGACCATCCTTGTGATCATCCACGTGATCATCGCCATCATGATCATCATCAGCACCATCACCACAATCATTACTGCCATCACCACCATCAACAATACTGTAGCACCATCAGCGCCCCCACCACCACTACCACCACCACCACCATGAATACTACCGCCACCATCACCGTCGTCATCAGCAGCAGCGACAACAGCCACCATCATCCACAGCCTGTTCATCACCATCCTCGTGATGATGATCATCGTCAGCATCACCACAAGTCCATCATCAAGAACACACCATCCACAACATCAACAGCAGCAGCAGCAGCAACAGCCCCTCCCCTCTCCCCCCCTTCCTACCACCTGGAAGTGAGGATAGCTTAACCCCTTCGGATCGCACTCCCACTTTGCGGACACATTACTTGGAATTAGACTCACAGATATATATACATACAGCAGTGCACTTCTAAAAGGGTTTAGCTACATTTCTTCCCGGCCGCCGGTGGAGAACCTCCCCCCCCCCGCCAACGTGCTCGGTCCCGGCATTGTAGGGATGCGAGGGTCTATGGTCATACGACTACGGCCATGCATGATAATGAGTACGCCCCCCCCGCCCCGCCAGGGGAAAATAAAATAAAAAAGTTCTACCTGGTATGTAATATACGGAAACAACGTAATGAGCGCCCAAATGTTGGAGGTCTCTATTAGGAGTATGAACGGTGCTCCGTCCCAGAAGGGATGCGTGGTCAATAGTCAAATGATCAAGGCCAGGGACAAATGAGTACGCCCCCCCCTCCCTTCATCACCCCTTCCCCCCCTCAACCCCCACTCCCCCCCCCCCCCTACACACACCTCGAGTTGGTGTAGGAATATGGGAGTCGACCGCCGTCATGAGGGCCATGATGGCATCCTCCCCCACCTCCTTGTCCCTTCCTTCCACAGCCGCGAGGGCAGACCCAGCCACCATCGGGATGTCGTCGCCATCGAACTTGTAGAACGACAGCAGCTCTCGGATCTCCATCTCTACCAACTCCTGCAGCTCCGCGTCCCCCTCTGCGAGAAGGTCAACCTTGTTTAGGAAAACCACCAGGTCTGGTACGCCCACCTGAGAGGCGGCGAAAAGTAGCAGCAGCAGCAGCAGCAGCAGCAGTACCGGCAATAGCAGCAGCAGCGGCGGTAGTAGTACCGGCGGTAGCAGCAGCAGTATTACGGGGGTCCATAGTAAATAGGACCAAAATATTGTCAGTAAAACCATGGTAAATATAGATTTTTGTGTGCACCATAGGTCCTATTTACTATGGCCCCCCGTAATAGCAGCATTCGCGGTGTTGATACAGTAGTAGCAGTACTGGCACTACAACAGTCAGCAAAAACCCCTATGGGTGTTGAAGATAGCGACCAAAGCAACGACAAGTTTGGTAGTATCAATCGTACCCAATACGAGCAGTGGGAGCGCGCAGCAAGCAGTGCGGGTACAAGATCATGTTGCGCGCCGGTGCCCTGCGTGTCCTTGCATTCAACCATTGCAACTGCAGTACGGCATCAACTGGTTTCATCCCCCAATCTCGCATCGGTCGATGCCGTCATCGCCGCTTCGTAAGGACAATTTTCCCATCTCAAGTCCGGTGAGGGTGAACACATACTACAAATGACAGCAGTAGTAGTAGCAGTAGTATTATTATTAGATTTAGTAGTAGTAGTAGTAGTAGTAGTAGTAGTGGTAGTAGTAGTAGTATAGTAGTAGTAGTAGCAGCAGCAGCAGTAGTAGTAGTAGTAGTAGTAGTAGTAGTAGCAGTAGTAGCAGCAGTAGCAGTAGTAGTAGCAATGAGCATTCGTGGTATTGATAGCAGCACTATAAATAGTAGTAATAATAGCATATTACTGTTGATAATAGTAGTAGCAGCAGCAACAACAGCGGGAGGATCAGTGGTGGCAGCAACAGCCGCAGCCGCAGCCGCAGCCGCAGCCGCAGCCGCGGTTTTAGCGACAGCAACATCAGCGGCAGCAGCATAAGTGGTAGCAACAGCATCGACAGTAGCAGCAGCAGCAGCAGCAGCAGCAACAGCGACACCAGGAAGCAACGGTAGCAGCAGTAGCAGCGTGAACAACGGCAGTGGTAGTAGCAACCGGCAGCAGCACGAGCAGCAGCGGCGCAAGCAGCAGAATCAACAGCAGCAGCAGCAGCGTCACATACACACCTGGTGCGCGAGAAGGATGTGTTCTCTCGTCTGCGGCATCGCACCGTCCGTCACCGAAACCACCAGGATGGCCCTACACACACAGGCAAGAGCGGAGAGGGAGGAGAGCCAGAGAGAAGGGACAACGTGAGAAACATAGTTTATCCTCAAGCGTGAGTGCCTAAAAAACAAACACTAGGAGGTTGTGCCCGCGTGCGCCAGTTCCACTGCTGCGACCCTATACCACTTCGGCCCGAAACGTAAGGATCGTTTGAACGTTAATATGAACAACCAAACGGTCCTCACATTTTCGTCCAAGAGTGGCGATACATGAAAAGAAAAAACGTAGGCACTTGTGTATAATATAGAACAATACATTACCCCAAATTTGCAACAAACGTTACGGGTAACCCAAGAAAATTGTATTTTTTTACTCTAGTTACCGCCGTGACCACATTTTCTTTAGCGTTGGATATTTCACACCTCGGGCAGGCAACGATCTATCTTATCTATCTGCTGTACATGATCTAGTTGCTCACCTGCCGTTACGAGAGGTTGCGCAGGATCTGCCTTATAGGGCAGATCCAACCCAGGAAACACGTGCTACTGCTGTAGATCCTGCAGATTATATGGGTCCCACTCGGCAACATGAGCTAAATCATACAGATCATGCAGATCAGGTATCTATCTGCCCTGAAAGATTTAGATCATGAACTGGGAATCGATGACCTGTCCGAGGTGTGGAATATTTCACCCTTCTAGGGCAAAAACTGCAGTCCCATTTTGGGAACAAACCACTCTAATTTTAAGTACTTTGTCTCCAAAACGGAACTGCAGTCCTCAAAGGGTTAATTTAAACCAGGCATGTACGAAGCATGTACTTCACGTTACCCCAAATTTTGCGCTAAAAGATTCCGGTGCACCCCAAGAGAAATCGCAAAAATGTATTTCGTTTTACACCGCGGCGACCGCACTATTTCATTTCTTAGGCGATGCGGCGGGCGGCTCGGCGATACGTAAAAAACCTCACCCGTCCATCTGCGCGGCACCGGTGATCATGTTCTTCACGTAATCGGCGTGTCCGGGGCAGTCGACGTGCGCGTAGTGCCTGTTTTCCGTCTCGTACTCCACGTGCGCGGTGTTGATCGTGATCTTGCGAGCCCTGGTGTGGTTGCGAACGCAGAGGAGGGAAATGTTCCAGGTGAAGGAAACGCGAGCAAGCGCGAGAGGTTTCTTGGGACAGCAGTGTCGGGTTGGATTGTGTTGTGTTGTGTTGTGTTGGGCTGGGTTGGGTTCCGTTGGGGTAGGATAGGCTTAAGCTACAATAGGTAGTGTATGACTTGACTCAGGGTCGACGAAACGGTTGACGGTCCACACTAGATTCCCCTTTTAAAGCTGGGTATTTCCGAGAAAATCCCCAGGCGGTCGGAGTTACAGTAAGGTTGGTCGGAGTTAGGGTAGAATCTACCGGTCATAAATATTGCAACCATTTTATCGAAGCTGGGCCTGCATAGGTCCATCCAGCCGTCTTCGCGGTTCTTAGTAGGATACAGCTCACCCTTCATGGGACTGGCTCACGCGTTTCGCGCTTGGTACAAGCAATGCCTGCCTGGTCCATGAAAAAACGACGTGCTACTACTGTAAAAGTCCCGGCATGTGCAAGTAGGGGTGCGAGGGTCTACCGTCGTGCGACTACGCCCATGCGTGGCACGTCTCGGTTTGTATCGCGCGGAGGCCTTTCTTTTAGCATGTTCACAGCTGGTTAATTTTCGTCAAACGTTGCCAACCCACGTTTTCGCGCTGACGGCTACCATGTCCAGGGGACACATGCATGACAGGAAAAATGTCTCCTTGTTTGCCACCGGGGACAAATTCAAAACCCCCACCTGCCCACGGCAAGCAAGCAGTCTACCGGTACCTGGGATTGAGACACCAACCCCGCAGGGCAGCAGGCCCTGGTACTTGCCGTGGAACATGCCACTCAGGGCGTAAATATATAAGGACCGTTCAAAAATTAATATGAAGACCAAGGGATCCTTCTACTTACGCACGTGTCTACAGGTAGAGATGTACCTGGTAACAGACAGCAGTATTTCAATAGTACTGCTTAATAGTAGAGGGCAACACTCACTTCTCCTCGGGCGCGTTGTCTATGTCGGTGTAACTCCTAGCTTTACACCACCCCCTGTCCGACAAGACCTTGGTGATCGCCTGAGTTCAGCAAAACGATACGGCGGCGGCGGCAGCGGCAGCGGCAGCGGCAGCGGCAGCGGGCAGTTATTATTAAGAGGGACCATAGTAAATAGGACCTACGGTACACACAAGCACCCACACCCATATATTTACCTATGTTTACTAGCAATATTTGGTCCTATTTACTATGGCCCCCCCCGTAATAGTAGATAGATGAGGGTTGCTTCAGCCTCCGGTTAGGACGAGCCTTCCTGCTTCAAATCCGACGTACTCGCTCTCGCTGTTCCGGCCCACATGTACGAATGTATATGAATCATGAAGCAGTTTTGGAAGGAAGATGTTCTGTTTACCCACACCCTATATACAAAGAGGCACTGCCACCTGGAGCATCAGGCTTTTGCCCTGCCACGTGACTCACGACAGGCAACTCCATCCTATGTCCCATGCCATCCCACGCCACGAATTACGAGCGTACATCTCTATCATGCCTCCACGGGCAGGTCATACGCAGATCAGCCTCTCAACTCTCTCAAGTGCAAGGCCCACTCATTCTCTCTAACCATATGGACGGAAATGTAAGGACCGTTCAAAATTCCATGTTGATATAAAAACGGCCTTTATATTTTCGTCCAGAGTGGTACACAGCAAGTACACAGCAGAGTTCCTGTGAGTCACCTCCACCGCAAAAAAAGCAACCAAAAACATGCCAAGGAGAGGCCTGTAGCCTATAGACTATATCCCGCGTTGCACGCAGGGCTAGCACAGGCCCATCAGGCTCACCGCCGTGAGCGTGGTCTTGCCGTGGTCAACGTGACCGATGGTCCCGATGTTGACGTGAGGCTTGGTGCGTTCGAAGGTCGAAAGCTCGGCGGCGGCTCCAGAAGAAGCGCCTGGCAATCGTGATCCGATCAGGCCTGCTGCGCGAGTGGCGCGCAAGGTGCTGCTGAGCTTGAAAGACTCCTGGTACTTTGATCGAGCGCCGGCCGAGGCACGTCTGGCAGCAACGCGAAGCGCCATATTTATGAGAGGGGTAGCAGCAGCAGTGCAGCGGCAACAAGCAGTCGAGCAAAAAAGGAGCTGCCACCCTTGCTACTTCGCTATCATCGATTTTGGGAGTTCATTATCACCGGAGGGCGTGAATTATGCGGGAATATCTTTATCTACAATCACTGGTTATTGCTCCACAGCATCCATCATCAGCAGCAGCGAGCTGCGAGGTACAGCACGGCGCACTATCTCTCGGAAAAGGTGGCAGTTGGTGGCCCTGTGTTCTCTGTACTCGTTCGAAACCAGCACTAGCAGAGAGCGGGCATTCGATCAAGGCGGGCAGTACAAACTGCCTCATTTCGAAAATACGTACAAAATCCTACAACGATGTACGGCCGATAACTATACTATTAATATTAATCTTTATTACTGCCGCTGTGCCTTTTTCTTTTTTTTTTAATCACTTTTTTTTACTTTCCAGCCTATAATAACGTAGGAGGTTTTACCCTCGGCGATCTTCTGGACAAGCCGTGGTCACAGGTGTCGTCCCTTCTCTCCCCCCGGTACGTGCCTTTATTTTTTGTCGCGCATAGGGTTCATTCAGCATTCCCACTGCTCGTCGATTTTCATCGAATGTACAGCTAATAACTCACGCTCTCGCGCTTTCCGCTAATCAATTTTATGCAAGAAAAAGTCCCTACGAGCATGCACTCGGTGAGACTCGAACCCACGTAATTGATCTTTGATAGGCTCGCGGATCGCGGACCACCTACCAAGCCACCGGGGACGCCTCTGTGTACAGCGTATACTACGAGTACAAACTGCTGTGCAACCCAATGTTCGGGGAGCTACTACTGCTGTACTACAGGTGTTGAAACCTATACGAAAGGGGGATAGACTTCGTGCATGGATTTCCTACAGCAGTAGTTCGTTTTCCCTTGATTTTCTTCTGTCTGGGAATATTCATGAGTATAGTTTAGTTATATTGATTTTGAAGCTCATCATGGCATCATGATGCACATTGTACAATTGGAAAACGTAAAAATAACACAAAAATAACCGGTTGCTGCGTGTGTGTGGCACATGGCCGATGATGTGCAGCAGCAGGCAATCGCCATTTTAAGTCCCTTTTTGCGCCTCTCAAGTCCGAAAGGGGTCATAAGGCGATACTGCATTCCGATTTGTGTCCTCTCTAACTCTAGAGTACCCCTAACCAGCCCATAGTACCTCAGGAATTTCATGGAACGCGTGGCGCTGCTGACTGCTGCTCTGTTGTGAAGCCCATCTCGTGGGGATAAAATATCTACAAGTTACAATTTTACTTCCAGCAGATTTCAACTCCACTCTCGAGCACGTAAAAGCTGACTGCACCGAAACAACCAACGAAAGCCACAAAAAAATAACAACACAATTTCCGCAGATAGTTGCCGTCGTGGTCTCCCCTCCGACAAAATCTCCCTGACTGAAAAAAAAAGGCGGCGGCGGTGCCCGGGACATGCGATGATTGCGCAGCCCAATTGGCCCCACGATACACAGATCAAGACGCACGCGATGCACTCGGTCAAAACAGGCGGCGAAATTCAAACGGCCTAACGATATGCCGCTACCCTGCGACAGGTAGATGTTTTTACGCAACTAGCCGTTCTCAATAACAAACCCGGGGATAAACAGTGCGACCCCGAAACATTTGAAAAAAAAATGTACAAGAACAAAATTGTAACCGGCAGTAGTAGCAGCGGCAAACAGGGAGTACGGGGCGCTACTTGACCACATCAGGAGAATCACCAACTGAAGTTGACAACATTTTTGCACATCGCATAAACACGCACGCACTTCTGTGCAATCCAAATGGGGCAAGGGCCGCCGCCACCCGAAACCGCAGCAGCGGCAGCAGCAGCAGCAGTGATTCGTTTGCTCTATGGCACCAACAGCAATCCCAACAAACCCCCCAACAAACACGCGAAAAAAAAATGCATGCTTAGCCCCTCCTCCCCCCCCCCTACCCCTCGCCTCCGTGAGGTTGGCAAGCAACCAACCCCATGGCCGATTCCAAAGCCACCCCCCCCCCCCCTCCCCCCACGATCACACCCTCAGCTACTGTGACCTGCCTACACTCGCTGATCTCGGCGATGGCGCGTGTGAGGCAGCATCGTCAGCTTCCTTCGGAGGAGACCCTCCGGCATTGCTCGCCATCTCAGAGCGAAACCTCTCCACGTGCCGGAATCTCCTGGAGGGCGCGGCGTTTGGTCTTCTCGCTGTCGGGCCGCCCGGGGTGGCTCCGTTAGCCCCTGCCGCCGCCGCCGCGGAGCCAGGGCTAGGATTAGATCCGGGGGCGGCAGAGTCGGTGTTGGCGGCCATCCTGCTCGTCCGTGATTTGTCCTTCTGCTGTGCGCTGGCCTGCTCGGCGCGCCTTTTCCTCCACTCCACCAGCCTCTGCGCGCGGGAGTCGGCGGGGGACGCTTGTATTTGCGGACCGGCCGCCGGTCAAGGTAGCGGCGGTGGAGCCGGCGGAGGTGTAGGGGTTCTTGTTCTTCTCCTGTGATCGACGCCCCGGTGGATTTCTGCGCCGTAGTCCTCTGCCGGAGTCTTCGGCCGGCCCTCCTCCTATTTCTCCGCCGCCAACGCCAGCGATACTGCCACCGCGAGCACCGCCACCGCTACCATCACCACTACCACTACTACCACCGCCGCCGCCGTCACCACCACCGCTTCGGTCGCTCGTGAAAGACAATTCAGAAAACTCGGACAGCCGTTGGCGGGTTGCGTGTCTAGCCCGTGTCGCAGTTGACGACACCGCCGGGCTCTCATCTACCGCTCCCACCTCTCTCCTTGCTCGCCGCTTGCCACTGTCACTACTGTCGGAGATAGGAGGCAAAGCAGCGGCGGCGGCGGCAGTGGCGTCCGAGGCTTGTTGTTTAGCGCGGCCTCGCTCATGCCGAGGCTTCGAGCTAGCGGCGGCGGCGGTGGTGGCGGCGGGAGGATCCGGCTGCGGCTCTCGGGAAGCTGATTGAGGCGGAGCGGGAGAGACCGTGTTAAGGTCGAAGAGGTGGTCCCGCAAGCGGATTTCCGAGTTCCCAGTTAGCGCCGAGCGCACCATTTCACCGAACGACTTCCTCCTACTCACACTCCCTCGTCGGTCCTCGGGGCTGCCTTCCGTACTGTTCGCCCCGCCGCGCGCCCCTCGTCTCTTGCAGACGGCGTGCGAGCGAGGCCATCCTGGCTCGCATCTCTCTCAGTGAGGTGCCTCGCAACGTCTGGTGTGTTGTTCGTCGCGTGGTCCTCGCGAAGGCCGCCGGCTTCGTCCGCGCCGATGCTCACGGCAGCACTTGCCTGGCCGGTAAGGTTTACCTCCTTACCCCGAGGCGTTGTCACAGGGGTTCGGGGTGGGAGTGGGGGTGGCGACAACGAGCTTACTCTCTTCACCTCAAGCGGGGCCACCTCAGCCGTTGCCACCGCCGCTCCAGCACGATGAGGCGAATTCCGCCGCCGCCCATCCCCGGAAAAATTAGCCCGGAGAAGTCGGTGAGGTCGGCACCTGAAGATGCTGCAGGCGGTGAGCAAGACCGTTTCCCTTGCCGGTAACGCCTTTCTTAGGGTGCAAACCCGCTCGGCCAGAAGCCGGGGGGGGCATCGCGGGAAACAGGACTAGGAGCACGCGCCAAGGGAGGGAGACGGCGAACTGTACGACATTGGGCACGACGAGGTTGTTGAGGGTGTCGTGAGCGTTGTCCATTCCCCACACCACGACACGCTCGAACACGACGCTGGGGATGTTGCCACCCGGGAGGAACAGCAGCGCCAGGCCCGCGCACTTGCCCAGCCAGTAGAAAGGTATCCATGACACAAAGAACTGCGTCGTTGGTCGTTCGGTTTATTGCAACGTTGACCGTCCGAAAAAAAGACAGAAAAGGGCGACATGAGAAGAGAGCGAGATGAAAAGCACGACGACCGGTACACCGCAGGAGAATGGGGGCGTCAGTTTTTCATTGAATGATTGGACAGCCGACGTAATAATAGTTGTGAATATTAGAGGGCAGCAAATGATACCAGGCATAGAAAAGTGGGCCAGTCACACTGCTGCAACCACTTTCGGGGATAAAATATTTGGAACCAGGGTTGGATTATTTTCACAGTAGTAAAACAAAAGTAAAATGTGGACACCAGGCCCTATCCCCTAGATGATACCGTTTCTTACTATCACTGCTGTAGTCCTGAAACCTGGGTCAGTCTGAGAATCTATTTCGCCATTGACTGACTCCCGAGAGTGTGGATACTCCAGATGGTTCATCTCGGTGCGTCTCCGCATCCAAACCCGAAAGAAATGTCTACCTGTGTCCAACAAAAATAAATAGGTTCAAGTACGTATACCCTAGATTCAAGTACGTAAAAGCACACGCGGCCGCCCTGCTTCTTACTCGTACGAGAGAAGTACTATTTAATACTACAAACAGTAAAGCCTGCTGGTATGATGTAAGCGTGCGCATCGTGTGTTCGTGATAAGAATACAGGAGTACAGCAGTATGTAAGGTTTAAGGGGCGCAGCAAGGAAAGAGCGAACCCGCATGTGCCCCAGTGCTGAAAACGGTTTGGACGACACTCTGGTACTTCACTGTAGTAGTCCATACTCGAACCTCAGTAATAAAAATGCAATTAAGGCTGTGTTCAGTACGGTGGGTAGTTTTACGGGTATGGTATCAGGTCAAATACTTTTTTCTTTTTTTTTTTTATCCTCCTTGGAGATCTGGGTAAAAAAAAGATTACGCCCAACACTGAAGCTGTACCCGACTATAAGTTTATAGTCCATAGTATATCGATCCCAGGTTATGTAATATTGCAACGAGGTTTGGTAGTCGGGGGCGGGAATATGTATACCCGTTGGTGCAGTTGGTTATACCCGGCGGGTAGGTTGCCCGGGTACCCCAAACTACCTCACATACCCTACCAAACACAGCACACTTTCAATTATGATATCATACATAAACCTTTCACTACTGTAGTACTGCAGTCCCGTTTTGGGGCCAAACTACTTGGAAATTGAGTTATTCGTCCCTGAAACGGGACTGCATTCCTAAAAGGGTTTATACCTGGAATCGGTACAGTATTCACTACACGTACATACCGCCCTGCTGTACGTACTGGACATGGACACATGCCACTGCTGTTGCTGCCACTGCTTGTATCACTGCTGTTGCTGCCGCTGCGCTGCTGTTGTCGTGTACCCGATAGGCTGCTGCTGCCGCTGCTGTTGTGCAGGCTGCTGCTGTCAACGGGTCTAGAATATTCTTTGATTTTTTGTTGTGTTACACGTATTTGGAAGTAAAAATTAGTAGGAAATGCAGCGGAATGAGCGACTGGTCACGACAAAGCGGTGGCGGGAACGGAAGCGCATCTTCTACGACGTATTTTCCATCGTCTGATGGGCGGCGATTGGCAATTTGCTGTCGATTTGGGACGCAATGTACTACAGCAGTTGTTGTAGAGTATAGAAAAAAGAGGCTTCGTATATACGAGTACGTTCGTATTTATTACGTACAGAGCAATCGTCTGCATGTACTGGCGATATATTATACGGGTACGTGCTTCTATATACACTCTACACACAGCAGATACGTACCCATTGACGTACCGTCCCCCATTGACGTACCGTCAATACGTACTCGTAGAGAATTAGCGCGCTTCAAGAATATCTGCTGTTCGCTCTACCAAAAAGATGAACTACTCGAAATTCGAGCGCGGGTAAAGCATGCAATGCGGCAGGCCAGGGAACTGCGTTCGCCCGCTTTTATAACTCTCGAGTGCCGGGTGTTTGGCAGCACCGCGTGCAATATTGTGGCAAACAGCAGCAGCATGCAAGCTGTACCTGGGAGTTGCGACGGGTAGGTGTTGGGCTCGGGAATCGAAAATAACCTGAAATTAAGAAGACAACAAGATAACCTGGTTCGCGAAAGGTTATGTAAATGAGAGAAAACAGACCGACAGGTCTAAACACCAGCCAAGATTGTTGGTGGGGGGTTCTCGCCTCAAAATACTCCTCGAAGACGCGCAGAAGGCCCAGCAGGCACCACGTCTTGAGGAGGTTGTAGTCTGTCCGGGCGTGCTTGAGCACCTTGAACGTCTACGTGCAGAGAGCAAAAGCATCATGAGAGGGAGGAGGGAGGAGCCGGCGAAGTGGAGAATACGAGTAGGAGAGACAAATGAGAGAACGCTCAAACGGCACAAGTTTCGAAATATCAAAATCAAGATGGCATATGGACTGATGGTTGGCTGGCGGGCGGCATCATACTCTGTTCTCGACTACAGGCCTGACCTCACCTTCCATGCTCCTAGGGAAAAAGATACTACCATACATAGCTCCGAAGCCAGCCAGTTGGGCATGGCCCCCACACTTCTGTTGCGTCGTTGAGGGCAACAACATTTTTGACAATGGGAATGACTAGGATTGGGGACTCACAGGGGACGTTTAAGCCCATCCCCCTGTAGCGAACTACGTGTAAAAATGGCGTTCATTGTGTGTAGGCGTTACTGACCGGGGATAGCATAACTGAGCACCCAGAGTGCACACTTCGTTCGCCGACTGGAGACGAAGCCGGACAGCTACAGGAGCCAATGGTTGGTTTATGGGTGCTCTGCTGCCTCCTTCTGCTGTGCCCAGCAAATCAGGCCCTGAAAGGTTTGGACGCGAAAAATCGAGAGCATTTTGCGTAGGATTTCCGGGGCTAACAATGGTCGATCTATCGGAGTCGTTGCTGTTACTATCCTATCCACGAGTGCTGTACCCGATCCCGTTCGCCGTTTGCTTCGCGTGCTCATAGCCAGGACGTCTTGTTAATTGGCGCAAGTTTCCGTTTGAGAAACGATCCTCCACACGATGCAAACTTGATATCTGCTTGAACGTTTTGTTCCAAATTGCGATATCCCGACGAGATGCGGCCCACAACCCACAACCCACAACATTCAAAATTCAAAAAATTCGCATTTCATCACTGATCGACACCTGTGTCTGTTATTGCCACGTATACTGCCTGTATGTCCCCGTACCGTACAGCAGTACGTATTCGTGTACCAGGTATACTTCATAGATCACAGGGTCTATTGCTATACGTACCAGGGGTATGTAGCAGCAGCTGCTTGACGGCTGAACCGAATTCTCGTGGACGACAAGATCGAACCGGTACCTGAAGGCGGCCAGTTTTTGGAGATGTCACAGGACGCCCTGGCCAGGGTTTTTGGGACGACGCTGCAGAGACAGAGAGGGGAGCAGCTTCATCAGTGCACGCTTCCGCTCTGAGGGCGACGGCTACGACAGAGGGGCCCGTAGAAGGTGGGTCCCGTTGGAATAGTATTACAGCAGCAGTAGTGCTGTTCGACTGGCGTGGACGCCGCAGGTGACAACAACAGCAGCAGTAGTCCGCATATTTTATTTCTGAGGTAGCAAGATGTAGTACGAGTACGAGAGATAGAGGACTTCGTTTGTCTCTACAGAGTATTGTCCCTGTAAAAGCTGAACCCGCCGCGTTTTTGACGACAGACTTGGAAAAAACACCGGGCCGGTCATCCGGTCATCGATTTACACACCAAGGATCTACCAGAGGGTAAATCTTTCAGGGCAGATATAAGCCTGATCTGTAGTACCCAGCTCATGTTGGCGGGTGAGAGCCGTGTAACCTGCCTGCTTGATCTACGAGTACGAAACGTTTCCTGTTTGGGATCTGTACTGTACAGATCTTCCCCAACATATCATAGCGGTACGACCTAAATCATCTACTACTACAGGAGGTCGTGATCTATCCGACTTATATTTTTTTAAAAGCACATGACGGCCACAAGCAGTAATAAGAAACCAAGCCGAGATCTATAACGTACTGAATTTATCGTAGGACGCGCCCTCTTTTCCAGGCTGAGCAGATTCCCTGTTTGTTAAAAGGTGGTTATTACCTCACTTGGAGTTACATGATGTGCACACAGATAATTTGCGCGAGTACAGTATGACATGAAAGGGACTTGTGAGGGTAAAGATATCGACAGAAAAAAATCACGATTATATAAAGTGATACCAGGTATATCGACAACGTCAACCAGCCCGGGTCGCTGGGGTAGGTGTGCGACACTTGTTTAGACTGGTGATGCTGTGAGGATAACAGGGTGGGAGACAGATTGTATCTTGGCAGGTTTGCAAACTCTAGCTTAGACGCTTGGAAAGGTCTCAATGAAAACTCGTAATTTTGATTTGTACTATTAATACAGCCGTAGTATACGGCAGTACCGGCCCTCTGATATGAAACGGATAAATTGGTTCAAAGCCATTGATATATTATTCATTTGAGAAGCGTGTGCCTTGCACAAACAAACTTCGGTATATAGCATACCAGGTATCGAGTTTCTTACTTCTCGCTTTTTTTAGGTCAAGTTTCTTGTGGTGCTGTTTGCGAGGGGGGCGGTAGTGTCGATGCCACGGGGCCCCAAAAGACCAAAGGGTTGTCGAACATCAATTAATTGTGCGCGTCTGACGTATCGCGCATTTTTCAAAGTTGAGTATCAATCACTATTTCAGTCGTACTCACAGCTAGCTGACGTATTCGTTTCCCCCCGAGCAAGTCTGAGTAGCCGAATAACCAACGACCACGCTGCGTGTCACAGCTCGTTTACGTATTCTCGTTATAGAAGACGGACGACAGCATCTCCAACAGCGAGTACACGAGTACCCCGGGAGGAAAATGAAACGCGCTTCGTGCCAAATGCTACTCGTATCCGTGAAAATTGTTTGGGAGACGGGTATTAGTCGCGAGTACCCGGGTAACCGGTCAAAGAGATACACCTCTACTGCATGAAGTTTTTTTTCATGGACCACTACATATTGTATTAATAGTATGCTAGCAACACGGCCGTGGTTTTCTGTAACCCGATATCCCGCATCGGTAAATTGATAAACTATCGCTGCTTTAGTAGTGCCATCTCAGTCATCGGGGGGGGAAATAGATACAGTTGACACGCTCCCGTACATGGACCAAACTACCTCTGCGACGGTCCCTGATGCCCACCTACCCCACCCCTCCCTCTCCCTTGCCTGCACACCCTTCCCTTCCCCTTTCCCTCCCTCCCCTTTTGGTTTCGTTGTAACGTTTCCAGAGGGTCATGGAGGCACCCGAGTTCAATGGAACTCTAACGCGCAAGAAGCCCTCTGGCGACGCCGAGAGTGTTTCCAAGTCAAATAGGGACAGCCCATCTACCAAGAAAAGCAAGACCTCATGGCTTTTGTTTTGACCTTGGCATGATTCATGTGTTTTATTGGCTTGCACGCACGTGGTTTTGCATTGTTTCGAATATGATGCAAGCAAAAACAATCTAAGTAAGTATTCAACACGAACTACTTGACTCGGTTGGCGCAATCTCAGCTTCCATTGTGTTTGCTGTTCTGAGGTTTACTATGTGGATGGGGGGGGGGGGGGGGGGGGCGACGGAGCACCGTTCCTACTCCTAATAGAGACACCTCCAACAATTGGGCGCTCATTACGTTGTTTCCATATATTACATATAAACTTTTTGGTAATCTTATCCCCTTCCTGTTTGGCCGCCTGTGGGACGGGGGGGGAGGGTTACTGGGTTAGCGTTGGAGGGGGGGGGTTAGGCGTGGCGTACATAAAAGAATGACCTCTACGTATTACCCTGAATGCTCGGTTGACGTTGCGTCATTGCTTGCAATGATGAAGGTACACTGCTTGGCTCGGTGGATGTGTATTGGCTTGCAAGTCTTGTTAGTTTTTGTCCTGAGTGTTCTATCGGTGAGAGGAGGGGTGTAACTGATTTTGTCTTACGCGCACGAGGTTTGCATCAATTTGCGTACGGTACAAAACCAATGAAACCAACTATTTTCACATGAAATGGTTGTCTCGGTTGATGCGCTTTCGGCTTCCGATACCTTGTAGTTGTGTTTGTTGGTATGGGATTTCATGGCGGGGGTCGCGGGTTACTGAGGGGAAGCAGGTGAAATTATACATAATACACGAACAGCAGTGTTGGTTTGTATGCTGGTCTGATGTATCAGCATTGTATCAAATTATGCAGTTGAACTGCTTGGATCAGTTGGTGTGTTTTCGTTTTGCAGGGTGGTGTATTTTCGCGGGCTTTTTTTTTTTTTTCATCAGTGAGGAAGTGGGTGGGGGGAGAAAAAAAAAAAACTACGAGGGACTATTTGTACGCTTGGCTGAACGCAGCGTCATAGTTTTCCATGCTTCGGTTGTAGTAGATACTTAAAGCATCACGGCGAG
This sequence comes from Macrocystis pyrifera, assembly GCA_031763025.1. Taxonomy (NCBI): domain Eukaryota; class Phaeophyceae; order Laminariales; family Laminariaceae; genus Macrocystis; species Macrocystis pyrifera. The sequence goes on from JASSKH010000084.1 coordinate 230,782, forward strand.
TCGCAAGGTTTATTAGTTATGAACGCGGTCTCACTATACATGTGTGGGGGTTGCGGTTGTGACCACATTGTTGCACTTGGCTGGATTGATACACGTAGTTCCTTGGTGGGTTCCTCGTGCGATATTTTGTCGCGGAAGTAACAGTCGTTCTGTTTTACATATACATTATCCTGTCATGTGATGCCGAAAAACGCAGTGTCTGGCAGTCTCGAGAAAAACACAAGTATTGATGCACGTTCGTTTTTTCCCCCCAACCTTACGTGTGAGAAAAGTAACATCAAGAGCGGTACATCAGGTTAATGTGGTGCCGAATCGTTTGTTTCCTGCCTACTACGCTAAACACCGTCCTGACTACGGTCGAAAATACAAATACAGAATCAAATTAAGGAGCGCGTACTTTCGTAAATTATTATTTCTGTATTACAATGAGTCCACACAAAGCGTCACAATTTTCGCACGGTACTCTCGGCAATTGTATGGAAGCCGAGCCATATCACAGAAAGCCAGATCAGTCATCCCATACAATGTGCTATCGACTCGTGCAGTACACACAAACGGAGCAACAGAGTAACATATATCAATCACTAATATGAATCCACTCTACCTCATGCCCACCAGATGGGCATACAGAAGCTTACGAGGGGGGGGGGGGGGGGGGGGGGGGGGGGGGGGGGGGGGGGGGGGGGGGGGGGGGGGGGGGGGGGGGGGGGGGGGGGGGGGGGGGGGCGGCAGTGGAATTGAAGGAGAGGCCTGTTGAATGTCGTATCTTTGGCACTGCCCCGCCAAATTTCTCCACTCTTTCCCTCGATCCTCCTCCAGCCAATTGTATTGGCGACCACGGCGTTCGATCTGATTTCGAGGCAAGACCCGCTATCTATTATGCACGACGAAACGAAAATTCAGCACCACAATATAACCTTCGAATAAACAACACGGTCAAAATTACCCTCAAATAACAAGCGCCACATATTACTGCGAGGGTTCGGGGCAGGGGGAGGGGCACCCGAAAATTTACAAGCAAGGCAACAGCGACCAAATCAGGGGGGTTCAAAACACGACTGCACCGACCATCACAAACCACCTCGCCGTTATGAGCGATAGTGGCGTCAACAAAAATATTCGTGCCCATCACCACCTACTGCTCATCTGTTTTCTCGTCGACAACGACTTCTCCAGTGCCGGCCGCAATTTCCACTGCCGCGGCATTGGTCGTGCCTTCATCAGCCTCCGAATCGGTAACCCGGCCAATACCCGGTGCCATTTGGCGCAACAACAATTGCAGACCCGACTTCTTAAGAGAGGGTGGCGGTTTGACGCCACACTTCAAAATGTACTCCCGAATGTGAGCAGCAGTCAAAATTTGACAGGACGAACCTCTGTACCATGGCCAGACCAAGGTTCGTAGCTACCGGCGCCAGAAAGCTCTTGCGCCCCTGACATTTTGCCTTAACTCCTTCGGTCACTCGTGCAATGACCTGCCTTTCCGCGGGGAGCCTGTCGACAATTGCTTCCACCAGTTGGGCATGGCTCTGTATCACAATAGGACAATATATACCTGGTACAAAAAATAGAAAAGACGACATTAACATTGCAGTTGAATACCCCGACTTTCTGTGAACGAGTTGTCGTGGCTGTAAAAAGCTATGTCAACCGGAGCGCAAAGTGTCAGCAAACAAACATATTTCTGTGCAGTCGTCACAAGCCGTAGTCTAAGTATTCACTAAAAAGACGTAATCACGTCGTCTACCGTAATAATGATAGTCAACGCCACGCCAGGAGTAAAACAATGGGGCGCCTTTGCAGCGAAAACCACACTAATATAGAGAAAAACAACGGACTCTTCTTGACGAAAAAAGCCCCGGCGACACAGCAGACGCCCCCTACCCACCCCTTGCCCCTTCAAATTATTGGGGTAAACGTCACGGGGTCAAGTGGGGATGTCGTAGCAGGAAGGGAAATGGAGCCGTTTCCGATGAAAGAAAAGAGGGGTGATACGCATAGAAATGTTGACATGCCCTGATACATGTTGATACATGCTTCACGCATCACCAAAACTATGGTAACGGACGAGTTTGAGTGGTCATCACTACTGCTCGGTAGTAGTAGTAGTAACGTCGTTTCGGATCGTCACAGCTATGCCGGTTTCAGTCTTGAACGCGGGACAACGGCTCTATCGTGCGTCCCCCGGCCGCTCGCGGCACCGCGGCCGTTCCACGGTCACTCCATTCGGCAGCCCTCCGTGTCCCCGCCGAAGGAATTGGCGAACGGGGGGCGTAGGAAGGCGCCATCCCGGGGGGCGGGTCGCTCTCCCCGGCATGGTGGAGTATGGAAAAATAAACGGAACTCACAGTACAATACAGGAACAAGCGCGATAAGAACCAGCATGTCTATTGTCGTACGTACTGATGTAGTACATGGTGGGTGAGTTGGTGCGTGGGTTGGTTAGTATATGGGCGAGTGGGTTCGTGGCTTTGGGTATTAATAGTTGCCGTATTTTTACTGTTTCGTTTACTCCACTTGTGCTTCCACCACTGGACCATGGTGCTGCTACGTACGAACTGGGCACTCATCTACTGCTGCACCCACTGCTGTACTGCTGTAGTACATGGCGGTTGGGTGGATGAGTTGGTGGGCGGATGAGTTGGTGGATGAATGGGTCGATGGGTTAATCGGTGGGTGGGTGGGTGAGTGGATTGGTGAAGGGGTGAGTGGCTTCGTGAATATGTGTGGCGGCCGTGCTATTTTTTTTGTATTTGTGTTTTGTCCGCTGGATATGCTGCCACTATACCCGACCCGCTGGCATACTGCAGCATACCACTACAGTACGCGTAGTGCTTCCAAACTACGCCCCGACCGCATGGTAAATGCCCCGGGCCGCCTTTTCACGCCCGGAATATCACAAGCTCGAAAGAAAATCACGCCCCCTGAGGCGTCCACTATCGTATTACGATACCTTCGTATGCGCCTTCCCCTCTCGATCATCCGGACCGGCTTCCAACGCTTTGGTCTCCGTCTCCGGTTCCCAACCATCCGAAGGGGCGCCCTGCAGTTCGGCAAGAGCTGCACGCACTCTTCTCCCTCTCATCCTTACTCATCGTCATGGATAATTATAGTATCTGCAAGGAAAAACATCAAGAGTTAGCGAAGGGGTTGCTTCTCCGCTGATGAGAATATAGAGGCATTTCGACGTACGTTAGCCAATCGTAGAGGTTGCGGTTGGCATGCCCCCCGTAAGGATAAGACTTTGTAACCTACGACGTCGCGCGCAGTCCTTCGATGGTCAAACGAGTACCGGATCACAGACTGCGTATCACGACTAACCTCTGACCCCGTCGTCCTCGCTGACCCCCCCGTCGTCCCCGCCGTCCTGTTGAACCATGCACTTCGCTTCGTCGGTTTCTGCAGCGTCCTGTGATCACAGTGGGAACGACATTCAAGGAGTTTATCTTAATTTGACAAAACGGCTTGCAACGTTATCTGCAGGCGCGGATCAATGGGTCTTGACTCCACCATAAACCAACCTTGCGCACTCTGGACAGACCATCCATTCCCAGTTCATGATCTACTGTAGTTCTTTCAAGGCAGCTCTATTCCCAATCTTGTAATATCTACCTCATATAGCTGGGCCCGTGCTATAACATCTGTACGAGGGGAGTAGCACATGTTTCCTGGGTTGGATCTGTGCAATGCGGATCCTGCTAAACCTATCACGACGGCAGATGAGGAACTAGATGAACTACTGCTGTAGATAGATCATGATCAGTCCGAGGTGTGAAAAGTTGCACTCGACCTATCGATGCACGACACTCACCGTCTCCAAAGGCACGTCACTAGAACGATGAGCCGACCTCCTTTTTTTGCCTTCCCCCCGTGTGGACTCATTCCATCCGCACACAGTCATTGGTCACTCCGTCGTCTCGCGCCCAAGGTTATCTCCAGCCCGGTATGTAGGATATCTGTGATATCCACGTACAATTAGTCGGTCGAGTCGTGGTTCCACATACGGTTAACGACACGCAGTTGCGACATCGCGCGAAAAAGTATGTACATTAACGCGCCACCACAACCTCGAAGTGCCCTTCAGCTGCTGCTGTGGTTTGATTTGTTCCGCAGAGACAGAAGGATGACATCTCATCAGTACGTACATATCTGGTACTCGTCCGAACTCGCACGAGTTTTGCTCGGTGCTGGTGAGTTTGTACTGCTGTTGTAGTTGAACATGCGGTAAGTTACGATTTTGAACATCATGCCTAATTTTGAGGACAACGTCTACGTCTTGGTTACAGTCGTTTGCCGAAAAAATGGCTGGAGAACATCCAGCAATAGGCTAGCTGTCATAACCAAGAAGAAACGGCGAACGGGAACGTCAATTGGCGAAGTGCGGTGGCCTGGCGTCCAAACGAAGTTGCTTCATGGCCTTGCGGCCGACGTAGCATTTTTCGATTTTCTTCGCTCACCTTGAACGATATCCACGAATTCTTCGTGGATGACGTCGCCGACGTGGTGCTGGATGGTTCCTGACTCTTTGTGGGCGCTGCGGTGGCCTGCTTCGCTGTCGCCGGTGCGATATGTGTGCAGCCCTAAGGGATTTCATAAAATCCCAGAGGCGTGTTTTTTTTACACGAGGTTGGCTGAAAGCATTCCTTACCAAAAATCTTGAGTGAGTCCCCAATCCTAGTCATTCCCATTGATTTTTGATGCTGATCCTGTGTTGGGGTTTCCATATTCCTCGATGCGTGCTTTAAGCGGGTCTTTTCTAAGATATTCATCGCGTGGGAACCAGTGCTCTCTTGTTGCCATTTGCAGACGCTGGTGGACAACAACGAAAATTGGCGGACAAAACCAAAACGAACCCATCGCCACACACGCACGGACAAGCCTCGAATGATCTTGTGCCGCCGTCCTTGCCGCTTAATCGCCACTTCAACGCTGTTGGCGGTCCGGTGCTGTCGCGGCTACCTCACTCCATCACCGCCTTCGTGCATGCTCACAAGAGCGTCTGCCTTGAAGCGGCTTTCCGTATCAACATTCCAGCAGCTCTTGCCTCGCCCAAACCGCAGTCTCAGCACATCCTTGGCGGGTGCGCGAGCACCCATGGTGGGCCCCGCTCTGCCGCCGGCGCCGCCGCCGGCACCTGTGTTCGATGCGGACGGGAACGAGCTGAGCAAGCCGACCAAGCGCAAAGTGGCAATCGTGGTTGGGTACGTGGGGACAGCTTTCCACGGTTGGCAGCAGAGCACGGACAAGGCGGTGAGGACGGTGGAGGGTGAGATAGAGACTGCTCTTTGGAAGGCCGGTGCTATCGCGGACAGCAATTATGGGGACCTGGCCAAGATCGGCTGGGGGAGGTGAGCGTGCCTTTGCTCTTCGTGCCTTTGTCTCGGCGTGTGTTTGCTCCTCGGTTTGAACACGTTGCTACCGCTAGCGCTATATCGAAGCGCAGCAGGTGGAAAGGGAGAGGAGCTCCTCTGTTGGAGCAACAGGATTCGAGCTGTGTATGATCACGAGCGCGCGCCGTATCTCACGAGCTGTGAAATCAAGGGTCTACAGCGTTGCTACAGAGTACAAGTAGTCTGCAGCAGAAGCAGAGGCAGAATGGGGTCGGCTGTCCGCAGTCAGGTGACATACCAGGTACCTGGTATATAAATAGGAACCGTGGTGCGTGACACTGCCGTATGGCAGCCGACAATCAATTGGAGACACATGGAATAGTACGTACCTGGAACCTGGCAGCGGGTAACGAGGCGTGCCAAAGCTATGGTAACGGGTGTACCGGTACAGCCAGTATCATCTTGACGACGCACGACTACACCCCCGCCTCCTTCCCCACAGCCAACGTTTTGTTTGTACCCCCCCCTGTATCACAATGTCTGCCTAGTCGGTGAAAACCCGACGTGCTCCGTCCCGGCATTGCAGGGATGCGAGGGTCTACGGTCATACGACTACGGCCATGCATGATAATGAGTACCCCCCCCCCCGCCGCCGCCGCCGCTGCATCACAGGACAAGCCGCACGGACAAGGGGGGTGCACGCGTCCAAGACGGTGGCCTCGGCGAAGTTGCTCTTCCCCCAGGAGACCTTCACGGCGGCCGGGATGTCGCAGTACGGCAAGGACACCATCAACGACCACCTGCCTGACGACATCCGGTGCTTCAGCGTGTCCAAGGTGCCCAAGTCGTTCCGCGGCAGAGAAGAGTGCACGTTGAGGTGGGCAATGGCAGACAAAGGGGCACAAGTTAGTCCCAACTACTTGTTATTAATAGTGGTGACGGATGTCGAGCGTCCCTTTTCTCGAGGCAGAACCTCCAACCACCCCCCCCCCCCCGTGCATTTGTTTTTGTTTTTTTGTTTTTGTTTCTCTTTCTCTTTCGACTTGTTTTGTTTTGTTTTGTTTTTGTTTTTTTTTTCTTTGTTTCGTTTCGTTTCTCTATTTCATGGAATGTGTATTTCGTGCCTGTCGTCTCCAGTATGATGACATGGCATTGCATTTGCATTGCCCACTGCTGTGCTTACTGCATACGTGGCAACGTACTATGCTTACTGCATACGTGGCAACGTACTACTGTAGTATCTCTGTGGCGTAGCTTTGTGACCATAGAACTTGTATCTCTTCTAGGATTGAAGAGAATCGGCACGGACACTGGTTGTGCTGGATGTCGACGGGTAGAAAGAACGGTTTAATGTGAAGAACACACACACCCCTCCCCTCCCACCCCCTCCAATCAAAGATGCTGTTATATAGCAGGCCTATGTATATTATGGGAGCCCGGTCTTTGAGGGCTCGTGCTTTTTTGTGTAGGGGGCGGTCAATCAAGGGGTCCAACCGCGGTCTCCTACAGTACGAAGCATCATTATTTGCAACCCCCTACTCCCGCCCCCCCTCGCGCCTCCCCGAAAACCAATCATCGCCTCCATCGTGTGCCCGCGATGGTCCGACGCCTTGGTCAACCTGGAGGGCAGAGAGTACACCTACTACCTCCCCAAGGAGCTCCTTCCTAATGACGAGGCGCTGGAAAAGTTCCGGGTCCTTTTGAAGCATTTCGTGGGCACCCACAGCTTCCACAACTACGCGAGCACCAAAGGGCGACAGCTAAAAGAGGTCCGGAAGAGGGTGCAGGCCTCCATCGACCTTAAAAAAGCCGGGGGTGGAGGAGGAGGAAGGGCAGGCGTCAATGCGGCGGCGGAGAAAGGAGGGGATGGTTCATCGGCGTCCCCTGGTCTTGAGGGAGCTGGGGCGGGGGGAGGCGGTGTCGGCGAGGTTGGGGAGAAGCGCGAGAGGGATGACTGGCGGAGTTACAGGCACAAGAAGAAATCGGCGGCGGATCGAGAGGTAGAGGATGCCTGGTATGGAAAGTCCAAAGCTTCCTTCAAGGGCGGTGGGGAAGCGTGCGGGGAGCAGGAGACAGAGCCAGTGCTAGAGGCGGAGAAGGAGAAGAAGGTGGAGATGGAGGAGGGGGTAGGTGGAAGGGAGGAGGATGGCGACGGAGTTCAATCATCGGAGGCGACTCCCGCCGTGGGTGGCGCCGAGGTGGCGATAGAGGAGCCGGTGGGGGAGGCGGCGGTGGAGGCGGTGGGAGGGGAGGACGCGGACGAGTTTGCTGCGAAGGGGGGGGGGGGGGTGGATAAGGAGGAGGAGGGACCGGAGAAGGTGCTTCTGCTCCGAGAGCTCAGGACGAGGTGCGACGCGCTGTGTTGCCGTACATTTAGCTAAACTTGGTGCCACCCAATGTGTTCGTCGCTGATCACTTGTCGCTGGTCGCTCATCGCTAATTGCTCGTCGCTCATCCCATATCGCTGTTTGCGTGTTGGCAGCATCTACCGGTGCGAGGCGCTGGAAGGCATCGTGAGCTACACTCGGGAGGGTCAGGAGGTGCCGGACGAGTACGTTCGCATTGATATCCGCGGAAAGGCCTTCGTCTATGTGAGATTGAGTTTGAGACTGAGCGTTGAGATTGAGAATTAGAGTGATATTGAGATTGAGAGTGAGACGGACACCAAGGTTGAGGTTGATGTTGAGATGAAATTAAGACTGTTCTCGCAGGAAGAATATTCGGGGGCACTCCCGTCGTCGACCCCCTCCCCCCTCTGCCACTGCCAGAACTGTATCAAGTTTAACTCCCAAGGAGTTGGTCCCCAAAATTGTTTGTTCTGTATCTAGTATTCTTTCGATCGAAAGCGACTTGCTGTGTTGCACGGCCGCCTTCAATATGGTGTTCCCTCTATGCGCTGTGGGGGAAACCGGAGACCTGAAGCGGAAATCTCCGACAAAAAAATCTCTTTTGTTTTTTTTCTGTGCCCTTAGTACGCCAGCGAACATGGTTGACGATCATTCACATATCCACAAGCGCGGGTTCTAAGCGAGAATAAAGCATGCCCTATACCTGGTATTTTTTTAATTTTCTCTCCCGTTGCTGTATTGTTCATTCGCAGAACCAAATCCGTCTCATGATTGGTGGAGCCCTCGGAGAGGCGAGGGGAGACCTGGTGCCGGGTTTCGTGGACGCCGCTCTCAAGACGCCCTACAAGCTTAGGGTGCCGCTGGCGCCGGCTGAAGGGCTTGTTCTCGAGTCACAGGTGAGAGCCAGCACCTGTAGCGCTGGCCAAGATTGCCTTAGCTCTGGCCGCGTCTCGGCGCGTCGGTTTTTACCCCAAGACCTAGGCCATAATTCGCCAAGGTCTACCAACGTTTACCCAGGGGCTACTCATGATTTATGCAAGGGTTACACTCAAGGGCTACGGGGAGGATATCGTAAAGAGCGCTGACTTCGCACGAGGACGCGCTCGTTTTTCAGTGGCACTCGTTTTGTCGGCAACCATAACGGTAGTGAAGCCGAACAATATATTTCCGGGAGGCTCCCGACTGCAGTAGATCCTTTCCGAAAATACCTTGTTCGGTGTTGTTAGCAACTTTCCCTCTCTGGAAAATTGGAGCGCCTAAAAAACGGTCGCGCCCTTGTACAAAGTCTGCACTCTTACGGTACCCACGGGTTACGCAAGGGCTGCTCAAGAGTTGCTCAAGGCTCACCGAAGGGCTCCGCGAGGGCTGCGCGCTGGCTAAGAACTTCCTGTCGCGGCAACAGCAGGGGGCCGTCTTCCCTGCTCTACGTAGGATAAATGGGCGGTACACGCGGTACTCGTTCCCTCCCGAACACTGCCCCGCCGGCGACCCGTTTCCCACAGCAGTAGTTCAGCGCCAGTCCGTTGTCCATTGCGTACGTAGCACCGCTTACAACCGCTTGCCATTCCTGGACCATCTCGAACGAGAGTCTTGGGGAGCCACCGGGTACCGAGGCACCCGCTTTTTTTTTTTCCCGCTCTGCGCCGTACGTATGTACGTACCTTGAGCACTAGCTGGCTTATGTAGGCGCGAAAACGCCCTCTGGCCATGTCCCCGGCACATTGGCCTTGCTGTTACCCCCTAAATCACTCCCACCCTGATAATGTTCGGAGCCCCCACCCTTACCCCAACCCCGCCCCTACCCCCAGCCTCCACCGTTACCACCACCACCCCCATCCTCACCCCAACCTCCCCACCCCTATCGCCACCCTCACGCCATCCACCTCCATTGCCCCCACCCCCAACCCAATCCCTACCCCCACCCCCAACTATACCCTCATCTTCACTCCCCCCCCACTTCCACCGTCACTCCCACCCCCACCCTCACCCTACCCCCTACCCCCGCCCTTACTCCCCCCCAACCCCAACCCCACCCTGACCCCTCAACTCCTTGCCCCTACCCCCACCCTCACCATCATTCTCACTCCCACCCTCACTCCCACCCCGACCGTCCCCATCGCTCCCCCCCACCCCCTAGCCCGCCCCGATGCGCACCCTCACCCTTAACCCGACCCCCACCCCCACCCTTACCCCCATCCCCAGCTCTACCCTCATCCTCACTCCCACCCCTAGCCCCACTCTCACTCCCCCCCCGCCCCCATCCCCACCCTCAACCCCATTCCCAACCCCACCCGCCGCCCCACCCCCCTCCCACCCTTACCCCCTCAACCCTAACGCCTTTGCGAGAAAAGGCTTTCACGAGGCACACGAATGCGCTCGTGCTCGACCCTCGTGACCTGGGGAGTATCGGCGGTACGCTAGCCGTATGGAGCGCGAGTAAGGGGGGCAACGGCATGCAGACCACGGGGAGGCTGCAGACCCTGCTGACGCTGGAGAGCAGCTGGAGGAGGTGGAGCGATGGAGGGACGAGCACATCTTGCCGGCGGTGGCGAGCGCTTGGGCGGCGAAAGGGGCAGGTGTGGGGCTGTGTGATGGATGTTGGGCTGGGGGGCGGAGGGGGGGGGGGGGGGGTGTACTCGATAGGGGAGATGTACTCGATCTCATGCATGGCCGTAGTCGTATGACCATAGACCCTCGCATCCCTACAATGCCGGGACGGAGCATGCCGGGTTTTCACCGACCAGGCAGACATTGCTTGCACCAAGCGCGAAGCGCCGTGAGGTGTCCGGTGAGTCGCATGAAGGGTGAGCTGCATCCTACTAAGAACCGCCTGTGAGGCGGACTTGCATATGGATGACAGCTTCAATGAGTTAGTTAATTTCCGGTGTGGCCACTTCCAGAGACAGCAATGGGAGTACTATGTAACTGCCTCTTGAGTGCCTTACCTTGAACACTACGTGATACGATAAATTCCCTTGTGCAGAGTAAAGGCTCTTTACTTGGCACAAATGATCTAACTAGACGACCAGCTGTGGGCGACCGCCAAAAAAAAAAAAAAAAACGATACCCTGGATGTCTAGCTCGCGTAGTGAGCGGCATGTTTAACAGTGTGGCTGCCAACCGACGCCAACCCAACCCATATATAATATGGGGGCGGAGGTGGGGGGGGGGGGGGGAGGGGGTGTACTGGATGTCATGCATGGCCGTGGTCGTATGACGATAGACCCTCGCATCCCTATAATGCCGGGACGGAGCACGCCGGGTTTCCACGGACCAGGCAGACATTGCTTGTACCAAGCGCGAAGCGCCGTGAGTTGTTCGGCGAATCGCATGAAGGGTGAGCTGCATCCTACTAAGAACCGCTTGTGAGGCGGACTTGCATATGGATGACAGCTTCAATGAGTTAATTTATTTTCTGACGTGGCCACTTTCAGAGAGAGCAATGGGGGTACTAAGTGACTGCCTCCTGGGACCACGTGATAGGATCATCCCCCTTGTGCGGAGTAAAGGTTCTCCACCCCGCACAAATGATCTAACTCGATCGCCAAGTTGTGACCGACCGCCTTAAGAAAACGACAAAAAGACGGTACCCTGGTTGTCTACCTCACGCAGTGGGCAGTGAGCGGCATGTTTAACAGTGTTGTTGCCAACCGACGCCAACTCAAGCTATTATGTTGTAAAGGGGGCGGGGGAGGGAGGGAGGGTGTGCCTAACATCATGCATGGCCGCAGTCCTATGAACATAGACCCCCGCATCCCTACACTACAATGCCGGGCCGGGGGAGGGGGGGCATACCTATTCGTTGCTTGACTTAAGTCACTTGCACTTGCACGTGACCACGCGTCCCTTCCGAGACGGAGCACCAATTCCTACTCCTGATAGAGACGCCTCCAACATTTGGGCGTTCATTACGTTTTTTCGAAATATTATCGCGAGGGAAATAATGGAAAGCGCTCGAACGGCTCACGCAGCTTGCAAAGTTTAGTATCGACCGATCGGTTGAACTCACAGCTGACGTGCTTTTTTTAGTTTTTTTTATAAAAACCAGGTAGGATTTGTTTTGGTTGTCTTATCCCCTTGGTAGCGAGGTGCCGCCGCCGCCGTCGTCGTGGACTGTCCCGGTCAGTGCGGGACAATTAATGGGCTGTCTAAGATGCCGTTTTGCCTTGGCGTAGGTTCTACTTTCGAGAAGAGTGGGTGGGAAGTGCTGGTGTAACCACTTGTTTTGGGTTCTCGGGAAGATGGTTGGACGGGGGTACTTGTTCACCGTATGGCTTAGGCTCGAGAGAATGGTTGAAGGGGTCGGTATATCCCGCTGGGCATACCGTGTCGCTGTCATCGTGTGTGCTGTGTCACTTGTCGCTGTGCTTGTACTGTGTCGCTGCTACTGTACTGCGCCACCGTTACCGTACTGCGTCACTGTCCCTGCCTGCATTTGGGTCACTGCCACTGCACTGCTTTGTCACAGGCAGTCACTTGTCTACTGCTGTTGCTGTCACTGACTGTCACTGCTTTACCGCTGTGCCACGTTTCTCTTGCCGGCGCTTGCGATGCTTTTTCAGCCAAGATGTTCCTCGACGCGATCGATAAGTTCTTCGTGGGGCAGCAGCAGGAAGAGCCGCTGCTGAAGGCGATCGCCGACAACCTGTCGGAGATCGAGGAGGGCGAGCGGAAGGCGGAGGAGAAGCACAACAAGTTCCGCGTCTTCGCCAAGGACAACGGGTCCACTAAGTGAGTGGGGGTAGGGTCAGCTAGCCCTTTCAAGGCAGATAGACTCCTAACCTGTATTCAGACAGTGATCTACCGTAAGTCACGAAACCTGCATGATCTAGGTCATGGGGTGGGGGATGGGCGAGCCAAGTGAATGAGGGTAGGGTTGGTAGCAGGGTTAGTAGCCCTTGTGGAAATTGGGAGCTTGAGCGAGGAAAATCGGCGAAAACCAAAATGATGGGTAGGGCATCGACATCACGAGGCAACGCAGGTTGATATTGTAGGGCCTCACGAAAGCAAATCAGGCTGCTACACGGGGGACCTCACGGAGCAAACCCAAGCCCCTAGGACATCGCGAAGCAACGCAAGCTTCTGTACAGGGTCTCGTGAAGCAAACGCAGGTTGCTGCGTAGGGCCTGACGAAGCAAACGTAGGCTGCTCTGTAGGACCTCATGAAGCAACGCAGACTGCTACGTGGATGCTACGTGCAGCAGGACCTCACGAAGCGAACGCTGGTTGCCAGGGTAAGGGGGGGATTTGTTATTTCAGTCGTTTAGTTGCCGAGCGACAATCCAAAGTACAGCTGTGTCCGGAACTGAAAGGACCGCTCGGCTGTCGATGTGGGTACCCACATGGTGCTTACTTTGCCGAACATACGGTTACATTGAAGGAGTTGTACATTTATTGCGACATCGGTGGGCGGCAGCACGGTACCACAAAACTGCCGGGCAGTCACGCCATTGGTAGGCGTTTGCTAGCCCCTCTAGTATCGTGTTGTACATACACCTAAATATGACTGTACATACACCTAAATGTGACTCTAGTTTCAGGTGTTTTGTCCTAAAAAAATCCCGTAGGGACTGGACTCCTCCGTTTCGGGGACAACTGACTTGAAATTAGAATGAAGCGTTTTTTTTCTGTACCATTATTACGGAGGGCCATAGTAAATAGCACCTACGGTACACACTAAAACCTACATGTTTCCCTATTTTTACTAACAATATTTGGTCCCATTTACTTTGGTCCCCCGTAAATAGTTGCAGTTTCTCAAAAGAAGGGTTGATTGAGGCTGCACCCCTCATCATTCCTTTGGTCGTTTATTTTTATTTAGTTTTCATGACTCCCGAAAGGATTACTGCTGTAAACTCCTTTAGAACTGCACCCTCGTTTTTTGAGGACGCACTACTTCACAATTCGAACAAATCGTTATCGTCTGTCTTCCTCTGGATCCTAAGCTGTCGTTGTGAGAGTGTGTGTGCAGGATCTATCCGCCTTATAGGGCAGATCCACCCCAAAAAACATATGCTGCAATAGATATGCAGATTCTACGGCTCCCACCCGGCAACGTGAGCCAGATCATACAGATCAGGGATCTATCTATCAAGCGGGAATGATCTGTTAGATGATCTGTTAGATGATCTGTCCGAGGTGCGATCTGCTTGGAATTCGTGTGAGTTGTGATTTTTTTTTCCCGGCGGCTCAAAAGGGTCGAGGACAAAACAATCACATGGGGGTTACTATTGATAACATCTGAACGACCGCACCCACATTTTGGGGACAAACTACATACTTGCCGTCAAGAATTTTCCCACTTGGGTCTGAAGAAATTTCCCAGCCTGAAGAAGTTTCCCCGGCCCTCGAGGGTTTTCCGGGGCCTCGGCCCCCTACAACAGACGCGAGCAACACCCTTGTAAATGTATACCAGGTACAAATAAACCCAGTCCTGTCTGCTGGCTCGTTTTGCTGTTGTCCAAACACACCACGTGGTTGGTTGATCCGGTTATTACTCGTAGAATAGGACGGGGTGGCGATCGAGTGTGTAGAGACCTTGGGCCAGCTTCAAAAAGTTGGTCGAAATATACTTGAATACTGCTTATATTCGTACTCGTACGCATATCTTTATATTTCCGTGCTGTGTGTGTTGTACCCATTTTGTATTATCAATCACGCGATCAACCGAACAATGCCACCTTGCTGCTACAAAAAAAAGGGAACTGTTTCAGCCAAACAATATGAACCATTTGCCTACTTCTCTCTACCAACAACAAACAACAAACAACATACTCGTGTAAATATATATGTAGTTTTCTCGAAATGGGCTCATTATTTTTTGTTTTCGGTCTTTCTCT
>JASSKH010000085.1:0-244658 GCA_031763025.1 Macrocystis pyrifera
ATCACCCAGAGGCCGACACCGAAACCGGCTGCAACCATCGGCTAGTGCGGCTCTCTTTTTGAGGCAAAAATTAGTTGATGCAGACGGTTTATTGCATGCTGATAACACCGCCAAGGCCGGTACTACGTGACTATTTTCGTTGAGTATCGGACGCAGGCCAGTCCGGACTTACGGCGTCATTTAAGTCTGAGGATTGAGATGTATCGAAGAACCACAACACTTGGAATTTCCGCTCGACACCCGACCAGCGTAGTCCCCGAATGTATGTGCAACCGTAACATTTTGCTCTTGTAGTACCAGCACAAATTAAGACTGGCTTCAGTAGGGGATGCGTATCATCATATATTGGACACACAATGCGGTACTAACTCCCTCGGCGTTCATACAATTGGTTTTCGCCGCATGGCCAAACTCAGCGCCAACCACAACGCCAAGCCCCACGAAAGGGCTTACCACCCAGAGCTCGATACAGACACCGGTTTCACCACAGGTTCGTGCCGTGTTCGGTCCGACGGACCAAGTCCCTAGATTCCATGTTGATAACACTGCCATGGCCGGTACTGGGTGGTTCTGCACTTTGAATATAGAAAGCAGGCCAGTACGGACTCAAGATGAAATTTAAGTCGGAAGATTGAGCGTTACACCTCGAACATACTATTCCCCGAACCTCCATTCTAGACCCTAACAACGTAGCCGTGAAATCAGTACATAGTTTACATTTGTTTTTTTTTGTTTCTCCAAGTTTCTACATTTTTTTTCTTACTACGAGTAGTTTCCTTCGAAAAGGACACTCTCACAGTATCCTGAAACAACAAAAAGCGGAGACACCCGCAGGGTGGATCCCTTTTTGGGAAAGCCTTAGTGTTGTACTGGGACACAGTAGCTCCGTGAGTGATATAGCAGCTCTGCACAACACAAGAAAGAGGCTAGGAACGACAGAGCTTGTGTCGATCCCAGAAAAATCTGCGGCGGGCACCTAATTCGCTTCTCGTCGGGTGCGGAACTGCCTGAAGAGCAAAAAGAAAGGAGGACCTGAGCCAAAAGCTCCCAGAAACAAAATTTCAACCGTCACAGATTTGTTTTCGCTAGACAGTGGGGGGGGTTACTAGAACCAAGTGAAAAATAATGAAAAAATGAAAAAAAAAAAAAAAAACGCACACACACATTTTTCTTATTTCATCATGTGGTCACAACGACTGCAACGGTTTTCCATTCCCTCCTCTAGGAGTGTGGTGTGTCGTTTTCTCCTTTTTACGGGCGTCCCTGCCCGAGCCGTAAAAAGGGTGCCGGCTTCTTCGACACCAACTGGGCTAAAGGGATCGCTCCCATGTATCAAGCACGGAATTTAGGTCTGACCCAGGTTTCTGGACTTATCTAAATAATGATCAACCGCTCCAGCTTGGCGCAGCGCCAACTAGGGTGATGCCTCTCAGCCCGAAGGAACTGTGCGCCGGGGTCGGAGTAGGGAAACCCCAACGAACCCAAAGAACACAGGATCGTCAAGAGATCCCGGTGGAGTGCCTTTCTGTACCATGAGTCAATTGCTGGCGTGTCTTTCTCTCTAGCGTGTCAAAACCGCCGCACATGACGAAGGGTCCACTGTGTTCCCTTCGCACGCGATAATGAGCACAATTGCTTATAGACGTGAACAACCAGTCGTTAGTGGGTGCTTCTGACCGTGGCCGTGCTAAGAACCGTAAGATTCACGCCTTACGGGTGCAGTTGTTCGAGTTGTAAGTAGAGTGTGGCTTGATGTCCTCGCTGACGTGGATCCCGACGGTGAAGAACGAGGTCGCGGATGCCATCTCGCGGCCGTGACGAGAAGCCACCCAAATAACGCTGGCATCGTTAAAGCGGTCTGGGAAGAGATAGCCTGTTTGACGTAGACTTCATGGCATGCACGGCGTCGGTGCTGTGACCCCCGTTAAACAGGGAGGCTCTGCCCCTTTTCTCCCAGCACGACTGTGCGGGTTGGGTGGAGACCAACATATTGGCGCACGACGTTTCGATCGTTCCGGGCACCAGACGGCCCGCCTCTGGGTTTTGCTGCCCACCCCCAATCATGGCAGAACACATTGAGCAACGTTTGGCGGAATTCAAGACCCATGCAGTTGTCGTTTTGCCCGATGTTAAGGTGTATTGGTTCCATTTGTTACAACTCGCCAGCGTGAGGTCGATCGAGGTGATTCCAATGGCTGCGGTAGGGCGTTTTCAGTGACCCAGTTCGGATGGTGGCCTCAAGAAATGGCGGTACCCTCGCTGGGGGGTGATAACGTGCGGGTTAGACTTCCGCACTGTGGGATAACGACTACCTTTGCTTCAGCAAACATCGCGCAATGACGTGCATCCGTGGGAAGATAGTGTAAGAGGCAAGCTTCCGTGGTACCAGGTAGGTAATATCGGCTACCCGCTTTCGTCAACCATCGCATAGTAGCGCGCATATATTTTAGCCGTTTTCGAACGCTTTCGAACGCTCACCGAGGTTCACTTTTCCTTTTCTTTCAGGTTTTTCTTGCAAACAGAACGACGCTAGAGGGAGCCACCTTTAGGGTGATCCATCTCTCGGCAAGGCGGCAACGGCCCGGGACTTGGTGCGGTTTGCGTTTAGTTCTATTGGTCTAGAAGAAAATGTTACACGGTTTAATTTCTCTTGAAAATGCGGCGCTCAGTCGGTTCGGTCATTGCCGGTCCCGTGGTATCCGGAGCCGTGGCTTGTCTTCGTGGATGTTGATAAGACGCAGGCACGTCGACGCCAAGTATTGGCGCGATGGAGGAGCGCCCCGGGTAAGTACGGACAAGCTGGGTAGCCGACGAGTTTGAGGCGTTTCTTCTCGTTGTTTCGGCCGGGTCCCAGGGTTGGCAAACAACTACTCCGAACGATGTCTTGAACTTCCTCTGCTTCCTTGACACTCAAGGAAAAGGCACTAAGATGGTACATGACATATCTTGCCCCGGCGTGGGCCATGCGGGCGACGATGCGTGCTTGGAGGAGTCTTCGTGCGCTAAACGATTCGCGGCCGAGTCTATTCGAAAAGGCCTCTAAGCTGAAAATGGCGATGAAAGAAAACGGAAAAAGATAAGAATGGGACCCCGTCTGCCGGGTAGGCAATCCGTGCTCGATTCCGTTGGTAGATTCGTGCCTTACATTCGTATCTGCGCAACAGAAGCAAGTCAGGGTTCAGGTCAAACAGGCCGCGCCGATATTAGGGCACACACTCATGGATCTGCTAAGCGACAAACGGTCGCGCGCACAGGTGGCCAGCTCTCTGGCTGAGAGTTTTTTTTTTGCGCGAGATACAGCCTTGTATGCTTTGGCGTTTTATTCGATGCGTAAGCGTTACGATTTTCCGTTTACTATTGGATCGCACATCTTGAATCTCCCAGCGTCTATGGGTTTGATCTTCAAATCTCAACTTTGGTGAGGCGTTTCGAGCCTCTGGTGAGGCAGTGGTAGTTGTTAGAAGACCGGGACGGAAGGCGGTTTTCGCTTTTCGGGCGGTTATGGCGTACAAATCTGCCGCACAGTAGATTGGGTACCGCCGGGCACCTCTTCCCCGTTGTTGTGGCAGAAGGTGGCAGGGGCAGTCTCTCTCTCTCCGCGGCCTGGATGACGGCGAACCTGCAAAGCTATCTGCGGATAGCAGAGCTGCCGAACCACTTCACGATGCACTCCGTTCGAGCGGGAGGCTCGCTCAACGAATCCCTTGCCGGGACGGCCGTGGATGAGATCATGAAAATTGGTGACTGGAAGACAGTCAGTTGCGAAGTAATACATCGGAGCTACCTCTAGTGGACAAATGCAAGGTAGCAACTAGAAACGTGGCCAGAGCTACGCAGACGCTAGCGAGCTACCACTGCTGCCAGGGTTCGAAAAGAATTTTGCGGCGTGTGCAGGAAAGGACTGGGTCAATGTCATAGAAGGTTGAGAGACTTAACCCTAGTGGTCAACTACAAACACAAGCTACAGAGGCGCAACGAAGTATGGGCGGGATCTCAAGCCGGTGCGGGAGGCCTCAAACAGTCCAGCACATGCATTAAATGATCCACGGTACGAAGAGAGACAGAATACGACAGGATATAATCGTTGATACTACGACAATACATCAAGGCAGTCGATTGTTCTCGCTATGGTTTCAGGGTGCCCGCGCTGTTCGTGCGTTTTGCATGAAGTTGCTCTAGTTTTCTATTTTTTATTCAAACTAAAGTGGGTCACCGCAGTTTTGCCCGTTGGTTTGGCCTCGATTTCTCGTTCGAAATCGCCGTATAAACCAACCGTTCAAGGGTACGGACAAGGGCTCCATACACCATAGCGCTTTCCGCCCAAGTTGTTTTTGGGGAGTTTACGTTTACGTTTCCGCCTAAAAACGAAAAACCTCCTACCGCCAGACAAAATACCGCCATGTTGCATTACCGCCGAACAAGTACCGCCATATTTTGTATTACCGTCTACCGCGAACCAAACACCGCTGTGTTGCACTACCGCCGAACAAACACCACCATATTTTGTAATACAGTCTACCGCCACCCAAATACCGCCGTGTTGCGGTACCGCCAAAAAACTAAAAACCGCCTACTGCCAGAAAAATACCGCCATGTTGCATTGCCGCCGAAAGAATACCGCCATATTTTGCAATACCGCCTACCGCCAAAGTCGTTACCGCCCAAAAACGAAACACCGCCAACCGCCAAAAACCAAAACCGCCATAGAGCAATACCGCCCCGCCTGGTTCCGCCTAGCCGCCTAGAGTCTTGAGCTTTATAATGTCCCGGTACCTGGTAGTGCAGTATGTGGCCTTCATCCTTAACCTTGTCGGTAGGGCCTTGACACAGCGACCAAAACTATGGTGATGATTTGTGGTATCAATAGTCTACTGCGAGCAACGCGAGCGAGCGTCGTCCAGCCGTACAGGTGGACTAGGTCGCACCCGTGCCGAACGAGCCATTGCACTTGTGACTTGGACACGTTTAGCACGCCCAATCACGCAGTGACCGTAGCTGCAATCGTTATGTTTCTATCGTCGGTTTTCGTCGGTTTTCCCCTTGGAAGTCCGAGATGCTACAAGAACTTACTGCTGTAGATATCACTGTTAATATCAGAAAATACAAGAATGGGAAGACGGCAGCTGCAATGTAAATATAAGGGCTGTGGCCAAAAACAGGTGTACCTGGCCACTTTTGGGCTAAACTCAGTTACATACTAAAATCAAGTAAAAACGCGCGCCACAAGCCGTGTTTTGTCCATGAAAATCCAATGTAAATAAACTGCGCCTGAACATAGCGTGTGGCCTCCAAAATCTGGATTGTTTTGTTTTCTTTAGGGTATAGGCCATAGAAAACAGCCTATTAATAGTACACATCATAACAACTGAAATACATCGTACACCAAAAATATCAGGAGACACGTCAAGCAAGCCAAAACGGGCCCTGTCAAGGGTGTAGGGCCGAGTGTTCCACACTAAAACCAGGTGTTTTGGTATCAGTCGAGGCATGTCGAGGCAAATTGCTGTCTGTCAAGATTTGAAAATGCTGCCTCCTGACTTATTTGTCGTACACCCCACAGAAGAAGAAAAAGTGAAATCACCGTACCTGTGTATGCAAAAATATGCACGTACAAGTACAGAGCGCACGTACGAGTATGTATACATAAATGTGTACGTACGTATACACGAACACGTACAGAGTTTATACACAAGAATTGTGCAACCGAGAGACCGCAGACGCATATATACGCAGAAAAAAAAAACAGTGCACGTATGGCCTCTCTGAATGATTCAAATTGGCCAAAATCAGTTGAATGCTAGACAGAGTGGACAAAGTCAGGTATCCCCTGGCCAATTCGAGCCAAAATCAGTTAGGATGTCAGGCTGGCCAATAGCAGGGCTCCTGGCGATTGATTTGTACTTGTTTTTAGTATATCTGATTTTGACCCAACCGTGGCCAGGTATACCTAATTTGGCCTACACCCTAAGTGTAAGTATGATATTGTTGGGCCTGTGTTCTCAGCGCTCCTCAGCCTGTGTTAGACGTATTTGTTTGTGTTGTTCGTGCTAGCGCGAGAAGAGATTCACCTCGCGGGACGAAACTGCCTCCTCGTGATCTCCGATCCTGACTGTGTCGGGGCGGCCTCGAGCGTGCTTCCTCCGTGTGCCCTGGCTGCCGGCTGGCCGGGTGTGAATACGTCAGCTTTGCGTTGGACTAGTTGAGTGGTCGATATTGATTTATAACAGTCTCGCGGCCGAAGAATTCGGTGGACGACCTTCCTTTGCTCCGTCAGGCCTACTTTTGGCGCGCCAAACCCTCTTCCAAAGTTAATAGTTTGCACCATTCGGATGTCCTTGACAGCTGTGGCTGGGTGTGCTGTGCTCGTTTCTTACAGATATGTTAAAACAAAATGTCAGCTGTGACCATTTGAGTACTCTATACTTGACTTACAACTGTCTCGCGGCCAAAGAATTTGGCTATCGGCCTACTTTTGCTCCGTCAAGCCTACCTTTGACTCGTCAAATCTTCTTCTGAAATAAAATGGTTTTGAACATTGGGATGTCCTTGACGGCAGCCCGTCAAGGGGCAAATGCCGTCAACCGACATCTATGCTCACTCGTGGCCGTAACTATCTCTTTTTGTTCGCAAGCTGCGCGGAATGTCGGACGTGATATATGAGCTGGTCCAGTTTACATTCCCGCACGACAATGATTGAACGCCTTTTGACAGCTCGGTTATTCAAATTTAGAGCTGACGTTGGGCATAGAGCCAAGGCCTGGTATTCCCCGACGGAGCCCTTGGGGACCAAAAAGAAAATAGAGGGGAGGGGAGGGAGCTTGCGACGCGCTTCTCGTGCTGCGAAACATCGTCCAGGGCATAACCCCCTCATTCAGGAGGACCACAAAACCCGACAAGTGTGTGTACGTCTACACGAATAACGTACAGACTATTGAACATATTTACGAGTACTGTTGTATTCTGTCTTGCTACCGTGGATCGTTTAATGTAAGTATTGGACTGGATGAGGCCTCCTGCGCCGGGCAGGAGGTCCCGCCTGATAAATCCCCCAGCGCTGAGAAGCCTAGCGTACCACGTACTCTGCGCGAGGTTAGTACCTGTAAATGATCTGGGTATACAAGCATAAGAATACTAATCCTACGGCCGGGTGGGTGGGATGGTCTCAAAACATGTTGCGACCAACTCTACTCCCGAGGCTTCGGGAGCGAGACGAAGAAATGAGCTGGTGGCAATTCAAATTCTAGGACATTTAGATATCATCGATGGTACCATTATGTGTGCCAAACTTTGAGCCCATCGATTGGATCGCCATTTTACTGTTATATCCTGTCTCTCTACCGTGAATCATTTAATGTGAGTACTCGATTAGATGAGGCCTCCTGCGCCTGCCTGTAGTCCCACCCATACTTCGTTGCGCCTCTTTATATTGCATTTGTAGTTGAACACCGGTCAGGGGCAGGGTTGTCTCACCCAAACTTCTTTAACATTGACTCAGTCCATTCCTGCGCACGCCGCTAAATCCTTTTCGAACTCTGGAGACAGTGGTAGCTCGCTCGCGTCCGTCCTCCCACTCGAAAGTAGTACATCGTGAAGTGGTTCGGTTGCTCTGCCATCCGCAGATAGCTTTGCAGGTCCGACGTCATACGGGCCGCGGAAGGAGAGACACGGCCCCGGCCCCCTTCTGCCGTAACAACGGGGAAGAGGTGCCCGGTGGTTCAGTCCCACCCAACCCGCTGTGCGGCAGAGATGTATCATAACCACCCGAAAAAAGGATATCGTCGGGCAGTCCCGGTCTGCTAACACTACCACTGCCTCGCTAGAGGTCCGAAGCGTCTTACCGAACTGAAAGTTGGATATCACATCCGTAGACGCTGGGAACTTTAGGATGTGCGACCCCATTGTAAACGAAAGATCGTAACCCTTACGCATCGAACAGAAATCAAAACAACACAAGGATAGTTCTCTCGCGTCAGAGAAATACGGTCAGCTAGAGAGCTGGCCACCTGTGCGCGCGACCGTTTGTCGCTTAGAAGATATATGCGTGTGTGCTCCAATATCGGCGCGGCCTGATTGACCCGAACCTCGTCCTGCTTCTGTTCCTCAGATATGAAGGTAAGGTACGAATCTACCGACGGACTCGAGCACGGATTGCCTACCCGGCAGACGGGGCCCCATTCTTCTCCCCTTCCGTTTTCTTTGATCGCCATTTTCAGCTTAGAGGTTTTTTCGAGTAGATTCGGCCCCGTACCGTTTAGCACACGAAGGCCCCTCCAAGCACGCATCGTCACCCCCATGGCCCACGCCGGGGCAAGATATTTCATGCACCATCCTAGTGCCTTTTCCTTGAGTGCGAAGGAAGCAGAGGAAGTTCAAGACATCGTCCGGAGTAGCTGTTTATCAACCGCAGGACCCGACCGAAACAACGAGAACAAACGCGCCAAATTTGTCAGCGTCGTTCTGGTTGAAAGAAACACCAAAGGGAAAGGGGGACGTAATTTTCGGTGAGCGTTCGAAAACGTTCGAAAACGTTCGAAAACGGCTATCTATATGCGCCCTACTATGCCCCATGGGTGCACGTCATTGCACGACGGTTGTTGAAACATGGGTAATAATTTGCCCATAGTACGGAAGTCTAACTCGTACGCTATCATCCCCCAGGAAGGATACCGCCAGTTGTTGAGGCCACCATGCGAACTGCACCACTTAAAGCACCCTTCCGCAGCCACTTGAGCAACCTCGATCGACCTTTCTGTGGCGAGCTGCACCAAACGGAACCAATATGCCCTAACATCAGGCAAAAGGACAAACGCGCGGGTCTTGCATTCCGCCAATTGTAGTACAATGTGTCCTGCCATGATTGCAGGTGGGAAACAAAACCCGAAGGCCGGAACTCTGGTACCCGGAACGATCGAAGCGTCCTTCACCAACACGTCGATCCCCTCGTGAATGGGGATCGAAGCACCAACGCCGTGCATGCCACGAGGTCTACTTTAAACTGGACTCTCTTGTCCCAGACCGCTTGAAACGATGCTGGCGCTATGCGGATGATGGCGTTTCGTGACGGCCGCGAGATAGCATCCACGACCTCGTTCTCCGCCGTTAGGATCCACTTCAACCCTAACATAAAGCCGTACTCCACTTGCAGCTCGAACAACTGCACTGTGAACGCGTGAGTCTTACGGTTGTTAGCAGGACCATGGTTAAAAGCGCCCACTAACGACTGATTGTCCATGTCTATGAGCACGTGTGCTCGCCGCTACACGTCCGAGTGATGCGTGTAAAACTATCGAAAGAGATGGTGCAGTCCATACATCTCCTTTTGGTTGATGTGCTTCGACAACCAGTCCGGCAGGAACACCCACCTCGCGGGGAAGAGTGCCCGAGGTCGTGTTCACGACACCATCATATGCGACGGATGATGCATCCGACGACCCTTTTTTCGAGACTGCCGCGAAGTGTCGCGCGCACTACCCGGCATCTCTTGCAAGGTAGCCGGCATACTACGCCACTGCTTAAATTCCCCCCAAAAGGTCAGCCCTGGAGTCTTGGGTAAGGTCGACAAGGCACAAACCTGACGTCTCGAGGTTAGCGAGCACCGTAAACACAACGTGCGTCCACAGCGATGCCGGACGAACAGCCACCGTGATGCCCATGCACTTGCTCGCGGTACGCTGAAGCGTACGGAAGGGCAGGGATCCCGCGTCTAGGGCCGCTCGTAGCAGCTGCTGCAGCGTATCTACCTTATCCTGTGGAACCCGGAATGTGAGGGTGTCTAACTCGCACAGCATACCGAGATATTGCTGCTGCCTAGTCGGTCGGAAGTCCTGACAGCACAGGAACGACACCAATATCTCTGTGTGTGTAGTCTCTCGCGCTGCCAGCCATTGCTCGCGCGCAGTCTGCCCGTGGAAGGCGAGGAAGTTACCCAACCACGAGTCGTCGAGGTGAGCTAATGCCGGGATCCCTTTGAAGCGAAGGTAGGCTGATTTCGCCTTGCTGAGGGTATGGCAGCACCATGGACTCGAACTGAATCCAAAAGGCAAAACCCACCAGCAGTACTCAATGCCGTGGAACGAGTAACCAAAACGCGGCCAGGAGGAGGGAAACAGAAGTATGTGGTGAAAGGAGGATGGGTCCTCTCGCGAAATCATGTGTCAACCCTGCGAAGCGACGTTGGCCACCCCCGCCACCGTATCCATAAAACAATGGACCTTCTTGCACCACAAATTTAACGGCCTCGCGTTGTAAATTCGGCGCGGTTTCGTCTCCTCGGCCTACAACGCCATACGCAAGCGGGGCTGAAGTGCCCTCCTGGGGGCTCGGACGTCTAACCATTTTGCATGACACCTACGATCTACCAGGGCTCGTACCTCGTCGTCCACAAAAATGATGAACCTAGGCGGGATACAGTTTTGGGACAAAGCTCCGGGAAACCGTCCGCCGTCATACAGGCAGTCGCGAGCCGAGCCCCGGTATTCCCTTAGGAGAAGATCGTGAAGGTCCACGCCATCGCGCAAGTACAGCAACAGCGTGTCACGATGGGGGTGCCCACTGAGGGTGCTGTCATACTAGACATCTACATGCCAGCGGACGAAGCCCGGCACGAATTGGTCTCCATCCACCCCCACATTCCATACCGGGTCATCCCACGACATACGCCGTAGCGGACCCTGCATGGGGTCACACGTGACGTCCGCCACGGACGGCCACACTCCCGAGGTGGCGGGCAGAGCCCTTGTGCGTGCCCACTCACATTCGTCGGCATCCAGGGGCAGCGTGGGGGGGGGGAGAACGGGCCGCACGTGTGCGTAGCGTTGATCGAGACGTTGGAGCCAATCGTCTGCGACCACCTACAGCGCAACGCGGAGGAGAGGACGAAATGATACCTACATATAAACCCGCGAAAACGCGCATGTACACATTGATGAGGTAATCGATTCAATGTGGCGGCAGAATTATGCCACCCTTGGTATAAAGTAAGTAATGCTTTGTTAGCAGGCGTCGAAGCGAAGCTGTGTATCCAGGCGGGTCGTCGAGAAAACATGACGATTACATAGACACCGGCAACACAACTCCGTGCGAACCTACGTGAAAGTTAATACAGCAACAGAAAGTATGGATAACGAGTTGCATTGGTGTCTGAGTACATTTGTACAGTAGCCAAAGTTGTGGATAACAAGTTGCGCGTGTACCGGTCCAACAAATAAACTTAGGCCCATCGTTCGTTCGAGAAATATTCGGCACAGGTGAGCCGACGGCCGTCATACGTGATAACGAAATATCATCGTAGCTCAATATTAAGTTGAGCGAGTCAAGCGAATCAACCGCCAGACAACCGAGTTTCTACGCCAACGTTTTCGGTGGCAGCGACCTGGCATATGTGGGCTGGACTGGACCAAAATAATCATGAGTCGAGTAAAAACGAACGCCAGAAAACAAACTGCTTACGGCGAAACCAAGCGATCGCCGCCTGTTCGAAACATTTCAGCCTGAGCCCAGCGAATTAAACGTAATACAGCGGAGCTTCTACGGCAAAGTCCGCGGTCTCAACCCCTTGGCTGATTTGCGCTGAAATCTACCAAATGGTATCATGAGTCTAAATGAAATGACCGCAAGAAGCGAGATTGTTTTGGCCACAGCAAGCGGTCGCCACCGCCTGATTGACATGCGCGGATACCGACGTCCAACCCCCTAACTCACTCCAGCGGTTTCGCAGCCGGACCCCAATGAAGAGACATAACTAGGATCTCAAGTCAAAATTAGTATCGAGCGCCGTAGGAGCCCCGCCCCAGGGCGCCGCTCGTGGGGGGCGCCGTCCCAGCCGTAGCACGAGTGCCCAGCGCCTTCTGGATAGCACGTCCGTCCGTGAGGTCCTGATCGATCTGGCTCTTGGCCAGGCCGCGCGTGTTGGGGAGTTTGTCGGTAAACGCCATCAAGGTTACGAGAGGACAGCCGAAGCGCCTGAGCATAAACTGCCCCCGGGTGAGCATCCGCTTCAAAATATCCTGTGCGGCGGACAGTGCCAGGCCGTGGGCGAGAGCGGCTGCCGCGCGCAAGGTGTACGCGAAATCGTACCAATTATACTCCTCGGTAGAAGTCCTCCGGGTCCGCGACATATCCACGACAAGTTGCCGGAACTGTAGCCGCATCAACGATCGTAGCAGCGGCGTGAAACGGCGGTCGTATCAGCAGGTAAGGGGCATGTAAGCCGAGCATTCACGGATGTGCCATACACCACCGCAACATCATACACGCGGCCCAAACACAATACCAGAGGGTATACAGCAGTATCGACGCTGGTGCACGTACAGTTGCCGAGAGTAGGGTGCACAGCAGTACGCATCATACACACAACCCAGCAGTCAAAGCGAGAAAGTATAGAGCAGTATCGAGCAACTCATCGATATACAGTGAGTGGGAGGGCACAGCAGTACCACGAGAGAGCAGTGAGTGGGGGGCACAGCAGTACCAGACATGGCGGCATCACACCCTCACATCAAGAGTCAAAGCGAGAGAGTATACAGCAGTATCGAGCAGTTCGTCAACTGCAGTGAGTGAGAGGGCACAGCATTACCGGACACCGTAGCATCATACCTTCAACTCCACATCGAAAGCGAGTGAGAATACAGCAGTATCCAGGGAGCAGTGGGTGAGAGGACACAGCCGTACCAAACACCGTGGTATCGTACACTCGACTCCACAGTCAACAGCGAGAGAGGATACAATAGTATCGAGCAGTTGGTCACTTTGCGGTGAGTGAGAGGGCGCAGCAGTACCAGACATCGCGGCATCAGATACCCAACTCCACAATCAAGAGCAAGAGAGAAAACATACAGCAGTATCGATCAACTCGTCAAGTTGCAGTGAGTGAGAGGACACAGCAGTACGAGACACCTCGGCATCATACCCTCGACTCAATAGTCAAAAACGAGAGAATACGGCAGTACCGAGAGGGCAGTGAGTAAGAGGGCACAGTCCCAGAAACCGCGGCATCGTGCCCTCACATCAACAGTCAAAACCGAGAGAGTATACAGCAGGTTTGAGCAGTTCGTCAAGTTGCAGTGAGTGAGAGGGCACAGCCGTACCAGACACCGTAGCATTGTACACTCAACTTCACAGTCAAAAGTGAGAGAGCATACAGCAGTATCGAAAGAGCGGTGAGTGAGAGGGCACAGCCGTACAAGACACCGCGGCATCGTACACTCGACTCAACAGTCACAAGCGAGAACATATACAGCAGTATCGAGCGAGCCGCGAGTGAGAGGGCGTAGCAGTACCAGACACCGCGGCATCAGACACTCAACTCCACAGTCAAACGTGAGAGAGAATACGGCATCGAGAGAGCAATGAGTGAGGGGGTACAACGGTACCATACACCGCGGCATCGTGCATCCAACTCAACCGTCAAAAGCGAGAGAGGATACAGCAGTATCGCACGTCAATTTGCAGCGAGTCAGAGGGCGCAGCAGTACAAGACACGATACCCTCGACTCGGCAGTCAAACGATGGAGAGAATACGGTAGTATCGCGAGAGCAGTGAGTGAAAGGACACAGCGGTACCAGACACCGCGGCATCGTGCACTAGCCTCAACAGTCAAAAGCGAGAGTATACAGCCGTATCGAACACCTCGTCTATATGCAGTGAGTTAGAGAGCACAGCCGTACCGGACACCGTAGCATCATACACTCGACTCAACAGTCATAGGTGAGAGAGAATACAGCAGTACTGAGAGAGCACTGAGTGAAATAGCAGAGCAGTATTAGTCACCGCAATATCATACCCTCACATCAATAGTTGAAAGCGAGAGAGGGTGTACAGCAGTATCGAGCAACTCGTCAAGTTGCAGTGAGTGAGAGGGCACAGCAGTACCAGGCACCGTAGCATCAAACACTCAACTCCTTATTCAAAAGCGAGAGAGAATACAGCAGTCCCGAGAGAGTGGTGAGTGAGCTGGTACAGCGGTACCAGAAACCGCAGCATCATACACTCGACGCCACAGTCAAAAGCGAGAGAGAATACGGCAGCGCCGAGAGAGCAGTGAGTGAGAGGGCGCAGCGATACCAGACACCGCGGCATCGTACACTCGACTCAACAGTCAAAAGCGCGAGAAAGTATACAGCAGTATCGAGAAAGCAGTGAGTGGGAGGGCGCAGCAGTATATCAGTCAAAAGCGAGAGAGAGCAGACAGCAGTATCGAGAGAGCAATGAGTGAGACGGCACAGCGGTACCAGACACCGCGGCATCGTACATTCAACTCCACAGTCAAAGGCTAGAGAGAATACAGCAGCATCGCAAGTCAATTTTCAGTGAGTGCGAGGGCACAGCAGTATCAGACACCTCGGTACCATTCCCTCGACTCAACAGTCAAAAGTGAGAAAAAATACAATAGTATCGAAGAGCAGTGAGTGAGAAGGCACAGCGGTACCAGACACCGCGACATCGTACCCTCACATCAACAGTCAAAAACGAGAGAGAGTATACAGCATTATCGAGCAACTCGTCAATTTGCAGTGAGTGAAAAGGCACAGCCGTACCAGACATCGCAGCATCATACACTCAACTCCACAGTCAAAAGCCAGAGAGAATACAGTGGAATCGAGAGAGCAATGAGTGAGAGGGCACAGTGATGCCAGACACCGCGGCATCATGCACTCGACTCAACAGTCAAGAGCGAGAACGTCTACAGCAGTTTTGAGAGAGAAGTGAGTGAGAGGGCGCAGCAGTACCAGACTCCGCAGCATCAGACACCCAACTCCACAGTCAAAAGCGGGAGGAAGACAGCAGTATCGAGTGAGAGCGTGCAACGGTACCAGACGCCGTGTCATCGTACATTCAACTCCACAGTCAAAAGCGAGAGAGAGTGGACAGCAGCGTCGAGAGAGCAATGAGTGAGACGGCACAGCAGTATCAGACACCTCGGCTTCATACCGTCGACTCAGAAGGCAAAAACGAGAGTGTATGCAGTAGTAGCGCACGTCAATTTGTTGTGAGTGGGGGGGACAGCGACCGCGGCATCGTAGCCTCACATCGACAGTCAAAAGCGAGAGAGTATACAGCAGTATCGAGCAACTTGCCAGTTTGCAGTGAGTAAGAGGGCACAGCGGTACCAGACACCGCAGCATCATAGACTCAACGTCACAGTCAAAAGCGAAGAGAGAATACAGCAGCATCGAGAGAGCAGTGAGTGAGAGTGCACAGTGGTGCCAGACACCGCGGCGTTGTACACTCGACCCCACAGTCAAAGCGAGGGAGTATACAGTAGTATCGAGCGACTCGTCAATTTTCAGTGATTGAGGGCACATCAGTACGAGACACCGCGGCATCAGACACTCAACTCCACAACCTAAAGCGAGAGGGTATACAGCAGTTCAAAGCGAGAGAGAACACATCAGTTTTGATTGAGTGAGAGGGCACAGCATACGGCGTGGTCAGCTCAAGAGTCAAAAGCTAGATAGAACACAATAATATTGAGAGAGCAGCGAGTGAGAGGGTACAGCTGTACCAAACACCGAGCAATCATAACTCAGCTCCACCGTAAGAAGCGAGAGGGTAAACAGCAGTATCGCACGTCAATTTGCGGCAAGTGAGAGTGCCCAGCAGTACCAGATACCGTGGTATCAAGCAGTTAACTTAACAGTCAAGAGTGATAGAGAATACAGCAGTATTGAGAGAGCAATGAGTGAGAAGGCACAGCCGTACCAGACGGCGTGACACCATACACTAAACTTAACAGCAAAAATGCGAGAGATAATACAGCAGTATCGTACGCCAATTTGCCGTAAATGAGAGGGCACCGCAGTACCAGGTACCGTGACATCGCACACCTCACTCAACAGTTAAGAGCGAGAGAGAACACACCACTGTCGAGAGAGATATATCACGCAACTCTCACCCAGAAGTACTGTAGTGGTCGATCAACAGTGCCGGTACGTGCCACCCGGAGATATCAACACTATAGCGCGAAACCGGCAGTACGCCGGAAACCGATACTACTGCAACTCCTTTCAACCCGTCTATGCCAAGTAATTTCTCGGCGCTATTGCGGGCAACCTCCCCTGTGTCACCACATCGTGGTGCAAGCAAATCCGCCGACCGAAGGAATCACATCCGATACCAATGTCGGTCTAAATTCACACCCCATTTTCCGGCTCTGCAGCCAGCGGGTACAGCGGCGCTAGACATCACAACCTCGTATACTCGAGTAAGCGGTAAAAGAAGGAGAAGAGCGGGCTACAGCCGTATCCTTTAACTCGAAACACACGCGTACCTCCACGGGAGTGCGTCTTGGTGGTGAGCCCGATCAGCTCCCGATCATCCTTGCTCAGCGCTTCCGTGCTCGGCGGTTGCTGCTGCTCGACTCGACAGCTCCGCCAGACCCACCCGAGCTCGCCTCAGCTGAGGCACTCTCACCAGCGCTCGCCCCACCGGCGATATCGGTCGTCTCGATTTGTGCCGCCAGTCCCACCGTTCCCGCAGCACCTGCCCCGTCGCCTAGGTGGCGCGCAGCGCCTCTCAAGCCCCCCACCTCGGATGCTCCGTGGACAAAAACACAGTGTCCGACTCAAGGAAGATGGCATGGAACCGGTGGTCCAGAATGTACCAGATCAATCGCCGCGTTGCTTCAAGCTCGCGGTACGCCCGAGAGGCGCCGGCCCGGGGCCGACGCAATAGCCGTAATTGCGTCTGCTAGAGCGATTGGTGTCGACCGGGTGGTTGTCGGCATACTCTCAAGAATTTCGCGAACTCGTAAAGCTTACGAGGTTTCAGGAGCGAGCATAAGAAGTGACCTCGTTGCGATACAAATTCCGAGACATTTCGATATCATCGATGGTACCATTATTAGTGCCAAATTTTTGAGCCCATCGATTGGATCGCCATTTTTCGTATGTACTAGTAATAGGTGGTAATGAGGCGCGACCTCAGTAATACCTGCAGTAGTCATATCTGCGATGGATCATGCTGAACGGATTATTCTGTTTTGTGCTGAACCAACACAAACGAACATCTACTGCTGCTGTACCTACTACTTCTACGCCGTCGTTGGTGAATCTCATAACCGTAAATATTTTTGGCATCTCCTGCTCTTGATATATGAAAAACACAGACAGCACAGCAGTACGGACACACCTGTAATAAATGCCAGGCACTGGATTTTGTCGTGTGTATCCAGGTATTTCCACCTCGAAATCCGGCATGATAATTTGAAGGCGAAAAATATGTACTGCTGTGTGACCACAGAACTTACTACTTATATTTGTATCGTATCTCTCGGGAATTCAAGAATCGGCACGGACACAGACTGGTTGTGCTGGATGTCGACGGGTGGAAAGAACAAGAAGAAGACAAATAAACACACACCTGACATGTTTTTTTCTTTTTTCCAACAGCAGTGTTTTCTGGTTAAAATTCGGCATAATTTGAAGACGAAAAATCTGCATCTGAAATTATTTGTCCAACAGAAAGAGCTTATTCCTCGTAGCAGGTGCCACTACTTGCTTGCACTGATGTGCGGCATCTACAGCAGCAGTGTTTCTCCAGCAACAAAACAGCAGCAGCAGTAGTAGCAGTAGGATGCACGAGGCCAGGGTCAGCGTCGCTGTACGCTCGGCGGTTCGGCTTGTCAATCTAACCCTTGAACCCTTTGTACACATCTACAGCAGCAGTGTTTCTCCAGCAACAAAACAGCAGCAGCAGTAGCAGTAGGACGCACGAGGCCAGGGTCAGCGTCGTTGTACGCTCGGCTTGTCAATCTAACCCTTGTACCCTTTGTGCACGTACTCGATTTTGTCCTGTGTTGGTTTGGAACAAGAAATTCGGCATAATAATTTGAAGACGAAAAATCTGCACCCGACATGCTCTGTCCAAGAAGAAAGAGAACTTCTCGTAGCAGGTAGCAGGTGTGTCACCGCTACTACTGATGTACGACAACTACAGCAGAGCTTCTCCAGCAGCAAAACAGCAGCAGCAGTAGCAGTAGGACACACGAGGCCAGGGTCAGCGCCGCAGTACGCTCGGCTTGTGTGTGAACCCTTCGTACATGTGTTTCCTGGTTCTAAACTCATAATTTGAAGACGAAAAATCTACAACCTGGCGTGTGTCCAACAGAGGTTCTAGCAGTGTCACCACCACTACTGCTGTACAACAACTACAGCAGGTCTTCTCCTGCTTCTTCTCCGTCCCCTCATCAGTAGGAGGGTAGGCCTGATAATACAACCTGCAGCATGTATCAGGGACATGGCGCGAACGCTCGTTGCTGTGGACAGGCACAGTCTGCCTACGAGCACTCGTAGATTTCGTTAGGTAGAACTCAAAAAGCAAAATATTGGTGTTTGGTTGGTTCTGTGTTTTTTCAACATCATGCCCCAGCACAAACATGTGCCTACACACGTTGCCGCACCTAGCTCGACCAACTGTGAACGACTTAGCACCGCACCAGCACGAGAAGGTTTCCTTTGTGTGTGTGCGTGCACAGAGATCGCCGGGACTGGAATTGGTGCTGTATGCGTTGAGCGCGGTGGTCAAACGTGGACCAAAAAAATGTTGAATCACACACACCCACACACACATACAGAGAAACTCAAAACAAGGCACCCTGCCCTCATATCCGAGCCGCTATGAAGAGGCTTTTTTTTTCTTCGAAAAATCCTAGAAAAAAAAGGCTAGCACGCTCTGCGCGCTTCGCACGCCTCATTATAATACTGTTGCTTGTATGCATGGGGCATCACAGGGCAGCTTGATGTGAAAGGGGCCGCCCTCAATTTTGCCGTATATCAGTACTGCTGTTGTGTGTAGGTCTGTTATTGGTCGCATATATGTGTGATACGTCCCTACGTACCAGTACCAGGTAATCCGAGAACACATCGAAAGGGACTTTTCATGAGAACGGAGGTCTGCTCCGACGACATCTATTACGTCCGTATTCATCCGTCATCTTTACGATGAGCCTGCGTCGTATAGATTGGTACTATAGGTATTGTACAACGTACGACTGTTACACGTACTGCGGTATGTATACAACACGAATCAAAGCGCAACAGTTTTGATTGAGTCATGGGCAAACCTACCGAAAACCCGATATGGACGAGCGACGCAAAAAACATTGTCGTGCTGTTGACGTTGCGTGCGATCATTGCATACTTGTGACATTGAAGAACATGAGGATGCCGACGTATGAGGACGCTGACGTAGATAGCACCAGATACTCACTAACCCCACTGCTGTCCAGTCTGCCCCACGTTCCGGGTAAGGGAAGATAGAAGGTGGGGCTATCACCGAGAACGATGACCACGTGCAATGCTAGCACACCCACCCACGAGTTGCCGTTAACTAACCATTGTACGTACTACCCATCCAAGTACTGCTTGACGTTACGGTAAACCCCTTTTGAAACGGCACCCACTATTGTCGGGACAAACTACTTGACAAATTACTTGGAATTATAGTGTAATATACTATATTTTAATTCGCAGCAGTAAAGAGGATAAGCTCCGGCGGGGTACACCGCGTACCAAAGAAAGACTACCTCGTTCGGTACAATAGCAGGAACAGGGTTAGAATCCCGATAACGGCAAATATATAACAATTTATATATGCGAACTTAACCCACGATAGCACTCGTTCTCCGCCGGGCGAAACCTGGTGGAAGGGCAGCGTCGGCATACTGTACAGAAGCAGCAGCACCCGACAAAATCAAGCGATCACCGCGTACACAAACGAAAATGACCCCGGTGCGCACATAGACCTCATCGATGGTAGTAGCAACAGGATCCGATCGCCAACAATAACTATCGACGACAGCGACAACGTGCAAGCTATAACAAGCTTGCACGGGCGAACAGGACCCCGGTACGAGCGTATCCCACGGCGATAGTGGGGGCGAGAGGAATCTATTCCCCGACAATCACAAGCGATGACAGCGATGATGTGCAAACATTGGCCATACGTCGTAACGATTTACTACGGTGGCAAAATAGTCTGATCCCCGACAATCACAAGCGATGACAGCGACGACGTGACACATCATCGAGAAAATGCTACCAAGCGGGTCCGATCCCCGACAATGACAAGCGACGACAGCGATGACGTGCTAACATTGACCACACATCGTAGCGATAGTATTATTAGCGAAAGGATCCGATTCCCGACACGCACAAGTGGTGACAGCGATGTCGTGCTAGCACTGACCACACATTCTAGCGATAGTACTAGGCAAAGCGTCCGATCTCTGACAAGCTTTTAGCGATGACGTGCGAACATAGACCACTCACCGTGGCGATAGTCGTGGCAAAAGGATCCAATTCTCGACAATCACAAGCGATGACAGCGATGACAGCAGTGACGTACGAAAATTGACCACACAACGCACGCGGTAGGGTTGGACCCCCGAGGACAAGCAATGACGCCGATGACGGTCAAACGTTGATAATACATCGCGCGTGGCAGCGTTTCGAACCCCGCCAACAACGAGCGGTGACAGCGATGACGGGCGGACGTACTGTAGCCCATACATCGCACGCGGTATGCACGTCGCGGAAGGAGGAGAACTCCGGGTCGCGCTATACGGAGGCGACCCGAAACAATCGGAACGTATGAAATAGGGGCAGAACCCCGACTACCACACACGACGAACAAACATGAATAAACGACGCTCATCGGTTATCGATAGGTATTCTACATACGTCACCGATACTGCTCAGTTATTATTGCAGTGGTTTCATGTATCACACTGGATAACAGCACGCGACTACAGCGATCGCGTGCCCTCGGAACCCGCGACAGTACACGGATTCGAGGGGACAAGTTTCCGCGCGCACGGACGGATGTGACGTACCAGGTGCTGAAAAACAGCGGAAATTGGGTCGACCTGCGAAACCTCAAGCGATAACAGGGATCATAACCTACGGTACGTGCACAATCCGTCGTGGTACCCCACTCTGCGCGGTCTGTTAGCGCACGTGAACTCACTGCTGAAGAAGATATTTTCCGCGGACGGGTCACACCCCCTAATCTTTCTAAAAACGAGTGCAGGACGATACGATTGCACTGCACGACAATAGGGTTAGAACCCGGACTAAGGCATCGGACGAAACGAAATGTAGCTACTGCACTTGAGTACTCTAGTATTT
This sequence comes from Macrocystis pyrifera, assembly GCA_031763025.1. Lineage (NCBI taxonomy): Eukaryota > Phaeophyceae > Laminariales > Laminariaceae > Macrocystis > Macrocystis pyrifera. The sequence continues at coordinate 21,127 of JASSKH010000085.1, forward strand.
TATTTTGTTGTTGACACGGTAAAAAACGCTAGTCGTTGATTTCACCAGAGATAACCTCTAGGGGAAAGGACGGTTGTGACCAACGGTCCAGCAACAGTAACAGAGTTTGATCCCGGACAACGGTAAGTTATAGCATCGACGTACTTTACGCCAGCCCTCTGGGTTAAGCTCCACGGCGAACGAAAGACTGCGACACAAAATACAGTAGCAATCACAGGGTTTGACCCTGCAAGAAAGCACATCATCACAGCAATCATGCGCAAGCCTAATTCTCGATAGTACACGGTAGCTCCACGGGGCCAAATCTCCGCGCGCAAGGACGGCTGCGACCTAACGGGTACGGTACAGCAACAGAAATCGGGTTCGACCTCCGATAACGGCAAGCGATACCAGCGATCACGGTGATCACAAGCCACGCTGGGAACCTAGCCCCTCGCTGTAACCCACGACGCGCACGCTATCCACGCCCGCATTCAAAGAGTCGAGCCAAACGAAACGTTGGCGCAGTTCCCAGCGTGTAAACCTTGGCGCGATTTCAAAGTGCGTCTACGATGACACCCACACGACCCGCGTGCACACTCGCACATACACACATGCATTCGCGTACCGGCGCGCTCCGTATGCGCGCGCGGCCACCCGCACAACAATTCGGTATCAACAATTCCTGCCGGACTCGTCAAGTCTATTTCACATGTTTAATCAACAACTCTTTAAGGTAATGCCAGGTAGAAACCGTACGCATAAGATATGCATTCTATATAGAGGCTCAGCCATGGGTGTGGTTGTAACTGATTGCCCTTATATTGACCATGTCTCTCGGCGGGTGCGTCTGGTCACAGTCGCATCGTAACTGCGTTCGCTTTCGGAAACCTCTTACATGTGCATTAAGTATCACATTGTTCAAAGTAGGTGTACGTAATTCTTACGAAAGCAACAAAATATATACCTGTACTTCATGCCGTGATACCTGTACTTCATGCCATGACACCGACGACAGGCATCCGCAGACAAATGGCACGCGAGCCTAACGAAAAGGCATCAAGTAGTAGGAGTTACGTTCCCAGCCATCTCAGCCCTGTTCGCCGAGGAACAAAGCTGGGTGGGGACGCGCGGCAAGTCGAACGTAGGTTACATGCCGACTGTGACAGACGTCGAGCGAAACAGGGTCAACGCCCACTAGTAATGGTGTATGAGGTATTCGGTAGTATATACATCACTAGTAATTGCAGACGTACAGCAGTCTACCTAAGGTTCTAGCCTTGACGCGTATATATGACGATCCAAGCGTTACACCCCCGAATAATTCGGTAACGGCGGCTGGGCGTGAAGGTTTGACCGCGTCCGCAGGGTTCAACCCCCAAAGGGAGAAACGAGCGACGGCTGCTCGGCATTACGGCCACAGCAAGCGAGCAGAGTTTAGTCCCTGACGAACACGGTGGAGTACAACGGATTGGATCCCCCGATCTCTACCGGTATGTAGGCAGTAGGCACAGCACTATTACGGTGGACCATAGTAAATAGGACCTACGGCGCACACAAGAAACAATATATTTCACTATTTTTATTAACAATATTTGATCCTATTTATTGTGCTCCCCCGTAATAGCGCATTTTAGGTGTCTACCCTGGCCGATTCGGTATCATCGAAAATTCAATAATCCGAACCGATACGGGAATTGACGCCGCCAAAAGACGTAGGGACTTGAAGGGGCTTCACTCCTAGCCCTGCTTATTATTGCGTCGGCGGCTGCCTGGCACCACAGCCACAGGAAGCACGCAGTGTCTAGCCCCTAACACATATGAGCGAGCACATAGGGATACATCCCCGAATTGCTATCGATAGGACGGAAGCTTAATGAGACGTCACCGCGACGCTTACACGCGATTATTCCAAGGTTACGCCCCCGATCAGTGCGATCACGGTGGCGGGCATGGCCCCTCGATCACGAAAACAGGGTTAAATCCCCAGCACGCGCGAGCACATGGTGTGGCATTACGACTACCACGGGCAACCGGCGAGGGCGACCGCACAGGGTGCACCCCCATACCGTACTGCACGGAGAAGTGATGTGATGCTAAAAATTTCTTGTGTACTCGACGCTATATGGAAATACAAAGCGGAACCGGTTCAACCCCGGCTAGAATCATGACATGAAGGACTGGCAAACGAAAGGGTGCTGACACAAGCCACTGGTCAAGCAGAACTGAACCCCGACAAGCATACACGACGAATCAAACATACGCTCATCCGTATCTGGCAATTTTACTGTTGTCAGTTAAATTTTAGGGGTTGCAATTCGGGCATGGTGGGTGGAACAGCATGCCACGACACAGCAGTAGCCGCCCAAGACGCTGGAGACCCCATGGGTAACGAGGAGAGCCAGCACTGTCTCCGCACGGAACCGGACCAGTCCCACACGCACGGGGCATGCCCGTGCCATACATTCTTGGGGGGCAAGGTCGCTGGTCTTCACAAGTCGACGGCCATCGATACCTTTGGCCCAAAGGTTTTACCAAGAGAGGGCGCGAGAACCGCGAGGACCAACACAACGGTAACATCGATGAAAACAAGGCCTGCCTAGAAACGACGGGGGCTTCGAGTATCGTGTGGTGACTCAGGAGAGCAATGACAGGGGATGTGTGTTTGTGTTCGGAGTAGCCACGAAAGCGGTGACAACGACAATACTGGGGAACGGCGATCTTTCAGCGCACGAGAGGATAGAGTGCGACGACGCCGGAAAGCGGTAGCACATGACGTGAGAAGAGTAGCACGACGGCTGGCTTTCAATCGCACAACGTACATATAAGCGGGGCGTACAGAAAACGATAGGGTCGCTGCCGCCGGCCGCTAGAAGTAGGGACGGGGATGCAACACTTGACGAACGGTAGCACAGGAGTAACAGAGACTTGGGCTATGCGTAGCAATCTGTGCGTCACAGGACAGGCGAATCGAAGCCAGGAGTGCGCCAGCGTTAGAGCCACGATAGGCGGCGTGAATAACAGTAACGGGGACAGCGGGGGCTTAATGTGTTGGCGATAATGCAAAGGGGGAACGTGCACGGGCCAGGCACCTGGCGACTACTACCATGGGACGGGCGAGCGTCGAGGCGTAGTCCCACTTCTTTGTATACAATTAGAATATATATACCCGTATATAGTAGCAAAACGGTGTATACACGGACTGCATGTCGTATAGATGCGAGCTCTCGAGCACATACGCGAGCACGTGGACACACGCGCAGACAGATAGCAAGCGCACGTCTTGCCAACACGAACCCGTATCCTTTGCATCCATGACACTTCTTTTGAGCCATCAAGTATATATCGCATATAATCGACAACCGTTTCACTTTTGTTCTCCCGTGGTAGAAACTGTACGGTATATGTATACTTCGTACTACTGATAGACCGTCCATCCGAAATGTAGTTGCGATTGACTGCCCTTACGTCCGCCATGTCTCCCGCCGAGTATACCTCGTCATAGTCGCATCGAAACTACGTTAGCTTCTCGTACACGGCGACACACCGTCGTGAGTAATGCACCGTAACTCAGGTGCGACTTATACATCGTACCGTATCCATCGTGGTAGGATCCGCCGACGTATGGCAAGTGACCTTCACATGAAGGCATCGAGAAGTAAGATTTCGTTCCCATATTCCCGAATTCTGAACGTGGAGGAACGAATGGGATGGCCGGGGCGAGAACCAAGCGACCCGTGAAGAACATGCCCAGTGTGGCATTACGTGTGATTCCTTGGGCAAAAGCGTATGGTAGCTACGGTGGGTTGCGTGTTGCGGTATCTGGGAAACGATAGTGCTGGGAGAGCATCCATATAAAACGTCTGAGTTTATCACCCCTCAAGCACGACGGGAGCGTATGTTAGTCCCGGGAGAACCGCATCGAGACACGCCACAAAAGGCTGCGTGCCGACTACCAGGTAAACCTGTTCCGGGTGCCTCACACCGCAATCGCATACCTAAACGCCTTATCGCTGTCGGAGGGGTTTGTAAAATCGTACACGACGTTCCTGCGGGACAACCAACGGTAGCAGAGCCCCTAATCAACTAGGTTAGAAGTTTGGGGACAATAAAGAAGAGAAGCAACCCGCAGAAAATATACGAGTCAAACGAGCGGCGACATTGAGATAAGAGAAGGGTCGGCAAATATGGGTGTGATCTCATGCCGCAGAAGAGAGGCCTCATTGATCCCAAACCGTGTACGAATTAACCTACGACGCGATGCTACAACAGAAATGTGAAACAGACAAGAGCGGACGCCCGCAGGGCAGATCCGTTTTCGGGAAAGCCTTATTGTTGTGCTGGGAAACAGACGTTGAGTATTACTCCGTGAAGGATATCGCAGCTCTTCAGCATCACGACAAAGTAGAAAAGGGCTAGGAAAAAAAAACACACCATCTCCTTGCCCGTCGTTGGTAGCGAGGTGTACCGTCGACAGCATCAGGTATACTCGTGTTTTTTTGCTGGGGTATCTACTATCTGAGAGAAGGTGCCGCGTTGAGCACGGGAGTGGTAATCCTGGGTGAGAGTCGCCGGCTGGTCGCAGCAAGAGGCCTCATTGATCCTATACTATTTACGAACGAACCTTCGACGCGATGTTGCACTAAAAAACACAATGAAATTACGTATGTTCGTATATATACATGTACAACAAGAAAAATGGTATGAAAACATATACATGTAACCAAAATGAGAACTAGAATAGAAGGCAAACAAAGTAGAAAACACATCAAAATAGAGTGACTTTTTATTAGCAAAAGGGAAAGAATATGAAAAAAAATCACCAACATGTGAAAAGCCTACTTGACTGGAATGTGATGTCTGGAATTCAAAACTCCTTCGAAGGTAACATACCTTCATCAATTGTTTCCCCTGCTTACCGTTACGGTCGTAAATCGGCGCACCCGAATCGTCATGTCTACAATAGGGTTCCTCGCCCCCCTCTTCTGCCGCCCCGATCAAGGTCCAAATCACTGCCGGATGTGTTGCAGCGGACTAACTATCGTGTTAGTGGGTGTGTTTTGAGTTTTAGTACGCCCGCAGGGTCTACTTTACTTCCGAGCCCACTGACATGTACTCCGAGCTCTCCTCGATCCACCCCCTGAGGCCGGTGTCCACCGCTGACGCTGACCCTATCGTCCGTCGCTAGGGCACGCCGCTCGGGCAAGACCCGCTCGCCCCTCGTCGCTACTGTAACGTCGCGATATATTTCATGTGCAGATAGTATGCGGCTACGATTTATCCCCTCACTACCGTTACCGTTTATCGTGGCCTTTGCCACCATGATGAAAGCCTCTCGTCACTACTGTATCATCGTGACACATTTCCTTTTCAGGGGTTCTGGCGCCACCCCTTACCCCCTCGCCGTCGTCCCCATTCTCCGTGACCCCTCGCCGGCACAATGGAGCCCTCCTGCAAAGCTACTGTATCGTAGTGAACAAATATATGCCCAGCTCATCTTTGTTGACCCTCTACCGCCCCACTGCCATCGTCGACGATTCATCGAGACTCCTCTGTCACGATTACCCCCGCCCTTACCATCGATACCATCGTAGAGCATTCGCGTCGACGAAGGTTTCTCGCACTTAACAAGACAATCAAAGTTCCTAGTGTTGTCGATCGCAGGAACCGTCCCTATGCGCTACACTCCGACGACCTCTGACCGCGGCCGATTCACCCGACGTCGCCGGTGCACGCTGTCTGCCAGCGGCTCGCTAGTTTACAACTCATTCAAATCTGCCCCACACATGTCACATGAGAGTGGAAGTGGTCGCGCCCCGCCCCAAGGCACTTTCGGCAAAGCCATCCCCGCTGAGGATTCCTCGGCGTGTTCTGCTATCGGGTTTGCACCGCATTCTGCTGTGCTGTCCACTTCGCGCGGATATGTCTGATATGTCGACGGGCGATATCGCCGCTTCCTCCGCGCCCCATTCCCACCCTCCGGGTCACTGCCCTTCTGCCCCAGGTGGGCATTGCTGCGGGTTTGTTACGGTACGCAGTGGCCCTGGGCCGTCCCTGCACTAGCCTGAGGCGCCGTCCGCGCTCTCGTGGTTGTCACGTGGGCGTGCGGTGCCGGAAAACCGTTCTCGTACCACACGCTGACGGTCGCCCGTCAGACCTGCTTGCGCTGCGCCACCCATCCCCCACGGGACGCCTGCCCCCAAACCCTGTCACGACGAGGTGCCCGAACCTGGATGAAGCTAGGCCCCCAAAGCCTGTCACGACGAGATTCCTGAACCTGAACGAAGCTAGGCCCCCGAACCCTGTCCCGACTGGACCCGTGAAGGGGTTTTAAGTGAGCGCATGCATCTTGTGTAGATCCGCGCACTTCGGCTCGTGAATCGTTTGAGATACACCCTGCACGAAGGGGGGCATCTGGGAGAACACTCCAAGGGCTATCCGCGGGTTGCCGCACGCCGCGACCATGCGCCCCTCCCGCGTGGTAGTGTCGCTGAGCACCTTCCTCGAGTCAAGGGGGTTCAGACCCATGGCCATTTACATAGGCGTCTGTAGAGAGGTCGACAGATGGTGGCAGGTGAACACCACGCCCACGTCAAGCATCATGTCAAGCGCAAGATCCAGTCTGAGGCGCAGCTGTGGCCGTCGGTATAAGGTTTGGGTGGTGGGGAGAGAGGGGGGGGGATCGGTGCCTTGTGTCAGCACGGTTTATGTCGTCGATTCCTCGTGCCATGTTGTCTGAGCGGGGTTGAACCGATATCGCTTTGCTTTCCATATACCCTCGATTAAATAAGAACTATGGCCTAACAACATACTTCGTGCAGTATGATCTGGGGGTGCACCCTGCGCGGTCGCCCGTGCCAATCGGGGAATAAACCTTGCTTGCTCGTAGTGGTCGTAGCGCCGGACTATGTGCTAAACCGTCCCGGCGATTGAACCCTGTTTTCGTGCTCGAGCGGCCATGCCCACTGCCGTGACCCCACTGATCGGGGGTGAAACCCTGGAATGATCGAGTGTGAGCATCGGGATGGCGTTCTTTGTAGTCTTCCGTCGTATCATTAGCACGTCGGGGATATACCTCTATGTGTTGCGCATCGGGGATTGAACCCGTCTTGCTTGCTGTGGCTGTTGTGCCATAAAGCCGTCGACGCAAAAACCAAACGGCTGGGGGTATCCCTTCGCTGCCCGTGTGTGTAGCTGGATTTACCACTCCGAATTGTCATATGTTTGATGTTATCGAATCGGCAAACGTAGGCAGCTAGAACGTGCTACTGTACCTTACTCTACATACTGGCGCATTCAACCCGTGGCACTCGGCCGTGTCTGTCGGGGATTGCACCCTGCTGGCTTGCTGTAGCCGTAATGCCAAACAGCGTCGTGCGCTTGGCCGTTCGGGGGTTAAACCCTGCTGGTGCGCTCGGACTGCCATTCCAGCCATCACTACCGACGTAGTCAGGGGTGTAACCCTTAGATCGAGGTGTATTCGCCTCGGGGCTGGAACATTTTGTATCCTGCTGTCGCCGTCTGCTATTCGTAGTCATATATATTTCCGTACGTACCATTATTGGTGGGTGCTGACCACACAGCGAACGTGCCGAGATTAGTGAGCACCGATCACGCAGTGAGGAGTACAGTAGAAGCATTTTGTAGAAACCTTTTCTCAGTGGTATTGTACAACAATACATGACCCGAAGGAAATAAGACCGAACCGAACGCGACCCAAAGCGGTCAGACATATTTGGATACGATTCCTTGTCTACGCCCCGGTGAGGCAAATGGTACTGCTCTGTGTATATACCGTTTGTACCGATACGTGGGCGGTGATCTCTAGCGGGGAGAACCGCCTTTAAGCAGTGGTATAGCTCAAAGGGTTTACAAATACGTCAGCTGTGCGTTCGACCGACTAAATAGTTGATACCCAACTTTACAACCTGCGTGATACGTTAGCTGTGCTTGATATTTATTATGTCGTACAGCAATACACGCCCTCGAATAGGAAAGAACAGAATGCGGCTCAGAGCACTCAGCAGCGTTTCGGATACGATTTCTTGTCGAGTGACTCGTTCTGCTTAAGCTATATACTCTGCGCTCCGGTGAGAATGAAGGGTACCTACACCCCTATGTTGTATACCGTCGTACCGATACGTGGTCACTGAGCACTAGCGAGGGGGGTAGCCTTTCCATAGGGGCATTTCATCATTTGCTTACAAGTACGTCAGCTGTGAGTTCGATCGATTGAGTAATTGATACTCGACTTTGCAAAAAGTGCGTGGTACGTCGGGCGTGCATGTTCTAGATTCCCTTGTACAGCAGCACACGCACAAAAACCCACGCGCTAAGGAGTGTTTCGGATACGACGGGCCATGTTAGATAGGCTGGCTCTGGTGTTGCTGTTGCTGCTGTTACTGCTGTACTGTAGTAGAGGGCTGCTGCAAGACGTTTCGAACGCGCCAACCAACCAGGTGTTACCAAGGTCCGTACTGGGTGCACTTCTGCGTCTGAGAATGTTATTAAACGGCCGCAGAGCGCATGAAAGACGGTATAAGCCAAACAACACGAACGCATGCAGTGCAGCCGAAGCATAACACAAAACACACTGTCATATACCTCTCGCGGGATCTCGAAAGACCACACCATCTCGATCAGCTCGTTACCATCATCCGGCTGCACCGCCTCACCAGCGGCCGCCCTGTGAGCCGCACGCAGACCCGCCATAGTCGCCGCAAGCATCCCGCCGGGCACGAAGCCCTACGAAGGTGTGGGTACCGCCCTCCCATGGACTACCTCCACTCCATCCTGCTGCTGCACGGCGGTGACCTAGCCCCGGCTAGCGGGCACCCGCTGCACCTCTGGGACATATGTCTTCACTGTTGGTTCCCGTACAACTGGAGCAGCTGGCTCCGCTGCTGACCCAGCTGCCTCTGTTGCTGGCTCCTTTCCAGTAGCGGCGGGCGCTAGGCAGGGAACAAGTACACCTTGATGTTCTTCAGAAAAAGCGAGGCCCTCCTGGCCTCCAGCGCCCATACGACGATGACGCGCACCCCTTCAACGTTTATTAAGGAGAGGGTCCCGACGGCGGAGACCGACACCACTGTCGTCTCGTCTCTCTTTTCACCACGACCAAATCACCGAAGTGCCCGCGTCCCCACGGGCCACCAGGAGGAGGGCGAGGCACTCGGTGGCCTCTGGGGGAGGGGCGGGGGGGCGTACTCATTTGCTGCCTGCCTTAGTCATTTGACCGTTGACCACGCATCCCTTTCGAGATGGACCACCGTTCCTACTCTTAATAGAGACACCTCCAACAATTGGGAACTCATTACGTTGTTTCTATATATTACGTAGAAATTGTTTGCCTATCGTATCCCTTTCCCGTCTGGCCGCCTGTGGCCACCATCTATCTCCTAGGGTAGCGATCGTTCCCTCGCTGCTATTCAGTGTACCAAACTCCTCCATGTCACATTCGTTCGTTTCCCTCATCTCTTCTTCTAACACATCCCGTTCCTCCTTGTATATTTCACATTCTCCTCCTATGGGAGTTGTACTCTCTGTTGCTTGGCCACACGGGCATATATGTGCATCTTCTTCCTCCTCCGGGCTACTAGTATACCTCATTCTTTTTTCTGGTAGGTCCAGGTCACCTACACGAAAGCGCAGTTTCGGCGTTTTCGCGAAACCCATTGGGCCGTGCAAATACGTTTTCACTCCTATTCCTTCCCTCAATCCCCCGTATATATCTTGAGTGTTTTTTTTTTCGATTCTGACTTGGTTCTTAGCGCTAGCCTTTCCTTTATTTATGTCCTTTCTTCTACCTCTGCCTTGTATCTCCCAAACTTCCCGGCAGACATCATCTCTTCATGGTTTCCCCCTATATTATTCCATACTTCCTCAACTACGCCATCCCATTTTATTTCAGCTCGCCCTTTTGTTACTCTCCATACAGCTCTATCAACTATGGCTGGCAACCTCTTTTTTTGGCATGTTCCATACTTTATATTGCCAGTTCAACTTTCACATGTCTCTATTTGCCTTGAGTGGGTGAATTCCCAGTTCTGCTCTTAGTACTGTATACTAGTCGTACTTGAGCATCTTAGGATTTTTTTTGCTGCTGTCGTTTGTACTGTTTCCAACTTTTTCACGAGTTTCGCGTTCCCTTCCCATCCTTCTCCTGCGTATTGCAGCTTGGTACTATCACATTCATCAGGATACATCACTTAATCCTAGTGTCAAGGTGCGAGTCTGTTAGGATCGCGCATTCATCTTGCCTACTTGTGCCTTACCCCCTCCTATTGCTTTTGCTATGTGCATCCCAAGTATTTTGATATATCCACGCCAAGGTATGTATACTGGTCTACGATCGGCAATTCATCTTCTCCCCATTTCCATCTGCAATTTGCCGGGTTTACCTTATCTTCGTTACAAACAACCAATACGCATTTCTTGACGTTCGCCGTCACCCTCCATTTCCTGGTGTATTCTAGCGCCTTCTCTATTTGTTTCTGCAATCCTTCGGGCGCTTCTGATATCCCCACGAAGTAATCCACAAACATCCATCCCGATACTGTATCTTCCCCCTACCGTGACTCCCTGCCTTGCTGCCTCGATTGCTACCATCAGGTCGTTAATATATATCTTGAATAGGTTAGGTGACAACGTACATCCCTGTGTAACTCCTTGTAAAATATCAAAATACTTCGATATTTCCCCGTCCAGCATCACAGCACTTCTCGCACATTCCGTCATATTTTTCATCATCTCCACATCTTTTCTGTGATTCCTATTTCCCACAGTTTTTTCCACGATCCATTTCTCCATGCTGTATCATAGGCGTTCTGCACATCTAGAAAGAAACAGTACGCTGTTAGTCCCGCGTCTTTCCTACATTGAATAATCTTACCTGAGGTGTATATATGGTTTACGCAGCTACGATTTGGCCGAAACCCTGCTTGCCCTTCGCTTATTTGGTCTTCCTTCTCCATCATCGCTCCCATTCTATCGTTCAAAATCTTACAAAATGTGTCCCCTACTGTGCTTAGTAGCGTTATCCCTCTATAGTTCCCCGAGTCAGCCTTATCTCCTTTCTTAGATAAGTTTACTAGTTTTCCTTCTCTCCAGCTCCTAGGTGCGTCCTCGTTTTCCATATCCAGTTATACAACAATTCCATTATGGTAAGCGTTCCTTCTCCCCCGTACTTAATAAATTCATTCATTATTTGGTCTGCCCCTGCTGCCTTTCTATTGTTACGTTTAGCTACACACTTACGTACTTCTTCCCTTGTAAACTCTCTGGAACCCTCCCGAACCACTGCCTTCCCTTTCTGATGAATCTACGTTCGCCTCAGCCCACGCGTTGGTTTTCTTGTCGAATTCTGCGTCGAATGTTTCGTTGGCTGTGGGTGTTCCTAGCTTACGGCAATGCTCTACTAGTACTTCCCTTTCCCCTTCGAACCACTAACCGTCTTACCGTTCTGTGTTCTTAGAGTAGGTATTCCCGTGTCTGCCTCTCCTGCTTGTTTGCCAAGTATCCTTTTTATCCCTACCCACGTCTGCTTCAGCCCGCCCTCAAAGTCTTCATTCGTTTTATTTAGTAGCCTTTGCGTATCTCTTGCTTCTTCTCTACCATATATTTTACTTTCTTTCTAGCTACAGCATATTCCTCCCACCCTGGCATAGGTTTACACGATGTATACCTCGCGTGTGTATTTCTCCTTGCTCTTATAGCCTCTTTCACTTCTTCATCCCACCATTTTACTGCTCTGTTGCATACTATCAACTTCTTCCGTATCACTTTACTTGCTGTGGTCTTGACCAACTGCTCCCATCCTTCTATTATCCTAGCTCCTGCATCATCCCTCTCTATATCGTTCCTTGTTGTACCTATTATTTCGAACAGCTCGGAAAATTGCTCTGCATTTATGGCCATCTCGTAACTCTTCCCGTTTCTCTTTTACTTCTAGTTTATCTATTCTCCACCGGTGCAATTTCCTACCTCGTCTATGATTGATAACTCTTGTCTGTTGACTGTCTGTCCATATCATACAGTGATCCGTAGTTCTTCCGTCCGCTGCGCATACACGTAGTTCCGTTTCCTTACCACTTCCATTTTCTGCTACTAAAAAGTCAAGGATAGAGCTTTTTCCCTTTTGTATGCACTCTGTAGTCCATTCCGGTTCTGCCTTATTTACCCGTCGTTATGGATCACTCGTGTCAGGTCGAAAAGGTCAGTGCGGACGGACGTCATCTTGTTGATAAGTCCCAGGCGAAGAAAGATGATGTTTCAGGTTTTAGTATTATTCTCCCGGCAGAGTAGATACAGATGGAAGTGGCCCTGGTGGGTATCACGTACACCCACAGAAGTAACCACCAAATAATCTCATAATAAGCCAATATACCGAATAGTCATGAAACCGTCAAATACTGAACAAGCACATTCGAACACACTCCCTGCTTTTTCAGCAAAACAGCAATGACAATTCAAGATAACAGAACAAAACTCATCTCCATGATCAAAAACCAACTAAAATACTTCAAGAGGAAACCTGTACCTTACAAGCAAAAACCTCTTCCTCCCGTATGAAACTATTGCAGATCTCCTTTGCAACAGCTCAATGCCGTAAAAACAAAACAATCATAGAGATAGCTAAATGATAGAACTCGCGAGGAACCCCATTCCCCGAGACACACGTCTCCCTGTGCCCCCTACTCCCGCCACAAATTCTCAGATCGTAGCTAACGCGAGATACCAAATATATTTCCCTAGAGTTTACCCGGCGCTTAATATTCCGGAAACAATATCCGTCTTGTGTCAGAACCAAAAAGAAAAACACTCCCTGTTTCTGGTTCAGTTTATGAATAATCATATCCACAATATTTCATCTTCCAACTCGCGAACAAGATTTCAATCACCCATCAAGTTCGGAAATACAATATTGGTGGTAGAACAACCCATCAAGAATAAACATACCCTCCCTTGTTCTGCAACCAATAGACCGCAGTACAAAAACAAATCCCTGCCAGACTCAATGAAATCAGTATCCACCAATACCGCTGCATCTGCAATACACCTCTCAAGGTGCACCACGTACTCTTAATTCGCCAATCCGTCAACTAATAAATATCCGTCCCACCAGTCACCTTCTGGTCCTGTCTATACCACAAAGACTGTTTGATTTGAACATGAAAAATTATTTATTTCAAAACTCCAGGCAAAACAAAAGGCTACGTATACCGTCGAGTAGACGATAGTATACCTCCGTACCATTTGCGACTTTCCCGGGATAAAAAATACATTCCGTAACATTCAGAGATCCCTCATCAGTGGTAAACAATACATATCTCACATATCATCCACCACGTACCCGACGGGAAGAACGATGACTACCACATAATTTTATCCTTAACACGTCGCAAATGGTTTTTATCATATACGACTTAATAACCGGAACGAATCCACACCCAGTCGAAAATGACACATCTCCATTTGACGAACCTACAGCAGACTATACTATACCTTCTTCGTACAATTCACGACTTTCCTGGGATACGAAATATAACGCACACCATTCAGATCTCCGTAACCAGTAATAAACGATACATATCCTATATATCATCCAGCACTTACCCGGAAAGAACGATAACTGCCATACAATTTAGTATTCCCTATCACGTCGTAAACGGTATGTATCGACTTTCTTTTATCCGGAACGAATCCAAATCCGGTCGAAAAAGACATACCTCCATTTGTACGATCAAAAACGTATTTCGACCGACAGGTGTATCCAATCGCAAGAGAAAACTACTCCTCCGAATACCCACCAGAAATACTAGACATAACCTCCCGCCCGCTAAGTAGACGAATTACTAAAAAGCTCCAGCTGGCGAGATACCTGTCTGTCCACTTCACGACTTTCCCGCAAAATAAATACACACTTGCCTACAGACGCCCTCCAAACCTTTGAAATATGCGATATTAACGTATGGTATTTGTCCAGTTGCTTTTCTGGGCCTACCCACATCGAACACGGAGCGCATCGAAGCGCAGTGGATGTCGTATTCGGCAGTAATATTTCTAACCAAAACACGAAAATACGACTTTTCCACTACCAGGTAGGGGACGGGGTGGTACTCATCACGTATATCTTCCAGAAAAAGAAGTCCCAACAATACTTCCGTACGTATCATCTAGTATGGACGTCATTATCGCACATTTCATCACACGTACTCGTACGTACTACGAATCAATTCACGAAATTTCTACCCTCGTCGTGAAAAGAAACAAACTTCACAAGGTAATAGTGGATCGAAGACATACCATTATGAGTGCAGACGCTATCCCCTCGCCCCGCGTGTTGCTGGACCCATAAAAGGATCCAGCGGACGATCCAACCACGCCTGCCCCATCAACGACCTCCCGCTGCTGCTGCTGCTGCTGACCTTCCGCGGCTGCTGCTGCTGCTGCTGTTCCTGCCCTCCCGCTGCTGCTGCTCCTGCTGCTGCTGCTGCTGTCGTCGTGTGCACGCGACTGCTGTGTCACGCGACTTGTTGCCGATGCAGACGTGCCCTCCTTCGTTTCTAGTACTGCTGCAGCAGCACCCGATCCCCCCCACGTCCGCTCCCTCGACCACTACCACACCGTAGTCGAGTGCGCGTATCACGTACGCGGCTTTCCCGACCATGCCACATGGGTGGCCGGGTGCACACGGCCTGGCTCACCGTGCGACTTCACGCGAAAATGTGCAGATATGTCTCCCATCCCCACAGCTCCCAGCCCCACCACAATCTCCCTGGGTGAGGTGCGCACGTAAAGTTTCGCACGACTTGTTATCCTCCGTGCCACTCCCCACGGAGACGCCTACGGTTTTGTTGCTCCCACCGCAGGGCTTTTTCTTCTCCATTTAGCACGCCGTTGTATCTCCGGCATACTCCAAGAGCACCAACACAGCTTCCGCTCCCTTTTCCACCGAGGTGACCATCTTCCGCGAAAACGCGTTTACCCTCCCGGCTCCCGTTGCCAACGTCGGAGTGTCCCGACGCTGGCGTTGAAGCATCACTCCCTGCTCCAACTGCAGTAGATAGCTGTTGCTGTCTACCGGACCCCATCTGTGCCATCATCTCGAGGATCTCGGCGTGATTCGCCTTTCGACGCTCCTCTGCGTCGGCGGCCGCCTGCTGCAGCCCCTCGAGGGCGAGGCCCTGCTCTAATACCATAGTCCGAAGATCTCCTACTTCGTCACCCATGAGCCTAGGTTGCCAACGTTGAAAAAAACTCTAGAGTGTTGATAAGTCCCAGGCGAAGAAAGACGACGTTTCAGGTTTTAGTATTATTCTCCCGGCAGAGTATATACAGATGGAAGTGGCCCTGGTGGGTATCACGTACACCCACAGAAGTAACCACCAAATAATCTCATACATAACAAGCCAATATACCGAATAGTCATGAAACCGTCAAATGCTGAACAAGCACATTCGAACACATCTATCTCTGCAGTCCGACTACAGAACGGATCCCTCGAAGCTACAACTCCTCTAATCTCTCCCGTAGACGCCACAACAGTAGACTGCTCCCCTAACCTCTGCAAACCCATTGCTAACAGCCTCTGTTGTACGAGGACGCGTGCTACGACAGGACTACCACGTTTGACGCACTTGGGCTGAGACAGACGGATCTCGTCAACTGGACAACTACCCAATATCGCTAGAATATCAAACAATAATTTCATTAGAGTTCGATGGATATCTAGACCACAATGTTTTCGTTGGGATACACTTTCACGTTTCTCAATATCAGGGTTTGCGGGTGGCACAAAGGTCCTCAAGTAGAGCACCTCAGGACACTCAAACGTACCCCTATCGTAGTATATATACAAGCACCAATCAAAACTGGCTACAGCGCCGGATATACATCATGTGACTGGCGCAAGTTTTGTTTTTTAAACGTCAATTCTCCGGCAATCGTTTTTTGTGTTGGTGGTCATAAGAACCAACAGAAGCTATTGGCGGGGCTCCGTCATCTTCACCTACGATCGAGCCGACGCTGGCAACCACGCTTGACCCTTCGTTCGGGATTCGGCCGGCTCCAAATCCTACACCGGCTACAATCCCATTCGACCCGACACTCACCTCCACCGTGGACCCCCCAGCCGTGCCCAGTACAGAGGATCCCATAAGCATCGATCCAGCATCTGCCACAACCCTTGATCCCGTGACGTCCCCGCCTTTCCCGATTTCGATGGCTCGTCCGTCAACGCTGGAGCGTTCCACCGCGATTCCAGCGTCGGCACCTACTCAGGGACCGCTCCAATCGTCTCCCACATCCCTGCCCAGTACAGAGGGTCCTACAAACATAGATCCAGCACCTGCCACAACCCTTGGTCCCGTGACGTCCCCACCTTCCCCCATTTCGACGGCACGCCCGTCGACGCTGCCGCGTCTCACGGCCATTCCAGCGTCGGCACCGACTCAGGGACCGTTCCAATCGTCTCCAACGGCGACGCCGTTGGGACCCGAGCAACAGACAATAGCTATCACTACTGCTGGCCCCATAGATGGGCAACGCCCACTACCTCCGACCCGTCCGCCATTGGCCCCTACGATCGAGACGATACAAGCTAGCACGCTTGACCCTTCGTTCGAGGGTAGGGCAACTCCAACTCCTACACCGGCTACGACCCCATTCGATCCGACACCCACCGCCACTTTCGAACCCGCATCCGTGTCCAGCTCAGAGACTCCTGCGAGTATCGATCCAACACCATTCACAACCCTGGGTCCCGCGATTCTGGCACCTTCCCGACATCGATGACTCGTCCGTCGGTGCTGGACCGTTCGACACGGACTCCAGTGGCGGCATCATCGCAGGAACCGTTCCAATCATCTCCAACGGCGACCCCGCTGGGAGCTGACCAACAATCATTTTCTTCCACTACCGCTGGCCCCATGGGCGGGCTACTCCCACTAGCTCCAACTCCTCCACTATTGATATCTACGGTTGATCCAATGCCGGCTACCTCGTTAGACCCTCCGTTGGAATTCAGTGCGACTCCAACACCAACACCACGGACACCATCTACAGATACGACTGACTTGATACCGATCGCCGAACCCACATTTATGCGGCTGGTTCCGACGCCGATGTCTTCGGAAGATATGGTGTTCCCCACGCAGGCGACCGCCACGATTAATCCTGTACCGGGATCTCCATCCGACCCGACACGCATTCCCGTGCAGGCTGCGATTCCTACCGCGTCTGTACCGCCGATCAACACCGACCTACCCACCCAAGCATCCCCAATATCTAGCCCGGAATCTGCTCCGCTTTCAGTGACAGAGCCCCTCTCACCGGCGCGAGCTCCAGAGCAAGCAAGCCAGACCCCACAAAACGACGCACCGGTCGCTCTAGACGTCCCGGTAGACTTGCCGACGGTCCAAGTGGACGCCCCTGCTCCCGCACCAGATCAAACAAACGGCGACACGCTTTTTCCCCAACCTGCGGCAGGTAGCAGCCCTGAAGCTGTGTCTCCTTCGGAGATGGGCGCTCCCTCACTAGCTGGGACCCCAGAGTTGCAGCCCGAGGATTCCCCGGTAGAATCGCAGGGTGCACGAGACGACAATGCCGCAGCCGAGGAATCGGAACTATTCCAGCCTACAAGCTTGGAAGCTCCCTCGGGTACAGAATATCAGCCGTCGACAGCACCCGAAGATGTTGTGAACGAGGTGGGTGCGAAATACCGGACCCGCTAATTTAATCAGGCACGCGAGGGTAGGATAGATCCAACACGCGGTGCTGTGCGAAAACGAAACACATGCAGACATCCCCTTCAATTATCTCCCTCTGCGCAGGTGAACAGCCCAGGCACTTCTGCTGCCCGAGCAGTGACCATGCTTGCTGTTGTCGCGGTGTGCAATTGCATTGGTGGCCAGCATCGCGCCGGCCATCTCGCGCCATGGACCGGCTCCGATTGGCGATTCTGCTAACCTGGTTGGTACTGATTCAGTGAGTGCGGCTGCTCTTGTAGTCGTGTCCCCAGCCCTTCTTGCCGACCACACTAATCGACTGTACGACCAAAGTGCAATTCTTTGTGAAGCCCTTCGCGGAAACGGGGGAAGTGTCCATAGTATACTGCAGTCGGTAACTCCTGCTCGCTTACTGTACTATAGCAGAAGCACTATCCTTTCCAGTGGACATTGGTTGCATGCGGTCGTGTTCCCCCGTCCTTTCCGTGTCGCTGAATTGTCTGCAAGCACGAAGGCTGCTTTAAACCCACAACATTCCGTGATTTCTGACACTTCTTCCCTGCCCGCCGTCTCTTTGTACAACAGCGGGGCATCGACCTTGTCATGGTCGGCGATGTAGTAAGCAGCAGCGCGTCGCACGTGAGCTCCCGCAGACCCTCTGCGACTCTGGTCGTTCTTGTCATAACGCAGCTTCAATTTCTCGCGACGCTGTCACTGGTCGACTCGGTGGCCGGAAATCCCTTTATGGCGGACTTCGTCATCGGCTTGAGGTACATATACACTGCAGCTGCGGTCGATTGTTGATACCTTCGCAAGCCATGGTCCACCCTGAGTTTGTACGCTGGTAGGCATTGTTTGTGGTGGGGCTGATACCCCAACTTAGCGAGACCGTGAGCTCTTTCAGTGCGCAATCCCTGAACCTCACGCTCTCGCCCCGGCTAATATTAATAGTTATGATTGTGAATTTTTGTACTTTTTCGAACATATCTCTTCGTACGTGTGTTTTTGGGCAAAACGCCAAGTAGTCGACACGGGAAGCCCGGCGGGACACATTAATCGAGGTCCGGGCGCGACGTGGGTCGCTCAAAGTCTTTTAGCCGGCGGGAGTGGATAGAACGATTTCCCTGGTTTCAGTACGGGACGTCTTATATAGTACGTACGCACCGGTAGAATGATGCTGTCTGTTTTATTCGCTGCGCACTCGTGAATGAGCTGTGAGCACACAGTCCGGACATCTGCCAGGTACACAACAGACAACATGCACAGATCCCAATGTTACAACGCTGCCGCCCACACGCCGTGCGTGTGCGACACACCCATATGCGCAGTTTTGCTTTGGCTGGTTGTGCTCATCGGAACCTGCCGTCCGTATTCCACCGTCTGCCTTACCAGGTACCATGGCTTTTCGTACGTACATACCCCCCCACGTACCTGTATGTATCATCACCTCTCTCCCTGCTGCTTCTTCTGCGTATTGCTGGGTGTGATCCAACATTGCCACTGCTCCAGCTGTGCTCAGCACAGTGCGCCAAGTGCAGCAGCAGGCAGCATGCTATGCGCATGAGGCAGATCCGCGCTGTACTCTCGCTACTACAGTAGTGTTTGTTGTTGTCATCGGCATTGGATCATGCATGTACCTGCTGCAGTGTGTGACCCGCATTGTTTGCTCCGTACCGATCATCACCGGATCGTGTAGGTTTGTCGAGTCCAGTACAACAAACAGTTCGTACAAGCATCGTGTACGGCAGCATTCGTACAAGACATTCTTGCAGTTACTGACTGCTGTGTGCTGACCGATAGATCCTGGAGCCAGCTGAAAGGGCAGCAGTACACGCTTCTTTGTCGCAGTACACGTATCTTCTGCTGTCGTATCATATCACATGGCATTTTACAGCAGTACTGCTGTACATGGAGTTGTACCTGTCCACGCTACTCTAAGAGATCCTGCTATGTATTTTAGATTGCGTAAAAAACACAACGTGCCAGTTGTATAAGTACTGCTGTAGCATCGATGACGCTTGACAATATTTTCGTTGCCGAGGTTCGACTCGCACGATCCTTGCTTTTTTATTTTCAACTTTTGACTTATTTCGTACCAGTACATCCACCTTGCTTTTCTGGCCTACTATTTATACATATGCTACAATACAACAAGTTCTGTGTTTTTACGCAAGGCCACGGAGTTTGGGTGCGCTTACGTGTGGTGTGCGTTCATATCTCTACTTTTCACAGTTGCTCCCAATATTTAGGAGTAAACCAAAGTATGTTTGAGAAAATACTGCAGGTACTTCGTGCATTCGCTGTATTTCGGGTTTGTACTGCAGCAGATGCTGCGAGCACTCGCAGTATTGGGAGGTTCTGTACTACTGAATGTACTGCAGATACTACTCTCTGGCTCGCACTAATTCAGGATTCGCTACTGCTGCTGTGGATACTCCCTGTTGTGCTTCAAGTATATCGGAGTTCTGTATTGCGGGTACTGCATGTTCTATCAGCATTTCGTCCGTTGGTAGTGTTCGTACTGCGAGAACTCGCAGTACCGAAATACTCTCAATGTCCCCAGTATACTTGACGAAGAGTGGAAGTTGGAGAAAAAACTTGGAGCACTGAAAGTATTTTGAGAATATGTTCTGCGAGGAGTATGTCTGCGAGGAGTATGTACGGCGAGTACTCTCAGTATCTTGAGGTTGTGTACTGCGGATAATGCCTGTACTCCAAGTGTTTCGTGTGTCGATACAGCGGGTACATGTTTGCCGGCGCTCTCGGGGTTCCGTAGTGTTCATACTCTCAGTACTATCAATAGTCGGGCCTTCTCAGTACTCGTAATATGTGGGCCTTCTCATTACTCGCAAGATTTTGGGCGCAAGTACTCCAATACTCTCAGTACTCGGACTACGAATTGTTCCCGAGCATTTCCTGTATCTGCGAAACCTTTACTTTACCCTGAGTGCTAAGAACTAAGAAACATTTATCTCGCGGGAACACGTTTTGTATGTGCTGGATTTTGCTCAGCTGACAAAGTATTTTGTCGCAACCTCGATATCACGCAACTTTTTGTACTTGCGTTTACGCCGCAAGCATTGGATTGATCGCCGCGAGTTATCTGTTCAGGGTCAAAATCCAGTCACCGATATACCCTCTTTATTTTATTGTAGTATTGAGCGCACACTATTTGCACAAACAGCAGCATATAGTCTGTCCTCCAAAATATGTGCGTGTATTCTTCACATTGACGATGGGTGGATGCGGTTAATAGTTTTAAACATATGTGCAGGTATTCCATACGAGTATTATTTCGTTCTTGCGCCACTCCCCTAGGCACCTCCCGTAGGGAAACCTTGTAGTACTTAGCTTTCTTATGCCGTGGGGTGGGTGGCTGCCTTGGTCGAGCAGAACGTTGCGAAAGTACCCAATGCTACGCATTTCGGCATGCGTTGCTGTCATCTTATGAAAAACAAGCAACGCCTTTTGTGTAAAGCATTCGCGGATTCCCGTCGCATAGTGCAACAACGGGTGTTGTGTCTCTCAAACAAAACAAAAAACGTTGGTATGAAACTTCCGGCGCGCATACTGGCATGCAACACACTCCCCTTCCGCACGCGTTTAATCGTTTACAACTCTGGTTTCAAAGGTGGGTAAACCTATGGTGGAGAGCGGACTTCGCTGAAAACATTACGTCGGGAGCGTGCGCCGTTGACGATGTCGCATTATTTATGGGGAACTCTGTGCTTGTTTCGTGCTGTTTCTTGGGAATATTCCTGGTGCACGTGGCGGTTATATCGGCAATTGAGGCCTTCTGGGTGGTCAAGGTAAGTTGTGCTTTTGTCGAAAGTGGACGCCGCTCAACCAATCATCGAGGACTTCACTTGTTGGCGGCACTGCCGAGTAATACATGTGGGGCCAATCACAGCATTCACGGGTTATCGACCCTAGAGGCGATGATCAGGATTGGATGTCAGGTTTGAAATACCTCAATTGGTGGAGGACTGATTTATTCCCACTGCGAGGTGTAGGGGCTGAGAATACATTCGGTGCCGAGTTGATCATACAAGACAAAAAAACGAGACAATCTTGCACGCAAACGCGTTTTTTCGATCTCCACTCTGCATGGTGTGGAGGCAGGTGTCAGACCATACATCCGCCCAATTGACGCCTTTTCGTGGCAAAAAACAAACTGCGCTCTTTGGAACAGATCTAAGATGTGCCCCATGTGTTCGCTACGCTTCTCCGTTTTTGCCGCGTTTCTTAGGAAGCAGCCATTTCTAAGTTGGCGATGAGTCGCCGCCGTCGCATACCTATGCATGCACTAGCAGCCTCCGCGGACAGCGGTTCTGATGAAGACCAAAGCGACGAAGAAGAAGGGAATGGCAATTTTCCAGCGATTGCCAGTGAGGGCCAGCAGCGCCTAGTCGCAGATTGCCGAGAAAAATCGGATTCGCAATGGTTCCATTTTCCGAATGTGGAAATGACATATCTGTTTGCAGCGTTCGAAGGGGCTGTGGCGTCGCAAGCATCGGCCGTCATACACACCGACTGTTCGACGACTTCTTACATGGGGTTATTCACCCTGGTGAGTTATTGCTTCCTTACGTTCAAGCCGATAAACGGTAAGTAGAGAGGTGCCACCAGCTTCCTTCATCCATGAAGTTTCTAGGAGTAAGCGGGGGTACACGCTCGAGGAGAAGATTAGATTGTTGCCTACACCTGTTGCCAGAATTTTCACTCACGTGTTCCCCCTCATTCTCACATCCTTCGCTTCACACTTTTCCGGCCGTGGTCGTTGTTTTGAAACGTTCAAGGGGCTTTACCCCCTGCTCATGTTCGTGGCCGTTTGGCACACCTTGAGGAAATGGATCCATCCTGGTGTCTCTGTGGTCTTCACAACCAATGCCTCAGCCGACGACGGCAGCGTGACGGTCAGCCCTGGTTTTTTCTCCAAACTGAAGACCAGCATCGTCGATGACCGAAGTATGCTATCATGGGCGGACAAGGGGGCATGGGAGACGGGTGCAGCAGCGGATTCCCAAGCAGTCCAAGAACGAGATTGGTTCCGGATCGGCTTTGAGCCAATGTTTGTGGATTACACCAAGTCTGGGACGTGGTTCATTCTATTTTCCATGATCGAGGTGCGTCCGGTGTACATAATGAGCGGTCGTTAGGCTTGCCGGGGGTGACTTAACGCCCGGAAAGGACTACTCCCACACATCAAACAAGAACCGTACACCGTACATAACTATTTGTCACTGCATGTTGTCCGCGGTGCCGCACCCCTTAGAGCCGATCTCCGGAATCATACGTAGGGCATGTGCTTGGCACCGTGCTATCATTTTTCGATCAATGGAGATTCCGTCTTTTTGTGGCAATGTTATCCGTTGGTGTCAAAAATGACCACCACAAACGCAAACATCAAACGAAATTTAAAGAGATTTTGAAGCCCACCCATGACGTGCTTGATCGCCGACTGCTGAGAGGCTCTGACGGTGATACAAAGAGTGCATCGCTGGTGGTACCGTCATGGTTTCTACATTGCTGGCATAGGTGGTAGTATGTATCACCCAAAAAAAAGTGTCCTTAGTCGCTCTGTATTTTGTTGTCAAATGATACAGGCAGGAGGACCCGCTTAGAGCTTACCACACTGAAACCCCTGGAATAATCGATGGCGCGATCGGTTGTGGGTAACCATTTTACTGGTGGAGAGGACATTGCATAGACCCTAAGACCATTAACACGCAGGCTGACCGTCAGTTCAGGCATGCAACCCTTGACAATATGTTCCCCTCGCGCAACCCCGTGCTGCCCCCTGAAATTGTATCTGCTGACTCCGTCTTTTTAGTGGGCCGCGCTTGCGTGCGTTGGGGTGCTTATCGAAACAAGCACATTGCAGCTAATCCTGTTCTGCGGCATTGAAGCGGCGATGTTCGCCATCCTCGTGTTGCTCAAGCCGTTTGCAAACAGGTGAGACTTTATCCTTGGCAATATTATAGCCATGCTATTTCGGGCGCGTTGGTGGGTCTGGTACAACACAGACACATAACGGTACAGGCCGCGATGACCAAATCCAGGTGATCGCTGGCGGATACGTTTGTTAGTGAGTTTCAATCGCACATTTGAGTTTAGGGCGACCGTGTCGCCCTCGGCGTCACTCACAACTCACAACCACTTTCGGCGGGGTTCCGAGCTGTAGTAATAGCATGCGTTTAGTGCTCAGGCGCACGCCATACCTTGTGCTATGATTTACAGCGCATTTCTCCGTCACGTCTTGAAACCTTACCAGCCCCCTCTGATACGCAGTCGAAATACGAGTGATTTCCGCAAGCCTCTGCTTCATGCCACGACTCTTTGAAGGGGGTTGCGCACTTGTTCTTCAGGGAACGCGCGCCGCCTCGGTTCCCTTGATGGGCCTCCAAGTAGATAATATAACGTGTTCCTGCTGCCCGTGCTTGCTTGGTGTTTCCCTTTGCAGCGCGATCAATACGTTGGCGGCGTGCACGATGGGCGTCAACGCTCTGTCTTTGGCATTCTTAGTGGCACCATCTCTGCCGTGGGTGGACCTTGTCGAGGACCAGGTTTACATCGCTGTCGCTGTTGTTCAGATCATGGAGATATGTGGTGAGTGGCGCTCCACCGGTAGATATTGGGGGCAGCAGTTAGATCAAATAGTGCTATCAAGACTCGTGCTGTAGATGCCGCGAAATGTGCTGCTGAAATCGCTCTGGGAGGGTGCTGCAGCTGCACAACGGATAGCGGCCGCCCGTGGTTCGTGGTATGGTATCTTAAAATTTTAGCGGCGGCGCTGGAAAGTGACATGATTTTCGCCGTACAGCGAAAAAAATTGTCAAATACCTCAATAACTGCTACATTTTCTACACCGTATAAGAATGAGCACGACGATGTTGATGGCAATGGTGATGACGATTATACTGATAATGGTGATGATGATGTTGATGCCGATGATGATGATGGTAACAATAATCATGAGGATAGCAAAGACGATTGTGGCGTTGGTGGTGATGGCGGTGCTTGTGATTGTTCTTGACATTGATCACACCCACAGCAGGGTGGAACCAGGACCCGGAACGTAGTAAACTGGTACGAAATACCCGAAATTCGTTTTGTGTCACTTACCCACACCCTTTTCCCTTGTTGATACGCGGCTGCCTCGTGTCAGTGCTGCTCCTTCCTTCTTACGTGGATAACGCACTGCTTTGGTTGGGAGTGCTAAGTGACGTACTGAGCAAGGTCAAGGCCGGCCTCTATAAAAGAAAAGAAGTGAGTTTCGTGTGGCCATGCGCATGTATGCACTACTATTTTAGCACCATAAGATGTGCCTGCCGCTGATCCTTGGGAAACACTCGCCACAACCTGATCAAGATCGAGTGTGCACGTGCTGCTGGGGTACAAATATATACGCGTGGTCTGTTTAGCATCGAAATCCTTATAGTTATGTAACTCGTGCTCTCTTTATGCCATTCCAGTGGACCACCCCGAAGACGTGATTTCTGCTGAAGATCGATCTACAATACTGTAAGCCTGAAAAGGTTCGGGGTGCAACTACTGTAGCTCCGGACGAAAAGCCTTTACGTAAGATTTTTACCGGGCGCTCCTGTATTCGAATACATCTTACAGGAAAATAAGCCTCATGTTCTGCCTGGTTCGCCGATAATCTGAGCAATCGTCACGAATGGCAGAACTAACTGCAGTGTAGAGGAGGTGTCGTGAGACGACAAATCATCTCAACGCTAGACCACAACGTTTACTAAGTACTTGAATACACTGAACAGACCGTCCACTCGTCTGCCGAGGGGTTGAATACGTTTCCACATAAATGCCTCAAACACACGGTAGGAGGCGAAAATGTGCTGGAGGGACCACGATAGGTGTCCTATTCTGTACACGGTTCATGATTGTTTTGAGTGGAAGCGGCGGGGAAAAAACGAAACTAAACGCGATACTGTTTTCACAACTGTGCATGGTCGACCAAAACAAAAGTAGGGATGACGCGTAACTGCAGCTATACATGTGTCTAATTTAAGCATCGCCACATTTGTTTTGTGCAGGTGGACGATGGAGAACGAGGGGCACGGCGCTTCATCCGTAATTACGTTTGCCGCAAGTGGTGCGCCGTGTTTTGCACCATGATCCGCCTTAACTTAATCGCCTACAAGAGTGACACGCGCGAGGGCATCAGCGGTCCACGCATCTCAGCCGGTGCAAGCTAAGCACTGTAGCAAACGGTCCCAAGGTTTACTGTGCCACACCGTCGCACCAAACGAGTGAGGCACCCTAGTTGCCGTGGTGTATGGCTGATGGTGGCGCTGTGCATGAGGCACTACTGCTAGCTCGTCTGCTTTGCTTGCTTGCCAGATGCATAAGTGTAACTGCAACTTGTTCAAATCAAATTTGACGGAGGCGCAGCAGTGTACGGCTGTTGTTGCCGGGGGACGTATCGACGTAGATGTCATCCGTAGACAGCCGTAGAGAGGGGACGCATCGTATTTGCTGGTCGTGTGTGCGTGTAACTGGACACATTGTTTTGCCTGTTCCAGGTACGCCGGCCCTGAGTCGAGAGTTTATAGGTACCGTGCGTATCCGACAATATATATTTGAATATACAGGGAAATTTTTATAGCATTTGATTGAAAACAAGTAGAGTTTCCTGCTGTACTCGCAGGTGAAGGCGGGGCGCACTGGGATTGCTGGCCGTGTGTCGCTCTGTGTGTGTACAAGAAATGCTTCATTGTTTGTTCCGAATACATCAGCTATGATTCGATAGGTTTTTTGTGCCGTGCATATACCTGAACCAACAACGTTTGGGTGAAGATAAGTAGTAATTTATGTTGGATGTGTTTTTTCAACCCGTCCTGTCGTTGTTAGCTTAATGAGGGTTCAGCGAGCAGAATGGTAGCTGACGTTGGAAAGTCGTACATTGTTGGTTATGTTGTTTGCAATCAGTGGAACCGCAATAGCGAGGGCATACGACAGCTCTCGCTTGATATCGTCGAAACCTATAGCCCGCGCGTCAAATGGCTGTTTATCACACAGGTTTATATCTAAAGTAGTTCTCACATCGTTCATGCCTAGTCACGGCACTCGCAGCGTTTTAGTTCTAGTCAGTAAATCAAACAGTAACGTGCAGTTATACTCCACGGATATGTATACCTGTGCCGTAGGAAAGACTGACATGCTTGAAGGCCACCAGTAATTTGGACAACATCGGCGAGGAAGGGAGGCATGTGGCACAAGCGATAAGGGATGTGGTCTCGATGGGAGTGGAAATATTTCATGAGAACCGAGTGCCCATGGCCCAGGAGGAGGGGGGGGAACGAGGACCGGTGGTGCCACACGAAAAGAGTAGGAAAAGCGAGGAGAGATGCGGCGTGGAGGGGGGGGGGGGGCAACACCGAGTTGCATTACACTTTGCTGTCAACTAGAGTAAGGAGGAGTGGCAGACCGTCCGGCAACGGTTTTATCAGTTTGACAGTGCCAGCTAAGTTTTGAGGGGATACAGTGAAGAACGAAAGGCCCCGAACTATTCAACACTCAGACATCGATATGAAACGGCTACGAGTACAACAAAAACGAGGCGTTAAGAAATAGGGTGTTCTCGTAAAATCAGGATGCACATGCACCGAGAGGTTGTTGCGCCAGTCGAGGATCGCGGGTGCATCCACTGTTCTATCGGAAGCACTCGGGTGTCACAAAACATTGTTGCAATGCGTTGGTTGTTTGATGTTTGAAAACTGCGGTGTGTTTGTTTGCGAGGGTGGAAGAACAGCACTATTTTTGTCCCTTTTTTTACTGTTGCTTTCGAAATCGTGTGAGTATTTTTTGGTCGTTTCGGCGGTACAGCATCAGTGCATTTTTAGAGCGGTAAGAAGTATTTTGCGGGACCTGCTCATTTTAACCATGCGGCATATTTGGGCACCAGGTATACTACAGTATCACATTTTTGACCGAAGCAACCACCCTGGGTGATAGTTATCATGGGTTTTGCTTATTTTATCACCCTGAGTGATATCCTGCGGTGCGGCGGTATCTAGCACACCCCGATGACAAGGGCCATGTTTTCGACGAGTTTGGTTTTCTTTTGTCACCAGGGGCGGCTTATCGTGGGGGGGGAATGCCATGGGGAAGATGTGGTACGTTTCACGCACCCACTCAGGCTTATCGTGGGGCAGCAGAGAGGTTGAAAAAAAGGGGGGTGGCAGAGCAATCTGATGGACTTGCTATAGTGCCTCTTTATAAAACTTCAGGGAGGTACCAGGGGGGAGTGTAATAAGAAGCGAGAGATGCGTGGCTAACGTGTAGAATACGTGCGCATTGCGTGTATACCACTTGTTTAAAAAAAGCCGGGGGGGGGGACACGCTTTGTTGTAGTTGGCGCATTACGCACTGCTGTCGGGGTGTGAGATGCAGGTGCAGCAGAGGTTTTGGTTTAGGGCAGGCGAAAACAGATGTGACAGTGGCGCTACTCGCGGAATGAGACGCGCCCGCAGGAGGTGTCGGGACAGCAGGCGGCGCCGTGGCCACAGACGCATTCTATCCGCGGGTGACTGGTCCCCCGTGCCAACACGCTCTGCGTCTCCCCAACGTTGTTCTCCGCGTGCGGTGCCATCGCCCATCTTTGCGCCGGCTCCGGTCATAATTGCGTTGGTGTTGTTCGGAACAGGGTCGGGTGGTATCTAGCGTATCCCCGCTTCTGACCTTGACATTTCATTGAAGTTTTTCGTTCGTTATCACCGGGGGGGGGGGGGGGTTCTTGAAGTCAAGCGATGTCTTAGATTAGGGCTGTGTATTACAGTAGGTCAAGTACGGTAGGACTCGCTTTCTGTCGCCTAAATCTATATCCAAGGTGCCGCATGGCCAGTAGTTTGTTTTGTGTCTTAAGTAGTTGAAGTGGAGCTTGTACCAAGGAAAAACTAACTGTATTGTCAATCGTACTGCACGCATATTTTTTCATGCACGAATCGAAGGCTATGATGGCCGAAGGCCAACTTCAACGTGGACCCAACTGCAATGTGGATCACAAAGAGATTTGGTCTGAAGGGGAGTGAAGATATTAGATGACCACATGGTTCAAGGGGGGGGGGGGGGGGGGGGGTGACTGAAAGCCGTGACACCACACCAACAGAACAGGGAAAGAAAAGGGAGGGCCACAGTGAGCATGGTTTGCATTTACTGCTAACGAGAGCAAGAAGGATTGGCCGACCGTGTGTCAACGTCTCGGTTGGCTACTGTTGAAGGGGGGTTCTGAGGAATTTGCTGCGCAGTTTCCTACAGAGAGTACCAACGAACGAAAACCCCTAGGTAATTACTGAGTCACCAAATCTCGCTATGTACAACGAATTGACCTGTACGATGATTTGGTCATTTTGGGCCATACGCTTGGTAGGGTCAACTAACGTAACACACGCGGGGGGTGCACCCTTGCCGGACCTTGTAACCAGCATGCCGGTCTTCGAGCGCGGCGTCGGCTGGACAAACACCGTTTCTCCGGTATTGTATCGCCCCGTTGGCAGCAGCATTCACTGAGTGAGGTGGCTCTCGCCAACTCTTGGGGGAGTAAGCCTGCGCCATCAGGGAATGCCTCGGTAGTTACCAAACACCTCCGATCTATATTTATTTCCGCGCGCCCTCCCTTCCGCACAACGGCGATGATCTCGTAGAGATTTATTCCAGGACCTCGAGTTCTCCATCGGCGATGACTTGAGAAGATTCAATAGGGAGGCCTATTCGTCCATCCACCTCACGCTTTCTCATCGGCTGCTCATGATCACCATCCTCCACCCTGTGTCTATCTGATGAAGACCTTACCTCCGCTGACGATGACTGAGTCGAGGGTTGGCGATTTGGAAACACCTCACCCAGGGCGTATAAATGAACGTCTTTTCCCGTAGTTGTTTGTACTTTTTATCTCCTACGCCCTAAATATGCTATTAATACGAAGCTGCATCCCAGTATAACGCCTTCACCCGCGGCTTGTCCAGAACGCCGCAGCAAGCAAATTCTCCCAGCATGTGGCCTGGACAGCAAACGCAAAAGGGGTGGTTAATAACGAACGCAAGAAGGCCAGGTAAGAGCTAAACTCGTTTCTCCTGAGAAGTATCTTCGAGCTGGCCACCGCATGCACTCTTCGGAAACACGTGCTGCACAAATGGTCACCCTTGCACGTATGAGCTGGTTCGCCTGCCAGCTTGAAGTTCTTTGTTGCGTTTTGATCACCCGGACACGGGGTAAATACGTCCGGTTCGGCGCGCCGCCGCTTCCCTGCGTCATTTCTCTTATTCTGCTATTTCGCGTGGTGTGGTAGATTCGCGAGTAAGTGGGCCACGGGAATCAGTACGATGGCCTGGGGCATTGTGGGGTCACGGCGGATTGGCTGCTAGTAGTTTGAGGGGACCAAACGGATGAATTGCTGTCTGTAGTAAAATCACCCACCCCAAGGCGGCTCAAAGCACGTACTCACTGCATGGAGATGGCGGGCGGGGGGGGGGGGGGGGGGGCGTACTCATTTGTTGCATGCCTTAATCATTTGACCATCGACCACGCATCCCTTTCGAGACGGAACACCGTTCCTACTCCTAATAGAGACACCTCCAACACTTGGGTGCTCATTACACTGTTTCCATGTATTGCATAGAAAAAATTTGATAATCTTATCCCCTTGCTGTTTGGCCTCCTGTGGCCACTATCTATCCCATTTTATCTCCAAAGATAGCGATCATTTTCTCGCTGCTATCCATTGTGTCAAACTCCTCCATGTCACATTCGGCTATTTCCCTCATCTCCTCTTATAACAGATCCCGTTCCTCCTTGTATAATTCACAATATCCTACTATGTGAGTATTACTCTATTGCTTTGCCACACGGGCACATCTGTGCATCTACTTCCTCCTTCTCCCGGCTACTGGTGTACCTCTTTCTTATTTCTGGCAGGTCCAGGTCCCCTACACGAAAGCGCAGTTTCAGCGTTTTCGCGAAGTCCATTGGGCCATGCAAATAAGCTTTCATTACTATTCCTTCCCTCAATCCCCCATGTATCTCTAAGCGTTTTTTTTTTTTCCGGTTCCACCTTGTTTCCTAGCGCTAGCCTTTCCCTTCTTTCTATCATTTCTTCTACTTCTGCCTTGTACCTCCTAAACTTCCCTGCGGACATCATATATTCTTGATTTCCCCCGATATCCTTCCATACTGAGGGGGGTGGGGGTTAACCGACCAGGCAGACATTGCTTGCACCAAGCGCGAAGCGCCGTGAGGTGTTGGGCGAGTCGCATGAAGGGTGAGCTGAATCCTACCAAGAACCGCTTTAATGGCGGATATTCTTGCATATGGATGACAGCATCAATGAATTGATTTAGTTTCTGGTGTGGACACTTCCAGAGACAGCAATGGATTCACTGTGTAACTGCCTCGTGGGTGCCTCACCATATACACACTCCGTGATACGACCGTCCCCCGTCCCCCGGGGGGGGGGGGGGGGGAGGGAGGACGTACTCATTTGTTGCTTGCCTTAGTCATTTGACCATTGACCACGCATCCCTTTCGAGACGGAGCACTGTTCCTACTCCTAATAGAGACACCTCCAAAAATTGGGCGCTCATTGCATTGTTTCCATATATTGCATAGAAACTTTTTGCTAATCCTATTCCCTTCCTGTCCGTCCGCTTGCGGCCACCATCTTTCTCCTAGGATAGCAATCATTTTCTCGTTGCTATCTAGTGTATCAAACTCGTCCACACTCGTCTATTTCCCTCATCTCCTCTTCTAACACATCCCGTTCTTCCTTGTACAATTCACATTTTCCTACTATGTGAGTTTTACTCTCTATTGCTTTGCCACACGGGCACATCTGTGCATCTACTTCCTCCTCCCGGCTACTGGTATACCTCTTTCTTATTTCTGGCAGGCCCAGGTCCCCTGCACGAAAGCGCAGTTTCAGCGTTTTCGCGAAGTCCATTGGGCCATGCAAATACGTTTTCGTTACAATTTCTTCCCTCAATCCCCCATATATATCTAAGTGTTTTTCCGATTCCACCTTGTTCCTTAGCGCTAGCCTTTCCCTTCTTTCTGTCATTTCTTCTACTTCTGACTTGTATCTCCCAAACTTCCCGGCGGACATCATCTCTTCTTGGTTTCCCCCTACATCCTTCCATACTTTCTCAACTACGCCATCCCACCTTATTCCAGCTCGCCGTAAGTTACTTTCTCCCAGACAGCTCTATCAACTATGGCTGGTAACCTCTTTTTTGGCATGCTCCTTGCTTTATGTTGCAATTCCACTTTATCATGTCTCTGTTTGTCTTGAGTGGGTGCATTTCCAGTTCTGCTCTTAATACTGTATTACTAGTCGTACTTTAGCATCTTGAGATGATTTCAGCGGCTGTCATTTGTACTGTTTCTAACTGTTCTACGAGTTTCGCGTTCCCTTCTCATCCTTCTCCTGCATATTCTAGCTTTGGTACTATCACATTCATCAGGATGTGTATCTCAATCCTAGCGTCAAGGTGCGAGTCTGTTAGGATTGCATCCGTCTTGCCTACGTGTGCTTTACCCTTTCCTATTTTTTTGCTATATGCGTATCCCGAGAGCTGTCTTTTAATATCTCTACGCCAAGGTACGTGTTTTGGTCCACGATCGGCAACTCATCTTCTCCCCACTTCCAACTGAAATTTCCCCTGTTAACCATTTCTTCGTTACAAACAACTAATTAATGCGCATTTCTTGACGTTCACCGTCACCCTCTATCTCCTAGAATATCCTAGCGCCTAATATATTTGTTTCTGCAATCCTTCAGGTGTTTCTGATTGATATCTCCACGAAGTCGTCCACAAGCATTAATCCGGACACCATATCTTCACCTACCGTGACTCCCTGCCTTGCTGCCTCGACTGCTACTATCAGGTCGTTAATATATATATATATATATATCTTGAATAGGTCACGTGATCACGTACATCTCTGTGCAGCTCCTTGTATAGTAGCAACATACTTCGATGTTCCCCCGTCCAGCATCACAACACTTCTCGCACATTCCGTCATATGTTTCATCATTCTCCACATATTCCCTCTGATTCTGAGTTCCCACAGTTTTTTCCTCAATTCATTTCTCCATACTGTGTCGTAGGCTTTCTGTACGCCTAGAAAGAAATTGTACGTCGTTAACCCCGCGTCTTTCCTACCCTGGATTATCTTACCTAAGATGTACACATGGTCTACGCAGCTACGGTGTGGCTTAAACCATATAGGGGGGTGGGGAGGGGGGGTGTACTCATCATCATGCGTGGCCATAGTCGTATAGCCATAGACCCTCGCATC
The DNA here is from genome assembly GCA_031763025.1 of Macrocystis pyrifera. Lineage (NCBI taxonomy): Eukaryota > Phaeophyceae > Laminariales > Laminariaceae > Macrocystis > Macrocystis pyrifera. The sequence goes on from JASSKH010000085.1 coordinate 54,147, forward strand.
CCTACGGTGCCGGGACGGAGAACGTCGGGTTTTCATCGACCAGGCAGTCATGGCCACTCTGGCGCCAAGCGCGAAGGGCAATGAGGTATATATATCCGGCGAGTCGCATGAGGAGTGAGCTGCATCCTTCTAAGAAATGAATGTCAGGCAAACTTTCTTGCTTATGGATGACAGCTTCAACGAATCGAATTGTTTCTCGGTGTGACCACTTCCTGAGACAGCAATCGGGTTACTGTGTAACTGCTTCGTGGGTTCCCTACCATAAACACTACCTGGTACATATTACGAGCATCCCCCTTGCGCGGAGTTAAGTTTTCCACCCCCGCACGAATGATCTAACTCGACGGCCAGTTGCGGCGACCACCGTAAAAAACTAAAACGTGTGTACCCTGGTTGTTTAGCTCGCGTAGTGAGCGGCATGTTTTACTGTGTCGTTGCCAACCGACGCCTACCCAACCTATATATAGGGAGGGTGGGGGTCAATTATTTATATGTCAATGCAATTCCCTCCCTGGCGTTGGTCGAGATAACGTCGTTCCCATATGCGCCCAGAGCCACTACAGCATTATCGGTACGCCTTTTTGACGCTGCAAGAGGAAACTGGTCCCGCTGTCTACGCAACGTTTCCGAAAACAATTCGTCCGCGTCAAGGGCTGGCATGTCTTGTGGGGGCACAAAGATAAACCGACCAACATATAATCGACCCGTGGACCATTCAAACATTGGACTTGCTCTTAAGTTAGATTCACACATACTTTCGTGCGTCGATTAGTTGATGAATTCCACCGTATTCGTGCCGTTTTTCTCCACTACAACAGTACTGCTACATTTGGGGCTCTGCTGTACTGTAGTAGGCCTGCCTTAAACGTGCAGTCGGGTATAATTGGAGGTCTTTCAGCCGTTCGCCAAGGAGAAAAGTACCTCAAGCCCCCCTAAGTTGTTTTCTTATCTTGCTAAACTACCGTCGCTCCTACTCACGTTTACTTCAAGCTGCAGACGTGATCATTTTGCCATTCCAAGTTCAGCAACACAAAGATTCCGACTAGCCTCTACGCCAAATGTTGCCATGGCTGAGGAGGTGCTGCAACAATGCGACTAATCGCCTCTACCACAATAAACACCCCGGGGCGCTACTGTTAGCGAAAACGAGAAAAAAATGGAATTTACGCCCCGTCTGTTTGAGCAATAATGCGAAAAACGCCTCCATCACACTGGAAATGCCCCCCCTACCTTTGTTTTGGGGTGAACGCCCCAAGGCATTCTGGCAGGTTATTCGAAGCTAGAAGATGGACCTATTTTCGAAGCTGGCACTGGGGTTCGTTACGTAGGGAAGCTAATATATCGGTGGGTACAATACATACTTTCCGCAACAGCAGCAAAATAGACGAAGACGAGAGCGGGCAGATAACCAAGCATGTTCTAGACGTTCTGCCTCTCAAAAAATAATCGTCACCGGGGCACTCCAACGAGCATTGTGCTACGTAGCAAGCATTGGGTTGTGGCGTGGTGACAGCTCGTTCGAAGTGCTGATGTGTACCAGGTTATAATGATGGGCTCGTCTACTCACGACCGGATAAAACACAGCCCAGATTACCGGGAGTGGATCACCTTGAGTTTCGACTCTGTCGAGTAGGAGTGCAGCGATTTCGCCCCACCTGACCGCTCCAATCCAAAGCTCGGAGGGTATACGCTAGAGGGTGGTCCGCGATGTGCCACCTGCGCAGCAGGCGCGGCATCTGGCGCCGGGGTGCCCTCTCTCGTGGGTGTTGCGTCACCAGGACGGCGCAAGCTTCCCCAAGATTTGTCGGTGTTGGAGCGCCTCGTCGGTGCCGTTGGGTTGCGACATTAACAATATACCCGTTGCTTCTGACTGTAACTACGTGCGTGTGGGAGGTTCGTTTGTGTGGTTTTTCTCGGTTCGTTTGATCGTCCCAGCGGGCCGAAAGGTCCGAAAGGTCATCCCAGAATACTCCTCCGCCGCGCAGTAAACGCCCTGGGACGTCTTAAATTTACGTTTTCAAATCGTATCGCCCCACTGTTATAAAGGCTACCCTGGGCTGGGTAATCGATCAATATTTTACTCCTATAGCTCAGTAGGTAACAACCTTCACCTTTGGCGTCGCCGGCAGGACCAACGTCCGCCTCAAGCACCCCCCGACAATCGCCCCCTTCACGACAAGGGGGGAGAGTGTTATAAGGGTTGCCCTGGGCAGGGTAATCGATCGATCTTTTACCCCTATAGCTCAGTAGGTAGCACCTTCACATTACTCGTATTGTAGTACTGTTATTGTAGTACTGTTGTGGGCGTGCTATCGGGCGGTATAAGATGGAAATCTATGATCGTCCGGGTGTGCGCTTGCAACTGAACGTGCGGCTGCCGAAAGCCGGGGTAATCAAGATGATACTGTACGCTCCCTCGCCTATTCTGTATGCCCCCAGTGCCTGCTTTTCGCTCTACCCTTCTCCTTTTCTATAAATTTTTCTCTTCCTCGCTCTTTTCTCTCGTTTTATCTCCTCTGTGTCTCCTTTCATTCGTTTCTCTCTTTCTTTCTTCGTCCTGTTTAGCTCTCTCGGTTAGCTTTCGCTTCGCTTTTAGTGCCTTTGCGTTCGTTTGTTTCGCGTGCGTAGCTCTTTCTCCTTGGGAATTTATGTGACTTTGTTTTGCTTTAAATTTGCTGTGCTTCTTTCAATTTCACTCTGTTTCACTTCACTCCAATTCGTTTGTTTTGCTTTTCATTTCGTGTTGCTTGTGATCCTTGTACACAGCCCCATTGGATTAGGTTGTGACTCCTGAAAGGATTAGGCTTTTTGTTTTTGAAGGTGGGCTACTATAGTGCTCCAGCTAGTATGTGTGTGTCTAACTGTTTTTGTGTTGCCTGATGTGACCATCAATATTTTTTTACTGAGCTATTGTTCCGCTCCAGTTTTTTGGGGGTCCACGGACTCACGATTACGTGCTAATGTGACAACAACAACTAACACGGAGGACCATAGTAAATAGCACCTGCGGTACACACAAAAGCCTATATATTTACCTATTTTTACTTACAAAATTTGGTCCCATTTACTGTGGTCGCCCGGAATAATTGTTTGTGGTGGTAGCTTTGATTTTTGCATTTTTGGTTTATTTGTTTCTTTGGTTATTGCTTATGTAGTTGGTTTGTATGGTGTGTAGCATGGCGTGCTAAACCCGTAGCCTGAAGCATATATATATTAATAGTTGTACTCGTACGGCCTCAGATATTTACGAAAACCATACTATAGTTTTGTACGCTAAACACATACACCTTTTAGTGTAAAGTTTACAATGAGCAATCTGAAACCCACACACTTTTTTGGCATCAGGTATGGCGCTTACTATAGTAGTATTCATTAAGCTGAAAAAAAAAAAATATTAAGCAACGCCTATTAACAGTTGCTTTGATTATTATTCCAAGAAGCAACCCAAAGTAGAAGATTGAACGGAGGAAATCTGGGGTTTGTGGAGAGGTATTGAATCGTTGGCATGCTTGGACAGAGGGGATGGGCAAGAGGTGCATGGAGTTCATGACGAGTGCAGTTGGTTGAACTAGGGAGACAGCCTGGGAAGGGTTGAAACAGTGAGGAAGAAGATCATCTCCCGTAGTACTCTATTCGTGGGGGTACGAGCAACGGGGGTTTGATATCCTTAGAAGGTCGGCGAGTTGAAAGAAGAATGAGTCACCACGCGAGCGCGCAAGAAGCAGCAGCAGCTGCTGCCGAAGCTTGGACGAAAGCATATCCTGTAGGTGGCAGATAAACAAGAAATAACCACGTTTTTTTTTTGTTGATTGCCAACGTTACATACAGCAGCGTACGTGTTGTCCTCACATCCAACCGTTATTTCTACCCAACTACACCAGTACACCCAGTGCCGTCCTGATTATTTATCCCAGGAAGACTCTATTCTGTTGTAGCATCGCGTCCTAGGTTAATTCGTGCCAGGGTACATAGTTTGGGATCAATGAGACCTCCTGCTGCCACCAGCCGGAGACTCCCACCCAGGGTTACTCGTACTCCCGCGTTAATTGTCTGGCAATCAATACGGCACCTCGTCTCCCAGTAGGTTTTCCCGAAAAGGGATCCACCTGCTGCGGGCTTCCTCCCTTTTTTGTTTCAGATCACTAATATCGGGTACATGATAGTTATTATGTATGTGGTCACAAAACTTGGAGACAAAGAAAAACTTAGACAGCAACAATCGCAAATGAATGGGTAAAGCAAGTGAAATGCCAACGTACCCGATAAGAGAACACAACAACCACACTACTATTACGGGGGTCTATAGTTAACAGGACCTATGGCATACATAAAACCTATATATTTAGGTATTTTTACTAACAATATTTGGTCCTGTTAACTATGGACCCCCGCAATAGCCGGACCATAAAATAAATAAGAACAAAGAGATAACAACAATAAATACCTGGTACCTGGTATTTATGCTCGTATACGAAATGAAACAGAATACAAAAGACGCAAAGAGATCAGAAAGACTGAAAGGCATACATACAAAAGACGCAAAGAGATCAGAAAGACTGAAAGGCATACATACATGATCTTCCATTATTATTGTAGAGGAACAAATAATAACTATACAGCATGGGCGAAGCAACACGAAGGAGAAGAAGACACCGGCATACGGACGGCGGTTCGGGGGAAAGGGACGAAAGAGAGAAACAAGGCAGAAAGCAAGAAACAAGAGAGCAAGGAGGAAAACTCACGTACTCAAGGCGGTGATACGAGTAGTAAGATGGGTTCCCGTCTCGGCTACAAAAAAAAAGATTCGGGGACCTTGCCACACCCTCTGCCGTCTCCTTCCAACTCTCGTCAATAACTATAGCGTGTCAAAAGCGTCATTACTGCCGCTGCCGCGCGCCCCCCATTGAACAACTCAAGAAGAAACAAACAACCACAACAACAACAACTACTACTACTACTACTACTACTATTGCGGAGGACCATAGTAAATAGAACCTACGGTACACACAAAACCCTAGATATTTTCCTATTTTTACTAACAATATTTGGTCCCATTTACTATGGTCCCACGTAATACTACTACAGTTACTGTAGAATTCAATGGATATCATAGTCGGATCTATGCCTTGCCACCCAATCTATCATTTCGTTTATGTTACAGCGGTTTTTCCAAGCATCCGAGGGTTTGCAGAGAAGTGGCTTGGCGTATAAGGGCCGTTCCTAACGAACCAAAAAAAAATCACGACTCGTGATTTTTAGGCATGTCAAAAGATCACGATCCGTGACATTTCAGTTCTAACGAAAAAAGCCGAAAAACGTCGGGTTTCGTGATATTTTCAAATAGTTAAAGTTCTGATACATCAAGCCCAACGTTTTTTGGGGGTGTGGAGCAAACTCGCGAGAGTGGGGGCACGGCCAGGCCGGGCTGGGCCGTCCGCACCTGGCCTAGCCCGTCACATATTCGAATCGCGAGCCGAAGCCTGACCCAGCCTGCGAGATTCCAACTTCACCGGCCGTCGGCCAAGCTCATTTCGCGAGATTCCATCTCGCAGGCCGTCTGCGCGGCCTGGCCTGTGACATCCCCAGGTCATTTTCCCGTTTGTCTTCCAGCAGTGGCTCCTCCTCCTGGAAATTTCGAGGCCATAACCTCCTCGTTGGCCCGCGCCCAGCGGTGTCTTTGGGTAGCCGCCCGTTGTCCATAAGCAGCGTACGAAGCAGAGTCTGCCATGCCCCTATGACGACCATCGGATACCGTTGGTGCACGTGGGTTGCGTAGTGCCTTGATCAGGCGTATTTTGAGACACGACAAATGTCACGAATCGTGATTTTGTTTTTTTTTTTTAGGGAAAAGCTAAAAAAAATTGGCGTCATGAATCGTGATTTTTTTTGTCGTGATTCACGACAAAAAAATCACGATTCACGACAAAAATGCCACGAATCGTGATTGTTTTTTTCGTTAGGAGTGGCCCTAAATCAAAGGGAACCATGTGAATTGAACCCGGAGATGAACGCCTGCCCGCAGGAGAGGATGTGTGGGGCCTGTGCAGCCTACACGTTCTCGTGGCCTCCGCCGGAGCCTTACCCTCGGCGCTATACTACACCAGAAGCGCACCGGTCAGGAGAGCGCTTACGATGGTTCACCAACAAGGGCCACAGGCTGCGTGTTTCAATGGTCAGTCTGTGCGTGAACGTGGGCAATGCGTGAGCGTGGTATGTACGCCCAGCACATAGCGGGCTAGAAATCAGGGATTTTTTTTGGAAATAATGCAAACCTTGGTGTGAAAACAGGCGCTTGTTACATCGTGCCGAAAGGCCCCCCGAGCGTTAGCTCTTGTCATGAGTGATTTGCGTGCAAGATTTGTGACGCTCTCCCAGAACTGATATATATATATTAATATATGCATGCCACGAGACTGGCATTTCTGCATCCGTCGACAGCTGTATCGGTCCAAGGCTGCCCCCCCCTCACTTACTTTGTCGCGCTTGGCGTCCTAGGCTACGTGGTGTAGGTAACCAACTCTTCTCCGCCTCGCGCCTGTGCCACCTCGCCATGATACTGTCCGCCGCTTCGACGATCCCCCAATACCCCTTGCCACTCTTTTTAGCCACCCTCAGCCATAACACCAGTTCTACAGAAGCAGTACTCTGCACAGCAAAGGGGAGCTTTCCGTGGACTCTTTGGCGGCTGGGAAACCCTGAGGTCGTCTGCTAGACAATGGACCCAGTAAGTTTCTGGTCGGCTTGTCCCGGGTTCTCCCGACCAGTCATCGTCCCAAACATCACCGCACGGGTGAACCGCTGATCGGTTGTTCGTTGTACGACCCCGCAAAGAAAAGGTGGCGCTTTATTAGTATGTACAAATACGGACTCGTTTTTTTTTTCTCTGTTCTGGTCGGTCTCGCGTCAGATCACAGCAAGAGTATGGAGGAATACTGCAGAAGTTTGATTGCCGATGAGTCCCTGAAGCGGGGAATCATGCCGCCATGCTGCCACGCTGTTGTGGTGCTGTCATGCTGTATGTAGGCCATTAATGTGCTGCCGTCGACCCTGGAGCGGCGGCATATCCCTATATGGTACAAGTACCACCATGGCATAGATATATATATATATACAAGGCTTTCCTTCGGAGTGGGTATTCCGTCGTTTCGTGTACATATAACCGCAATTAATTGGCGACATAGCCCAAAGCCAACCAAACTAAATAATGTATTTGTTTAAGAAACGGTGAAGGATGCAATAATCGCGTTTATTTATGAATGTAATGTGAAACGTAAGATTGGGTGACGCAAGAGTAAGAACGACATTCGTCTAATAATAAGAATAACGTCTTTCATGATCAGTGTGGGGAGAGAGTGGAGTAGTGCTTGCCATGTGGATGATATACAACATACAGGCTGTTGTTTAAAGGAAGGTTTGGGACAGGAGAGAAAGCAGCAGTGCCGGCAACGACAACGGTTGGTTATGGAAATGTTGTATAGTTGCTGGGCGGCCGCGATTTCGATGTAGCCAGCATAGGAGTTTGGATGAGACATGATATGTAAATAGTCTTCCAGGATGCTGTAGTAACGAGGCGGGAGGCCCAGAATGTGGATCTGTTCGCTGTTGAACCCGTTGGATATGTATAGGAAGAAATAATCGTGATTTTGGGAAATGTGGGAAACAATTTGTTTCCTTTCGTTCGTCCTGGATGGCGCTTGGCGTACTGCTTCGGAATTCCGCGAAGCCCTGGAGCAGGCGAAATGGAAGGGAGTCTTTTTGCGCTTGATGATGATGTCTCCGTCTTTGATGGTGGAGTCCGTCAGGCGGCAGTTGTAGCACTTGCCACGGACCTGGTCGAAGTGAACATATAGGGTGCGCGGGGCGGGAGTTGCGTGCAGGGAATGGCGGGGGAGGGGGAAGGGGGGGGGGGGGGCAGAGCTCATTATTTGTACTACTCTACAGCGGCACAACAGCAGTACGTAATCGCTTGCTATACGACGGCAGCAGCAGCAGAAGCAGCAAGTACGTAATTTCCTTGACGATACAGAAATATGTACACACACAAGTGTAGTACAGTACACACACAAATCACGTGCAGCATGATGTACGGCAACAACGCAGCAGCACCACAAAAAAATCATTGACGATACAGAAATATGTACACACGCACAAGTTTAAGTGTAATAGACACACAAATCATGCCCAGCATGATGTACGGCAACAACGCAGCAGCGCCACAAAACGACCAGGAAACACAAAATTATCCGAGTACATACAAACATTCAGTGAAATTGCGGCAGCACTAAAAGCAGAGCAGCAGAAGCAGCAACGGATCGCCACAGCGTTGGCAGCAGCAGCATAGCAACGATATGAAAAGAAGGGAGAAAAAAAGTATGTACCCCAAGGCCGTCCGAAAAGTATTTGCGGTACCTCACCATAGACCCACCTCCGCATGCTGTACGGCAACACCACAGCAGCAGCAGCATAGCAACAATACGAAATACGAGAAAAAGTAGTACGTACGCAAAATGCAGGAGCAAAACGACCAATTTTTTTTTTTTTACGTATCAAAAAAACCATTTGGGTACAAAAACGGCCAAAAAAAACAATAATCCGCGTTGGCAGCAGCAGCATAGCAACGATATGAAAATAAGGAAGAAAAAAAGTATGTACCCTGGTATGCCGCAATCGCAAAACCTACGGAATTTCATTGACGATACCGAAATATGTACATACACAAGTGCAGCATGATGTACGGCAACAACGCAGCAGCACCACAGCAGCAGCATAGCAACGATATATATGAAAATAACCAAGCAAAAAACGAGAAATTGCAGTACGTACGCAAAATGCAGGAGCAAAACGACAAAAATATTTTTTCACGTATCAAAAGGAACCATTTGGGTACAAAAACGACCAAGAAAAACAGTAATCCGAGTACATACGAACATTCAGTGGATATTGCGGCAGCATTAGCAGCAGCAGCAGCAGAAGCAGCTACAGCATTAGCAGCAGCAGAAGCTGCAACGAATCGCCGCAGCGTTGGCGGCAGCAGCAGCAGCAGCAGCATAGCAACGATATGAAAATAAGGAAGAAAAAAAAGCATGTACCCTGGTATGCCGCCATCGCAAAACCTACGGAATTGACGATCCGAAAATATGTACGCTTCCAGCATGATGCACGGCAACAACGCAGCAGCACTACATACAGCAGCAGCAAGTGCACAGGAGCAGCAGGTGCACAGCACTGCAACAACGCAGCAGCACTACAGCAGCAGCGAGTGCACAGGAGAAGCAGGTGCACAGCAGCAGCAGCACTCATGGCGTGGCGCTGACGGCAGCAGCAGCAGCAGCGCGGCAGCCGAAAACGAGCAAAATGAGTACGTGGGGTCACCAAAACATGTACATACAGAAATCGTGTGCTTCACGTCCGCAAACAGTTGTGCATGTGCGCGTTCGCGTGCACTGTGTGTGAGAGGAGCCGACCCAACGCACGAAGGGGAAAGAACGAGCGAGCATGGATGAGTAAAAAAAAAAAAAAAAAAAAAACGCTTTGACGTTGGTTTGTATGCAAAAAGGCAATTGAAAACCCCCAAAAAACGTACTGGCAACATACAGCATGCACAATAGACATAAGACACTCACCACTGTCAGCAGTCTCGAGGGAGTACGAGACAGTCCCTTCCTTGATCGGGCGAGTACAGAACTCGCAGTCGGTTGCCCTGTCAGGATGATCCCGCCACCACGCACGTGAGATCCTTGCAGGTGGCGAAGGCCACGTTTTTGCCACCAGGCGCGGAGTTCTTGACAAAAGTGCTGGTCCGTGCACTGGTCGCAAACAACAGCCGGCACCAGGTCGGTCTTTTCGTTGCCGCTCTCTTGCCAGAGGGCGAGGACCACGCGCCTCTCGACGAGGGGGAGGTGAGCTTAGGGGGCGTGGAGAAGGAGAGAGGCGGGGGTTGCAGCACCGGCAGGTTCGCCACCGACAGCAGCAGCTTGGCCGCCGACAGCTGCACCTATCTATGCCGTTCGTCGAAGGCGAGACGCCTCTTTTAGGCGCCGTGCGAAGATCTGTCTATTGGTTGGCAGTTTGCGGAAGAAGAAAGAAGAAAGGTTGTTTGGCTGTTTGGCGAAGAAGAAAGAAGAAAGGTTGTTTGGCTGTTTGGCGAAGAAGAAAGAAGAAAGGTTGTTTGGCTGTTCGACTGTTTCAAAGAAGGAAGAAAGGTTGTTTGGCTGTTTGGCTGTTTCAAAGAAGAAGGGCTGTTTGCGAAGAGCTGTCTATCAGTCGGTCTGTCTGCCAAGAGCAAGCAAGTGACAACGACCTCAAAAATCGCAATTATAGTTGTATCTATACGTATATATATATATTTATTTATTTTTATCCATCACTTTTACTTTCCAGCCCACTCGTAGGAGGTTTTACCCTCGACGATCTTCTGGACAAGCCGTGGTCACAGGTGTCGTCCCTTCTCCCCCCCGGTACGTGCCTTTATTTTTTGTCGCGCATAGGGTTCAGCATTCCCACTGCTCGTCGATTTTCATCGTATGTAGCCAACTCACGCTTTCGCGCTTTCCGCTTATCAATTTTTTATGCAAGAAAAAGTCCCTATGAGCATGCACTCGGTGGGACTTGAACCCACGAAATTGATCTTGACAGGCACGCGGACCACCTACCAAGCTATGCGGTAGTATAGTTGCCCCGTTACATCGCGCAGAAACGCGAAATGCGCAACGATATGACGGTTTCATGACCATCGATGAATCGAGAAGGCGAAAAGGAACATGTAATCGGCCCGACCTCTGACCCAATCAACCAAGCACCATCCTCTTGCAGCTTTGCAGGGAGCAGGGTACAGGTTGCAGGGTGAAGGTGTGTGCAGCAGGTGCAGGTATAGCGTCGCCTCTTCTCGTCTACAGCAGTAGCGATATATATATATATATTTATATAGGTGTGGGCTCCGCTCTCCCCGCTCTCGTGTTGAAGAGCAGCACGGCGTCGCAACTGCTGCCTTCACAGCCGAACCGAAGGGTACGGCAAAGGGCATTGGACTGCGATGGACGGGCTACCGCTGAGGGTGCGCAAGGTCCGCATCGTGGGAAACAAGCGGACTCGACCGTACGTGGTGGAAGATCAGCTCCAGGTCTGTTCTCCCCTGTCGTCCTGCCGTCCGGTCCCGTCCTGTCATGGCGCCTTGCCTCCTCCTGGTGATGCTGTAGGGGTTTGGGCCATGATGTAATATGCGATGCTACAGCAGCTAGTGTACCAGGTACTGGGTACTGGCTGCTGCTGTTACTACTACTGCTGCTGCTGCGAACTCTATTTTTTTTTTTAGTGGGTGGTAGGTCGTACATGGAAAATATCAGGTTTGGGCAGAATAGGTCGTATAGCTCTACGAGGAGACGAGGAGACGAGCACAGCAGTATACACCAGGTATTGAATAGTTGTCTACGTAGTGCTCTTCGTAGTCATGTTTGGTACGTTAGTACCTTGTCCAGCTCGTGCAGCTTTTGCCCATGCGTAGATCTAACAGGTATATTCAGAGGGGGTTCTTCCTCGCCGAGTACGATACCAAGGCTCGTCGGCCTTGAACGGAAGCCGGGCCATCATGAAGAAATCAGAATGCAAGATGGGGCGGTCAATGGCAGAGAACATCGAAGCTCAACGGGTGCTTTGAGCATCTGAGCATTGAGCATGCACGACAGCAGCAGTGGCGAGGTGGAGGCGTGAAAATGCAGCCAGCACAAAGCAGATAATGACGTATTCGTGTAGTACATCGCATCAGGGTATTCGGTGCCTTACTGGTGTACCAGGTACATTGCATTGCACAGCAGAACCGCACGCCTGCAGCACTCGTAGCGAACAGATCGGCAGATCAACGTGTACACGTAGATTTTGTATGATATACGCACACAGAAGCTGACTCAACTATAGTACTCGTACGTACCTGGTATGTATGAGCGGTAGATTCCACTGGTTATATCATACATGTATGTACAAAGATGGACATACCTACTCGTACCAGTATCTGGTATTGTATTATTAGTAGTAATAATATAAATGGTACGTATTCGAACTTCGAGCGCGGCGCTTCCTCCGTCTGCGGACTATGCTTCGCGGCATGTCACACGTTCCCTTTGACCACCGCCGTGCTCCGTCGTGCGCCAGCTCGTACTACGAGTACCGCTGTACGATACGTATCTATAGTTGACAGCTCTGTTGTAGAGTGAGATACCCTTCAAATACAGTTGTGGTAGGTCAGGGTAGGTCCTGCTGAGCGGTAGCACTGTCGTACTGCAGCACGTATGTGTACATGGCGTGCAATAGATTGCGGCACAAATAATACACCCACTTCAAGACCACTTCGGGACATGTCATTTACGTGGTATTATCTCCATGTCCGGCTTTATCCTCCTTTCAAGACCTACTGGTCTTCATCTGCGACTAGGCCGCGAGCCAGGGACGGCCTCCGCGTGCTCCTCTCGAAGCCCCCAACCTTCGCCACTTGCGCGCGCCACCCAACTGCCAAGCAGGCACCCTTCAGCGTCTTGCCCGCGCCTGTCTGTTGGAGCATGCGCTTGGGGGTTGAAGTGTGTACCCCTCTTTGTTTCTTGACGGGTGTTGTGCCTTCGCCAAGCAGGATGCGTACAAGGCGACTACCGTGGGCGGGGTCTACAGCGGCTTGGTGCGCGGAGCCCACAAGCTTGACGGTAAGCGCGGCGCGACGGCGCGCTGTTCACAAGGCTCGATGAACCTATTACAGGGGTCCATAGTTAATAGGACCTATGGTATACATAAAAACCTATATATTTACCTATTTTTACTAACAATATTTGGTCCTATTTACGATGGTCCCCCGTAATAGCGGAACTGTAACACCGAACCGAACCCAACCTAACTAGAACAGTATCAGCACCGAACCGAACCGAACCGAACCGAACCGAACCGATAGGCAACTGCGAAGCCGTTGCGAGACAGGCAGGCACAAAGAGTACAAAGGAGGAGGGGAGGGGGGGGGGGGGGGGGGGGGGGGGGGGGGGGGGGGGGGGGGGGGGGGGGGGGGGGGGGGGGGGGGGGGGGGGGGGGGGGGGGGAGAGAAGAACGGCGGGAACAGTATGCACCCAAGCATACACACCCACCCTAGGTTTGTGGCTACACACAGTATAACTAGCGCTTCTCTGTTTCGTTTTTGTGCTCTCGCGCGCAGGTCTGGGGCTGTTCGAGTCAGTCCGAGTGACGATGGACGCCGCGGGAGAAGGCTCGACCGACGAGACAGACGTGACCGTTTCCGTGAAGGAGAAGAACTGGTACCTACTGCAGACGGGGGCCACGACGACGGGAACGCAGCCATCTCTCGATGCCTCCGAGTTCAGCAATCTCGGTGGGTGGGTGGATGGGTGGGCTGGTGGGTGGGCCGGTGGGTAGGTGGATGGGGCGGTGGGTAAGAGGGTCGGCAAGGATGTGGGCTGGGTAGTGGGTGAGTAGGTGAGTGGGCATGTCGGTGGGTCGGTGGCGAGTTGTCGAAAAGTCGGTGCGCCCTTGGGTGGATGGGTGGCGGTGGCGGTAGCGCACTCGTCGTTTGCGTTGTTCACGGACTGTTTGGTCCGTTTCCTACTGTAGATAGTATACATCGTCGTGCTTTCGTGGTAACGTGCTTGGGTGGCTAATGTTCTGGCCTTGCTGTGATAGCCGATGGCAGCGACGCTTACCCAGGACGCCAACAGGACGAGGGGATTGACCTCAGGGACTGGGGGGGGGGGAGGGGGGGGGGGGGGGAGGGGGGGGGGGGGGGGCGCTCGCGCAACCCACATCAAAACGAAAACGAAAGACGAAAACCAAAGCGACAAAAATGCCTTCCGCAGGTACTCACTCTCCGGGGCGCTTCGGAACGCAGTGGGACACGGCGAGGTGCTGGATGTAGGGTACACCAGCCCCATCGCGGGCCTGCAGAGCCGCACGGTCAACGCCAAGCTCTTCCTGCCCTCCCTGCTCCGAGCCCCGGCCTCATTTACTCTGGAGGGGATCGCTGACACGGTGCGCGGCTTCTTGGTTGTCTTTCCGCCGGCTTGTGTAGTTTTTTATTTCGTGCGTCGTTACATTGTGTTGTTTTTTGGTGTTCGTATGCAGTGTTGGTCTCTCGCGCCCTCCCTACTCCGAGCCCCGGCCTCATTTACTCTGGAGGGGATCGCTGACACGGTGCGCGGCTTCTTGGTTATCTTTCCGCCGGCTTGTGTAGTTTTTTATTTCGTGCGTCGTTACATTGTGTTGTTTTTGGTGTTCGTATGCAGTGTTGGTCTCTCGCATTTATTTTTGTCTCTGTTTCTTCTTCGTCTCTTCGTCTTGCTATGTTTTTGCGGAGCTCGATGGTACCCTTCTTCGCGCCTGCTTCCGTGCCTCGCATCCCTGAAAGGCCGGCATGGAGCACGCCGGGTCTTGTGAAAACCAGGGGCAATCCTGATGGTGCCATGATAAATAAATATACGAACCGCACTGATCTAACCGAGGGCCGTGCCCCCCACTCCCCTCCCCGCTCCTTCCTCCTCCCCGCTTGCCCCTCCGAACATGGCCCCGCCTCCCTCCCTATCTCGACACCTACTCCATGCTTTCCTCTCGGCGGAACCCGAAACCCGAAACGAACCCTTTCCCTGCGGTGCAAAACCAACGTCAATGTCACTAAAAACCGAAAAAAAATAATAATGTATTCCCAAAACCACAACACCTCAAATGCTAAAACAAAACACGAAAAAAAGGCGGACCTGACAAAGTTCTGCTCCCTCCTGGAGCAACGCCGGGCCGTCACCGCCACCGCCCGCACTCTCGACGGCGTCCACGCGCTGGCCCTCGAGATGGGCCTCCGCGACATCGTGCCCCGCAAACACCCGGGAGTTCCGTACGCCTACGCGGCGTCTCTGGGCGTGGTGGCGAGCGCCAAGCCTTCGGTGAAGAGCAGCGTGAAGTACACCTTCACCGACGAGAGGCGGGACGACCCCTTCGTACCGGCGGCAGGGTCTTACTTTCAGTCCACCTTTGAAGGCGCTGGTGAGGGAGGCGTTGCGCGGGGGGGGGGGGGGTGGGAGGTGTACTCATGTCATGCATGGCCGTAGTCGTATGACCATAGACCCTCGCATCCCTACACTGATGGGACGGGTGAATGGGGGGTAGGAAAGGGGGGGGTGGGGTAATTCCATTGTTTTTTTTTTTTTGTAGTTATATTGCTAACGCTGATGCGAACGCTAACACGCTGATGCTAGCGCTAACACCGATGCTAGCGCCAACGCAAACACTATATCTATCGCTAGCACCATCACTATCGCTAGCACTATCGCTGGCGCCAACGCTAGCGTTATCGCCACGGCCACTAACGCTATCGATTTCACTACTACGGGGATCCACAGTTAATAGGACCTATGGTATACATGAAAACCTATATGTTTACCTATTTTTACTAACAAAATTTGGTCCCGTTAACTATGGACCTCGCTATCCCTAACGAACGCCTACGCGAACGCAGGGCTGATGGGAGACACGAGTTTCTTCAAGGGAACGTTTGACTTTCAGCGTCACTTCCCCCTGGCCGTCGTCGTGCGCGGAGCGAGCGCAAGCCCCATCTCCCTCAGTCTCTGCGCTTCGGGGGGGGGGCGATACGGTCAGAGAGGGTGGGAGTCGGTAGATGTTTTTTTTTGCGGTGGTAGAAAGGGGGGATCGGCGATGGTTCCCCACGCTGACGCAGGGCTGGGGGTTTTGTAGTAAGGGAAAAGCGTTAGCCCTTTTAGGACTACACTGTACAGAAACAGAAACGAACGATATGTCAGTCTAATAACAAGTAACATGTCCCCGAAACGGGAGTTCCGTTCTTGGAAGGATTACTATCCCGTATGTAGAGGGCTTACCTCCACCATTACTAGCGTTGGTTTCAGGGGTTCGATTTTTCGAGTGTTCGTATGGAGTTTTGGTTCGAGAGAGAGAGAGAGAGAGAGAGAGAGAGAGAGAGAGAGAAAGAGAGAAAGAGAGGGAGACACGGCAACGTAAACATTGTGGGGCTTGAGAGAGAAAACAGTGACGAAAGTAACCATGTATGTATAAGGAAGGAGTGCGGCATCGGGCCGCACCACGAAAGAAGCCCGGGCTGCTGCTGGGGTGAGAGGTGCGCTTGAACGGCATTGCAAGGGGTGTGTTAGATGCGCACGCCAGCATGGCATCGACAGCAGACTTTTTTTTTGTGTGTATAAGGCTGCACTTTCCATGTACCCGGGTCCTAAAACGCTCTAGGGGGTGGTTTCGTAAGGGAGGTACGGATAGGAAGGTAGCACTTGCCATTACGGGGGACCATACTAAATGGGACCTACAGTCCACACAAAATCCTATATATTTACCTATTTTTACTAACAGTATTTGGTCCTATTTGCTATGGACCCCCGTAATAGCACTATCGGGGGGGGGGAGCGGGGCGGGGTGGTGGTGGTGGTGGTGGTGGTGGCAGCGAGAGGGTGGCGTTCATTTTGGCTGGCTCTGAGTTGTTGCTATATTTGTCGTTGCTATATTTCCTGCGGCTGTTGTTTTTGACAATATCCTGTGTCAGTGCTGCCGGCCCCCCATTGCTGGCGTAATTTTGTCGCTTTTGAACATGTTGGTCACGACGGGATGGATGCTAGGTTTTTTTATCTCACGGCAGCCTTCAACCCCATGTCACAATTCACCCCCCCCCCCCCCCCCTCACCTCTATGATAATAAGTACACCCCCCCCCCCCCCCCCCCCCCCCTCACCTCCCCTCCCTCACAACCCCCCCCCCCCCTTCCCCCCCTGTGCCTCCGCACGCCTCGTATTGCATTGCCAACGGGGGCAACGCCAAAACCAACTCAACCCAACCAAACCAGACCTCTGGGACGCTCCAAGCACACGCTATTCAGTGACCGCTTCAACCTGGGGGGGCCAATGACGCTGCGCGGGTTCCCCTTCTACGGGATCGGACCTCGAGCGCCGAAGGAAGAAGGCGGCTGCCCCGGGGGTGACTCCCTCGGAGGGGACATCAAATACACCGGTTAGTGGCGGTTTTTGTCGTCTTCTTTGTAGTCGTGTTGGTCGTTGGTGGTCGATGCGGGAGGGGGGGGGGGGGGGGGGGGCGGGGTACTTTCTCTTTATATATATTGCCTGGCCGTAGTCGTATGACCGTAGACCCTTGCATGCCTGGGGGGGGGGGGGGGGGGGGAGGCGTACTCAGTTGTTGCTCGCCTTGATAAATTGACCATCGACCTCGCATCCCTTTCGAGACGGAGCGCCGTTCCTGCTCTACTTCTAATAGAGGCACCTCCAACCATTGGGCGCTCATCAGGGCGGGGGGGGGTGCCCTCACTGTTCATGCATGGCCGCAGTCGTACGACCATAGACCCCCGCATCAGTCCAATGCCGGGACGGAGCACGTCGGGTTTTCACCGACCAGGCAGGGGCGTGGGGGGGGCTATGGTTGTTGGTGTCTTCGTATTGGTGTGGGTTGTGATTAGTCGAGGAGGAACGGGGCGCGGGGGTGGTTCCTAATTGTTGCTGACATTTTCGTGATCATGTTGGTTGTGGGTGGGAAGCGGCGGGGGGGGGGGGGGGGGGGGGGGGGCTACTCTCATGCCATGCATGGCCGTAGCGGCATATCTATAGACCCTCGCATCCCTACAATACCGGGACGGAGCACGTCGGGTTTTCACCAACCAGGCATACACCGCTTGCACCAAGCGCGAAGCGAAACGTGAGGTGTTGGGCAAGTCGCAGGAAAGGTGAGCTGCATCGTACGAAGCACCGCTCGCGATGCAGACTTGCAATGGATGACACCTTCGAACGAGTTGATTTTGGCTCCTGGTGTGGCCACTTCTAGAGCTGGGGTGCCTCCCTTTGTTGCTTGCCTTAATCGTTTGAGCGTTGACCACGCATCCATTTCGAGGCGGAGAACCGGGGGGCGGGGGGGGGTGGGGTGGGCGGTTAATGGTGGTGACTGTCGGCGGCGCCGGCGGCGTGCTGGATGTGGTTGGTCGAGGAGGAAGTGAGGGGTAGGGACGCGGAAATCAAGCAAGAACACTCGAAAGGGAAGACTCGTGTGCCGCACGTTTCTGCCTCAGGGTTGGTTTTACAGGGAGGGTTGCTTCTTCCGTTGGGGTAAGGCCTAAACGGAGTAGTACCAACTTGGTGAATATTTGCCCCAGATTGTATTGGTAGTGACATGCTACAAAATGCCCCGACCCCTGCTTGTGTGCTCTCTGCGTTCCATTCGAATATTTCCGACGTCACTGCAACCAAAATTCCCGAGTCCCACAGAAGCTTTGTACTTGGCCCTCTCACCTGATTCTCATTTTCCTTGCCCCATCCCAATCCCCCCTTCCCCCCATCCACCCCTTATAATTTCAGCGTCGGCATCCTTGGGGTTTCCATTCCCGTTTCCGGCGATGGCAGACGCGGGGTGGCGGGGCTACCTGTTCGCCAATCTGGGAAACCTAACGACGTGGGACACGCCCCTTAATCAGTACGCGCGGGACACGAGGGCATCGGTTGGGCTTGCCGCGGCGTGGAGCTTCATGGGTGAGCAGGGCACGAGACGGTGCTATCCTTGAATGTTTATACTTAAAGTGACCCCCCTTGCCTTCAGTTACAAGTTTACTTGTTCTCTCATGCTTTTTTGTGCTGCTATGATTTTGCTCTATTTTTTTTTGTTCTTTTTCGGTACTGCATTGTACGTGGACACGCATCTGACTACAATTCCCCGAGTATTTTTGTACCCCAGACGGAAGCGTGCGGTTCCGAAATGATTAAAAAATAACCATGTGGTTCTCTCTTTTTCAGATCGTACGGTGTTTAGTTTTGCCGGAGCAGCTGCGCTCTGTGACGAAGTGCCGCGTTGGTTTACCGGCGAATCAACGCGGGGGTTGTGCTCGGCGCTGGGTGAAAGTTGCCCGGCCGAGATCGCAGCAGAGAGCCCCAATTCTCCTGACGAACTGTAGTATACACCCGTGGTACCTGTTAAAGCGACAACGGAATTTAGGCCGACCAATTCTTTACCGTCGGACTTGCACTCAGTCGAAAAGAACTTTCAGCACGCTCGCATGAGCTTTAACCGCATAAATGTTGGAAATTGGTCTTCCTCGCCTCAAAATGTGTCGGATCTCTCTCCAAGATCTAGCTGGGGGTGTTTCCCGCTTCTCCAGGCACCCAAATGCAGGAAGTTGCCGTCCGCACTTTTTCGATCCACCTGGGTTGACACCCGATCCAAACCCCCGATCGGATTGAAAAAAAAAACGTGTTTTTTTTTATCCGATCCCCGATCAGCCGCCGGTGATTTCTTGCAACCGAGGCCCTTGAGAAGCGGCGCGCGGCTCTAGACAGACTTTGGACAGAACTCCCAACACATTGTCGGGCGAGAAAGACCAATTTCCAACATCCGGACCGAAAGCTCATGCGAGCGTGCAGAAAAGAACATTTTCAACTGGCTTGCGAATCCGACAGCTTAATCATTGGCCTTGCAGACAGTTTCGAAAAACTCTGCATCTTCTCCGGGGCTTTTTTTTCTTCCGTAAACTCCGTGTGGTGCCTGGTTCCGCTGTTTGCTGTGCAGGATGCCAATATCGCCCGGCGCCATGTCTCGGCTTCTTGGGCGTAACGCGCAAGGATATTCCACCCAAACTTAACGAGGAGTAGAGCCTGCCCCGGCCCGCCTCCGGGCAGACTGCGAAACTTGAATCATCATGCGGAAACTATAAATTGTGACATTTATGAAATTATCAAAATTGTCATTGTTCGAAGTATTCCGGGGGTCCATAGTTAATAGGACCTATGGTATACATAAAAAACTATATATTTACCTATTTTTACTAACAAAATTTGGTCCTGTTAACTATGGACCCCCGTAATAGTAGAATAGCAGTCTTGTGACATCAAGATGTTCAGTCAGTATCGCCGGCGATCAGGCTACGCGCTTGTTCCACAAGAATGTACGCATTGCTAAACCCTTTTCCCTAGCTGACGCTGCCCCCCCCCCCCCTTCCTACCCCTTGCCCCCGCCGCCTGCCCCGCGCGATTGTTTTCTGTTTCACTCACCGCTTGCGCTGTTTTTTTTTTTTGTTTCGCCGAATGAAACGAAAAACCAACACACAAAAAAAACGAAACCAAAACCAAAACCAAAACCAAAACGAACACGAAATATGCGCAAAGGCGTGGGCCGGCTGGAGATCAACTACGCCCATGTGCTGCGGCGGTCACCGCTGGACTTGCCGAGAGAAAGGCCGATTCAGTTCGGCTTCGGGGTGTCCTTCCAGTGATTTTGGCTGGCGAGAGTTTATCGGCGCACTTTTTGGTTGGTGCGGTTTTTGTTTTTTGCTTTTGCCGGGAGTTGATTTGATCTGATTTCAAAATGGTGTTGTTTGATTCGCTGTGATTGGATTTGGTATGGTTTTGAATGACGTGTTATTATTCGTCCTTGGCTTCGTTTAATTGAGGCTTGCTCCACGGAGCCGGAGAATTTTGCCGCTTGTCTCTTGCGATTCTCCTCGTGTCCCCTCCATTTCGGTTCGTTTTTATTTCGGTTTGGTTTTGGTCTGGTTGTGGTTTTCATTCAATTTTGCCGGGCTTGGATCGGATCGTCAGGATTACAGAGTTTTTGTTTGTCGTTGCTGCTATCATACATAGCAGGCAGCAACTAAATGTTCAATGGGAGCACACCAGTGAGCGCACGGGTGCTTGTCTACATGAGGTAGGAGCAGAACATTCCGGGCCAGGCCAGGCCAGGCCAGGCCGTCCAGCGGCCTGCGCGACACCGCTCTCTGCTTGTTCGACGCGCGCACGGAGGGGGGTCGGTACGGCTGATCGCTGAGCGCGCCATCATGCTTCGTTTAGCTGGAGCGCGCACTCACCCCTGATCTTGCGCGTGTTTTTTTTTCGCTAGATCTGGTGCGTTTTTTTTTTTTTTCCGGGATTTTTTGCGCAGGTTGTTTCCGTATGATTTATTATTTTTTCTGTTTGCGTGGTGGAGACAGGGCGGCCTAGGAAATACTTATGACGGTTTCCTCGCTCGAAACGCTACTACACCAAAATAGGATAAATCGAAACAAATCCGAAACAAAACTGTTAATAGCCAAGACAGGCGCGAAATGACCGGTTGCTCGCCCTCGTTCAGCACGGTGGCGGGAGCGGGAGGGGGGGGGGGAGAAGGGAGAGAGAGGTAGCGGAAACAACGTAGCATTTCGTCTCTTTTCTTTTTTTGTCGTTGTGTTGCGCCTTCGGTGGTACGCTCTTCCTGCTGTTGACATATCATACCTGGTATGCGATACCCGCCACCGATCGATTACATAGACAGTCGGCCCATCTTTTTTCCTCGGGAAAATATCCGGCCACGTTCGTTCACAGGAAGAGTCAGCCAGTACCGCCCATGTAACAAGAAAATCGAGATGGAAGGCCAAGGCTAGACATGGTGAGTTTACGCACTAATTTGAGTACTACATAAAATCGCTCCAGAAGTTCTGGAAATCGCCGGAAGGCAGCATCAGTGTTGAATGTTTGTTTCTTGTGCGGCTCTTGCTTACCCGTGGGTATGTAACATCGATAAGAAGAGCTTGATTCACGATTTCGCGCCCACTTCCACTTCGACGCCCCCACCACAACGCATCACAGCACGATCGGCGCAGGCGAAGCCCACCCACCCTCCCCCGCCACAGGCGGCGCAACAAAAAGAGGAGAAGATTAGCGAAAGCTTTCTAAGTAATATATGGGGGGGGGGACGTATTGCGCGCCCAAATGTTGAAGGTGTCTCTATAGGAACGGTGCTCCGTCTCGAGAAGGGTGGTGTCGTCAAGCGACTGACGCAAGGCAAGCAACAGAAGAGTGCGCTCGCCCCCGCCCCTCCCTCCAGCTGCATGCAGCATCAAGAGCCGCGCACCCTCTCGGCAACAAATCCTTTGTTTCCTCTGCCTCCTTTTTCTTAGAAAAGATTCTACGATTCTACAGCAGGAGGAGGAGACCGCCATTTTTGGGCGCGCTCACTGAGCCCGTTAGCTCTGAAGGAAGTCGCGACGCGCGATAATTTTATTCAGGTCTTGAACGGGCATTATGCATAGGAGCACCCACCCCGATTTATGATGAGCGAGTAAAAACCAACGAAGTACTCCTCGATAATCAGCCAGCAAGTATATAGGGCAGAACTTACTCCTCGCGAAGAAACAACACGGCATCCAATATACAACTACTGGCCTTATGCAGCCGTCGTTACTGTCGCACATGTCGGTTTATAAACAAATTTACTGGGCAACGAATCCTACGGTATGTCGGCCGTTCACAGCGGAGGACGATTTCAAGTTTTGTTCAACACATGGAAAATTCCACACCGTAGCGAAGGCCCCGCCGCTCGATCTTACTTTTTCGCTGTTTTATTTTGCACAGCAGAACCACCACCACCAACGCTCTACGCTGTGACCCCGTGTGAGTATATGGCGGTTACTGTTTCGTGGACTTCCCCTGCTGACGCCAAGAGTTAGTACCGTAAAATTGTGGCGTACAACACACCGGTACCGCTTACTGGCATTGTTCACGAAGCAGACGCCATGGAACATTTGGTTTTAGACGACCCTGTAGTAGGTTAACCTGGGCATATGTATGTGTATCGACATTCTATAATATGCTTGACCGGTTCGTTACGAGAGTCTTGCTGTACCAGGTAGGCAGGTGTAGCCAACAACACGCTTGTGTTTGCCTCGAGCGTCCCAAGGACGGATGGACAGACAGAAAATTCGATTTTTTTTTTTCTAAAGTTGACACCGACAACAGCAACCAGAGTCGTTGACACAGGCGGAAAATAGAAAACATTACACAGCACCTGCAATGTATACGGACAATCAAGAGCAGAAACAAGCAATACGCGCACGTGCGCGATAACTCTAAAATACGTATACTACTTCCGCTGTGATGTGTGCCATTCGACAGGCAAGTTGCAGCATGAGGAGCTTTTTTACCCTTCTTGGACTGCAGTCCAGTTTCGCTCAAAATTCCAAGTAGTTCGTCCCCAGAACGCGATGGCAGTCCTCAAAAGTTTAGCGTCGATGACTCATGAAAAAAAATCCCTCGGAGAAAAAGAAGCTCTGAGGGAAACAGTCGCTAAGTACTGTACCTGGTATATTTCATTCTACTGGCACCAAATATGACACAATGATCAACGATCAGTCACAGCCCGCGAGTGCTGGCCCCATCATCAGCTGATCACTGTCCCTTTGGTGTCAAGCCGTTGAAGCTCTAACAACTCCTCGTCACGAAATCTGAAATCTGCTCTCAGTCCGTGGTCACCCAAGAAAAGCCAGGCCCCGATAACTGTGGAGGGGCAAAACAAAAAGATACTGGCATAAAATGTCAGCAAATTTGGCAGCAAAAAAGGACATACGAGCTGGTTCAAGCTCAACACCCCAATGCGACTGACGCTTCCTCGTAAGACGACGCCCCCTTGGAAGACCACGCAGTTTGTTGCTAGTCGAAGGACCGCGGAAGCAGAAGCAATCTAACTTTCCCACCAATAGAATGTTTTGTACAAGCATTTCTGCAAATGACGTGGGAAGAAAAAGAACTAAGAATAAATAAAAAGCGAGAGAACCCCTGTAGGGCTACGAGTTGACTGGATTTAACTTGACGGCTAATTATTGGTTGGGTGGAGAAGGTAAGCCAACTAACTGACAAGTTTTCGATCAATAAAAAACCACGTCGAGCCGAAAAAACGCTACTACTACGTCAGACACCAAGACGTAGCCCTCTGCAAATTACCGGCGGTAACTACTGCACCTGTAATACCTAGCCAACTAATGCCGACTAATAACTTAGTCGGCAACTTTTAGTCAGCCAGCCGCAGCCGTAGAAAGCACGGATTCGCAGGCAAAAATGATATAAAGCATAGAGTCTTCTACTGTAGTCAACCAGAATATCTCGAATGCTGTTACTCAGCCGACAGTCCCGAACACATAATTAATAGAAACCCCCCGGCGGATTGGTATAAATAAAGCTTAAGCTCACTACACTCCCACGTTCAAAATTCGTGTCGTGTGTCAATTCAGCCCATAGCTCTCCCTACTTGTACTGGAAGCGAGCCAAAAAATACAAACAAAAATATAAAATGCAAACACCGGAGGGGGGCACGAAACTTCAAAGGAGAAAACTAAGAAGAGTGAAGAACAGCAAATCAAGCAAGCAAGCAAGAGAGAGATACTCTATACCAGGAGTGAACGGCAGGATAAAGAAAATCTAACACCACTCGACGAATGCTGAAACAGGAGCTAGACCTTGTACCACTCCATCCCTGAAAATAAACATTTTTATATATAAAAATGTAATCCGCACGGTCTTCATACTGAGCGAGAGCGGTACGGTGTATCTTAGGTTGATATTGGTTGACAACAGGTTGAGACACCCGGGAAAAAAAAGGCAGCGAGAGATTCGTACTCGTACACGAGCTGCAAACAGGGCGAGCCAATGACAGCCTCTGTGATACCGTCAACATGAACAACAACGATCGTTTGCCCTTGAAAACGAGCCCTCCCCAGTTGATGACAGCCTCGAAATGTCGTCGTCAACTAACCAGTAACGATCAACGGTCACCACGTGGGCACCCCCCAACCAATGGCAGCCCCGACGTGTTGACGTCGTCAAACGAGCAAAACGACTGATTGCCATCAAATATAGCACCAATCACAGCCCTCTATTAATAGGCGTCATGGTCGAATGAGCAGTACGGTCAATTTCCATCTCAAATGAGCACTGACCTATAAATATCAGTCTCCATGTGCGATCGTCATCAAATGGGTGACAACGACGAACTACAGTCAAACCAGCACTGAACAATCAATGACAGCCTCCAATTGGTACCATCATCAAAATGAGCAGCAACTACAAAATGTCATCAACTGAGCACTGACTGTTCAATGACAAGTCTCCGAGAATGATCGTCGTCAAATGAGCACCAACGACCAGCTGCCACCAAATGAGCACCTGCCAATCAGTCTCTACGTGGTATCGTCGTCAAATTATCAACCACGACCCAAAATACTATCGAACGAGCACCGACCAATAAATGGCAGCCTCCAGTGTGATCGCCACATGAGCACTAACGATCAACTGTCATCAAATGAGCACCAATCAATCACAGTCTCTACGTGGTGTCATCACATCAGCAACAACGACCAAAAATACCATCAAGAGAGCACCGACCAATCAATGACAGCCTCCAAGCGTGAACGTCATCAAATGACCACTAACGATCATTTAGTCATCTAATGAGCACCGCCCGATCACAGTGTCTATACGTGGTATTGTCGTCAAACCAGCAATAACAACCAAATACACCACCAACCGAGCACCGACCAATCAACGACAGCCGGCAAGCGTGATCGCAATCAAATGAGCATTAACGATCAATTTGTCACAAAAAAAAAGAGCACCGACCAATCAATGCCAGCCGATAAGCGGTGCCATCGTCGTCAAAGGAGCAAGAACATACAACTGTCATCAAAGAGCGCTGACAAATCAGCCTTCAAGTGCGACCAATCGTTGTCCAACGGACAAACAAAACAAGCAAATGACAGACCAGTCGCGGCCGGGGAAAGCACCCTGTATACTCGATCAACCTGAAAGCAAACATGTTTGCGTGCCACCAAAGCTTTGTTGCACGGAGGGAAGCCGCCACCTCCGACGAAACAAAAGCCTTAGGAATAAGCCCTAGGTAGGCGGCGGCTTGGCAGCTGATGCCGAAGAACGGGGGATAACCTACCGCAAGAAGCCTTCAAATCTCGCAGACCCCACCCACCAAACACCCCCGGCATTGCTACCCCACCAACAAAATGCTGTAAAACACACAATATTCGCGTAAAATAACTACCGCGCCACACGAAACCAAAGTGTCTTTTCAGACAAACAAACCCCTTCCCCCCCCCGCTCCCCTCCCCTCCCCTCCTAAGCGTGCCGCACTTCCCGGCTCTGTTCGTCGCGGCATTCCACGCCAGCAGTGCTTGGTAGGTCGAGCAAGCAATCCCGTGCAGAACGCCTCCCCGCCCCGAGTGCTCCGTCTCGAAAAGGGTGCATGACTCATGGTCAAACGACTACGGCAAATCAGTACCCACCTCGACATACATTTGACTTAAGGCAAGTAACAAGTGAGTACGCTCCCTCCGCCCCCCCGACATAAAACCACCGAGTGAGAGAACCCAACGGAAACGTAGACCGTGCTCGGCGAGTCGTGACATCCTCAACAGAGCAGGGACGTCATGTTAGCGTGGATGGTAGGGGGGGGGGGGGGGGGGGTAGGCATCAAAGTTTGACCACAGCAATCACACGAGGCGCTTTCGTGATTCATCCAAAAAAATGGTACTGACAGAAAAAACATCCTACGCGCACCCTGCCTGACGAACAAAACCCCCATTGGCTGTATACGTACGTAGGCCACGCCAACAAATCAAATCACTACTGCGTGTAGAACAGCCACTTTGGGCAGGAATGTAAGGGCCACTGGGGTATAAACATAAAGACAAAACGGTCCTTACATTTCCATCGACAGTGGTAATAAACTGCAGCTGACATTGCAAAGAGTTCAGGCGGTTCTTCGTTCGAGACCCCCCCCCCCCCCCCCCCCCCCCCCGTCAGTGGTAAGCTGCTGAGCCCATAACTACCCACAACGCCGCGGTATGGCCCAGGGATGCCACAAGAGAGATGTTCAGATTTTCCGGACAACAGTTTGGGAGTTACCCCGACCATGCGGTGACGGAAAAGACTCGCGCTGACACTGACCCTTTCCCCCCCCCCCCGCTCCGTCCCCCCAACTCATGAATGTGCGTGAGAGTTTTCTTTCTCTCGTCCCTTCTGCAAGATCGAGGGGGGAACTTATCCGTCCGTATGTCTCGACAATAACTACTCCTCAAGCATCCCCCCATCCCTCCTCCCCTCTTTACCCTCCCTCAACCCCTCTCCCCTAATCCTTCCCTCTCTCCCCTCCCCCCTCCGTCCTTTCCCTCCCCCCCTCCCTCCTTCCCCTCCCTCCCTCCCTCCCTCTCCCTTCCCCCCTTCAACCCCCTCCCTCCGCATTGTCCCCTCTACCAGAAGGTCAAATGTTGAAAGACAGCGCTACCTATCAATACTCCACGAGAGGGAGCGAGCCATTCCCCACGCGCTTGAGCTGGTTGTAAGCGGGGTCCTCGAAGGCGTCATCCTGGGTGGGCTCTTGGTCGCCTTGGAGCCTGCGGAGGCTGCAGAGGCGGCTAAGAGCGTCGTCCGCAGTGGCGTAGCAGCCTTGCAGTACACGGGACCCTCCGTCGGGAGAGGCAAACGCCTGCCAAAACAAACGAAGCAGGTGCAATAAAAAAAGGGGCCAAACAAAATACCGAAACAAACAAAATAAACGCGCAAATAAAATGGGTGGGGGGGGGGGGGGGGGGCAATAAAAATGGATGAGTTAATTGTTGAAGGTGCGATATCGTATCACCGTGTGCAACACACAGCCCTCAAGTAGGCGAGACCCCTCGAGCATGAAAAACGCCTGCCATATCAATAAATAGGGGCCAGAGGGGTTATTTGTTGCTCGCCTTAGTTACGCATTCCCTTTCAAGACGAAGCACCGGGGGGGGCGGGGCGGGGGGTACTCGTTATCATGTATGGCCGTAGTCATATGACCATAGACCCTCGCATCCCTACAATGCCGGAACAGAGCACGTCGGGTTTTCACCGACCAGGCAGACATTGCTTGCACCAAGAGCGAAGCGCCGTGAGGTGTTGGGCTATAGTCGCATGAAGGGTGAGCTGCATCCTACCAAGAACCGCTTTAGAGACGGATTTTCTTGCATACGGATGACAGCATCAATGAATTGATTTAATGTCTGGTGTGGCCACTTCCAGAGACAGCAATGGGGGGGGGGGGGGGGGGAGAGAGAGAAAGAAAAAAAATGCGCAAACAAAGTGAGTGGTATAATGACAAAATGATTCGATAAACACAGTAAATACAATATCGTAGGTGCGAGAAATTAGGTGCAACAAAAAGAGACGGTGAAAAAAGCAGGTGGCACAATTAAGAGAAATATTATCAGTGCACAGAATAAGTGTGTGTGTGGTTAGAGCAACTAGAAAGGGAAAAAAAAAAAGAGCCGTGATGTAATATTTTCGTTCCAGCGATCTCCGAACCCCGAAAGTCAAAACCATCCATCTTCCATGGGACAGGAAATCATCGACATTTTTTAAGTCAGTTCCTAGAGGGAGCAAAAATCAGCAAAATCCTCTCCAAGAGATGGACCCAGTCCCTAGCGGTCTTCATCCCTCCAGGAACTGAGATTTACACGGAATTTTGTCAACTATCACTACAGCAGCAGTACTACTGCCCTACCGCCAAGTACATCCGTCACCCATGCCAAAGCATCACACCTACGGCGAGCTGCACCTACAACGGGCTATGGCGCTCGTGGAAGACATGGATACTCCGTCACATGGAAGCGATAGCAGCAGCAGCAGCAGCAGCGGCAGCGATAGCGATTTGGCGTCGCCGGCGACAATCCGCCCACACGTAGATGCCGAAACGACGCACGCGGCGGCGCGGCGGCCGTTGGCCTTGCTTCCTTCGACGTGAGAGCAAGGCCAACCAATACTATATAGAACCAGTTTCCACAATCAGAGAAGCCATGACGAAAAATCTTTATCCATATCATGCACATATTTCTGGACCCTCGAAGCTATATGAACTTAGTCGCCAGAAAATCACTGACGGCTCGAACACTTTCCACAATACCAAATAAACCATGGCTCTCTCTCTAAAGTGGCGTACGATAGTTCTGGTTTACAGCAGCGAAGGAAAAGCGCAGCAAAATGCTCATTCGCTTAGTCCGTCCCTCTCGTGCCTAGCCGCGCGAGTAAACCCGAGGCACACGAGCAAAATGTCACGACGCTGCTTGCTGGCGTTGATAGGCCTACAAAGAGTCTGCTGATAGGACGACTGTGAATTTGATTATAAAACCAGTTGAAAGAAGTTGAAAAAAGTTGAAAAAAAAAAAAAAAACAAACACACTCACTCACGCACATCAGCTGTGAGAGAGGATTCAGTAGTCGAACCACATCTTCGCAAGGTGCATACAAATATAGGCTGTGTAATTTGCATATCTATTGATAGTATACCTCTCCGGACGGAAATACAAGGAGCATTTATACATTAACACGAGTATCAATAGTTTCTTATATTCTCGCTCCCAGAGTGGCACGACGCATGAGGTATACCACAAGGAAGCTCATCTAAAAAAAAACTTCACCCACTGAAACTACACCCCACCTCGCGGCCGAGTAAAAACCCCCTGCACATGAAAAAAAAAAAGTCAAGGCCTGCCCTTCCCGAAGCCTCCAGCGAACCGTGTGGTCCTCGGCGCCAGCACCAACCAACCGACCGATCGACCAACCAACCAACCAACCAACCAACCAACCAACCAACCGACCGACCGATCGACCAACCAACCAACCAACCACTATCATCGTCGGGGGCAATCGCCACTCGAAAACACCCTCTGACAAAGTAAACAAAAACATCGCCTCTATGATATACCTGGTATATAACACCGAATACTTCTCTACCATTGTTATCTTCTTCTCACATCACGGCCGTGTAAAAGCCTCCGATTGTTCAAAACCAGGCACTGTCCCGCCCGGAGCCGACAGCGCACGGTGTGGTCCTCGGCGTAAGAGCCCTCCTCGATCAAACTCTGAAACGCGCGGTACGCGTCGTAGTACGGGGCCACGTCTCGAGTGGCACAGGTCAGCACGCCCTCGAACATCGGCGCCCACGTGACGTTCAAGAGGTCCCCGTTCGCGTCCACCTGCATGCATCGCGTCGTACGGTACATTTTTTTGTTGTTGTCGGTGTCCGGTCCGTTTTTTCCTCTGACTTTGGGGCAAACATTGCCACAGCAGTGCGGATAGGGGTATGTGTTGCAATATTTTCTGAGCTATACACATGTATACATGTATATACATAGATCACTCGAAAGCATTACTTTTGAAGCAGGTATCTTCGCGAGACCTCATCACTACCTTTTCGATGCCCCATGATGCGATACAATTCGACATGATGCGATATGATACGATACGAACATATTCAAAGTCTTGCGAAAAAAAAAAAACAGCTCATAATGTCTCACTCGAAAACGTAAACGTTGCGAATAACTTTTGTTGCTTCGTGCGAGGTCTAGAAATAAATACCGGTATGCCACCGTGCGATTACGGGGGTCCGGCGTCCCCGGTGGCTTGGTAGGTGGTCCGCGTGCCTATCAAGATCAATTTCGTGGGTTCAAGTATCACCGAGTGCATGCTCATAGGGACTTTTTCTTGCATAAAAAAAAGATAAGCGGAAAGCGCGAAAGCGTGAGTTGGCTAACATTCGATGAAAATCGACGAGCAGTGGGTGGCTGAACCCTATGCGCGACAAAAAATAAAGGCACGTACCAGGGGGGGGGGGAGAAGGGACGACACCTGTGACCACGGCTTGTCCAGAAGATCGTCGAGGGTAAAACCTCCTACGAGTGGGCTGGAAAGTAACAGTGATGTAAAAAATAAAATTAAAAAATTAAAAAAGGAAATAGGACCTAGGGTAAACACAAAAACCTATATGTTTCCCTATTTTTACCAACAATATTTGGTCCTATTTACTATGGTCCCCCTTACTACATAATTTAGCCACTCTGTCTCACAATGTAGGTGACATTTTGATTAGATATTAGTATGCAAAACGCCCTATAAAAAAGTTTACTTACGAGCAACCTAAGGTAGTTTCTACGGGAGACCATAGTAAATGGGACCTACGGTACACACAAAAACCTATATGTTCACCTATTTTTACTGACCATATTTGGTTCTATTTACCAAGGTCCCCCGTAATAGTCGCTCACCTGCGGATTTCAACCGGTCAGGGAAATATCGAGCCAAAAACACGGGAAAGTAGCAGAGGTGTCCCCCGGTAGCGAGGAGATGGTGCGTGCGCCAGAGAGCAATATGACCGCCTTGTAGGGGGGGAAGCCGCCTTGTTCATTCCAACCTACAAACGTAATTCTCCCGTCGCGCCAGGCGACTTTGACCGCATTATATCGGGGTACCGTCTTTAGCTCAGACCGCCTTACGGTGGGAACCCCACCGTGCCCCAACCGCGACATTGTTCGTCGGTCGTTTTTCTCTGTGGTGCGTGCGCCATACGGAGGTAGAGAGTGCGGTAGCACGTTGTCTATTTTTTTTCAAATTCCTACGTATTTATAGCTCGGGATCGGTGAAGCTTCCTGCTACGATCAGCCAGAGTCTTATCCAGCACTACTTTTACCACCTCCGCGTTGATTTCGCCCGTATGTATATACAGTAATCAACGCGGCACCTGTCGCTCTTCCCACGTTTTATGCGATGTTCGTACGGTTTGCCGACAACGACGAGAGCGGCTACGTCGTCTTCCTCTATGCTCGCCCGATTAGGCTTTCTCCCAACCCCGGGGACGCCTTTCTTCCGTCCCCATCTTTTGGTTCGCAGATTAATTACCGAGGCTCCCTCCCTTGCCTTTTGAGGAGATCTATTAACCCTTGTAGAACCGCATTTCCGTTTTGGGGACACATTTCTTGAAATTTGACGGGTTTGTCCCCAAAACGGGACTGCAGTTCTAAAAGGGTTAAAACCTGCCCACCCATCAAAAACCGATGAGTGAGAAAAAAAAAAAACAAGCCCGACATTTTTTTTTTAACCCCTCGTCTTCTATCGTCGGGGCGTATCAATCGAACGAATATCAACGATACTGGCAAAAACTCAAAACGGAATCAACGATATCGGGTACGTAAACGCCCTCAGTTCGGGAAATCCCCTCGTGTCAGAAACGTGTTCACGGCCAAGTATTTGCTATATACACTTCACTTAGGCTTGAAGACAAAGACCGCTCCATCCTCATATTAACGTACGAGTATAACCGGTCCTCACATGTCCGCTCCGGAGTGGTCAGCTAACCCCTCCTACTACTATTATTAGCCTCCGACAACAATGTATAGTACGATTTTTTCCATTCCAACCTACCAGGCGTCGTCGTACAAGGGGTGGGTCGGTCGGTCGGTTCGTGCGCGGCCGATCGTTTCGTTTTGTTGGGTAGCGACGCGCTTTTTACCGCAGGGGTCGGTCGAGGCGATTGCTTCCTTAGGCCCGGTCTGTCGGCGTGTGTGTATTTCTTGAGGTTCGGCGTGGTCGGTTATTCTCTACCCTGGTACGAAATACTTGTCTGTTTTTCCTTTTGAGTCGGTCGGTCGGTTCTTCTTCTTCTCTGTTCTGGTCTGTTGGTGTTGGGTTATTTTTGTTTGTCACGTCAGGTTCATTTTTTTTTCTTCTTGGGCTGGTCGGCTTGTCGTTATATATCATATTTAAAGGTTTTTTTTTTTTTTTTTTTTTTATTTTTTTTTTTTTTTTTTTTTTTTTTTTTTTTTTTTTTTTTTTTTTTTTTTTTTTTTTTTTTTTTTTATATTTTTTTTTTTTTTTTTTTTTTTTTTTTTTTTTTTTTTTAATTTTTTTTTTTTTTTTTTTTTTTATTTTTTTTTTGGGGTTGGCGGTTTATCCTCGGGTTCTCGGTCGGTTTTTCGTTACAATACGGTCGGACGATTATCTCTCCCACGTTTTCCTTCCTATCAAAACCCCATTTCGTCTCCCCAAATTCGGAAAATAAACAATTGATCTCTACTTCCAGCACGATTTTATTCAATCACACTTTTTTTTTTTACGCGCACGCTCTCCCCGAGTTGAGCGCACGTGCATCGAAGTTTTTTTTTTTGTAGGCGGCGCAACCAGCAAGAATCAAATACACCGCACACAGCAAAACCCCTCGCCCTCTCCCCGCCCCCGCCCCGACAGAAAACTACCCCTGCTTTCATTCCATTTAAGAGACTCCAGAGGGAACAAAACAACGAGAAAAACAGTTGTTCATTACTGCAGAATCGGCCATCGCTGCGTGATCAGTGCACACATTTACAAACAATGGTTGCATGTCCCGAGTAACAATTCAAGGAGGCGCGGGTGCAGCATCACCCTACCCGTGCTCGGTAGGCGGTTGACAACACAAAAAAGTTACCAACCATTGTTTTGGTCATTATCTCGGGCTCCGAATGGAGGTCAACAGCCACTTTGCTTTTCATTTCTCTTGGGTACTGCACTGAACTGCAGTGCACGGAAACGTATGTTTGACTCTGATTCCAAGCCGTTGGTCCCCGGACCGGGAGTGCAGTCTTAAAAGGGGTTGTAAAGTGGTCGGTCGACCTTAAAATAATCAATATAAGTGTTATATATATGGGGCGACCGATTTCTGTTGGGTGGGTCGGCTTTTCGTTCGGTCGTTCGGTTTGTCTTATCATAAAACATCATAAAACAAGTGCCGGCACGATCGAAAATAGGAAAAAAAGGTTTGCAGCTCGTCGATTTCCAGAAGAACGTACCAAAGCACCCTCGGTTTGTCTTTATCATAAAACATCATAAAACAAGTGCCGGCACGATCGAAAATAGGAAAAAAGGTTTGCAGCTCGTCGATTTCCAGAAGAATGTACCAAAGCACCCTAACGTTTCCGACCAGACTGACGCGTCGTAAAACCAGGCTGTTTAGTACCTTAAAGAGCGGCCGCTGGTACTCCATCGACGCCGCCTCAAGGGCTTCCAAATTGCTGGAACACAACCACGACCATGGCCACGCCATCACCAACAATGCAGTTCAAACCGTCCGTGGAACGACAAACGAACAAGGTCGAAAAGGAGGCAGAGCGGGGGCGGGGTGTGGAAAGAATGATGAGTAAAGCATATATCCTACACAATATACACTTTTTTTTTTCAGAGGACACCACAACAACAGCAGCGGCAGCAGCAGCAGCGGCAGAACCAGCCGCAGCAGGAGACAGCCGTAATAACCGTGTTGCAGACCGCTAGGACGGCAGCAGCAGTGGTGCCCTCAGGCCGGTTTGTGCAGCAACAACAACATCAACAGCAGCAGCAACATCATCAACAACAACAGCAACAACAACAAAAACAACAAAAACAACAACAACAACAAAAAACAACAACAAAAACAACAACAACAACAACAACAACTTTATGTAGCAACTGCAGACCGCTACGAAAGCAGTAATCGTATGCTTAGGCCGGTTTGCCTGTCCTATAAGCAGTACCCACGGGCACGGCGAAAATAGGGGGGGGGGGGGGGGGGGGGGGGGGGGGGGGGGGGGGGAGGGGGGGCAGAGCCGAAGGAACACCCACTTAGAGTATGCGTACGACCACAATAACGAACATCAACGAGAGAAAAGAAGAGCTAAACAACAGGGGGGGAGGGGGGGGGGGGGGGGGGGGGGGGGGGGGGGGGGTACTCGATAGGAGAGATGTACTCGATCTCATGCATGGCCGTAGTCATATGACCATAGACCCTCGCATCCCTACAATGTCGGGACGGAGCATGTCGGGTTTTCACCGACCAGGCAGACATTGCTTGCACCAAGCGCGAAGCGCCGTGAGGTGTCCGGCGAGTCGCATGAAGGGTGAGCTGCATCCTACTAAGAACCGCTTGTGAGGCGGACTTGCATACGGATGACAGCTTCAATGAGTTAGTTTAATTTCCGGTGTAGCCACTTCCAGAGACAGCAATAGGAGTACTATGTACCTGCCTCTTGGGTGCCTTACCTTGAACACTACGTGATACGATCAATTCCCTTGTGCAGCGTAAAGGCTCTTTACCTCGCACAAATGATCTAACTCGACGACCAGCTGTGGGCGACCGCCAAAAAAAAAAAAAAAAAAAAAAAAAACGGTACCCTGGTTGTCAAGCTCACGTAGTGAGCGGCATGTTTTACAGTGTCGTTGCCAACCGACGCCAACCCAACCCATATATAATATATATAATAGGGGGGGGGGGGGGGGGGGGCGTACCCATTTGTTGCTTGCCTTAGTCATTTGACCATTGACCACGCATCCCTTTCGAGACGGGGCACCGTTCCTACTCCCAATAGACACCTCCCATCATTTGGGCGCTCATACGTTGTTTCCATGTATTACATAGAAACTTTTTGCTAATCTTATCTCCACCCTCTTTGGCCGCCTGTGGCCACCATCTATCTCCTAGGATAGAGATCGTTTTCTCGCTGTTATCTAGTGTATCAAACTCCTCCATGTCACTGGGGGGGGGGCCAGAGCCGAAGGCACACCTCTTTGGAATATGCATATGAACACACTAACGAACATCAACGAGACAGAAGAAGAGCTTAACAACAGCGGCGGGGGGGGGGGGGGGGGTGCAATAACGCGTCGCACTCGTTCTTCGTGCTTGGGGGTATTTGTAGCCAATAGACGCATACTGCCGGCGGTCGGTTTGGACGTTTCATTCGAGTTTTTTTTCCGCCCTTTTAGAACCGTATCTTTGTGTTTTTATGCTATATATTTTGGCGCGGCGGCTTCTTGCCTCGCGAGGGTGATGAGAGAGAACATCCAGCGGGCACGTAGCGCAAACGTAAAGGCTGCCAGACAAACCATATATCTAGCAAAGCAAAATGTCTGTTTCCAAATGTCACAAAAAGTAAGGGCAAGGGCAGGAAAGAAAAAGGAAACGATGCATCGGTCGATCATCATGTCGCCACCACGTTCTACTTTCCAAGACTAGCGGGGGGACACAATTAGAATTCAGATCCAAGGTCACAAACGCCTCCCTCATTCCGAGGTGTCGCACTAGACCCAAAATCAGGCTGATTATCACTTGTTGACGGATTGGCAGTTCCAAACCAAACTCTGCGACCCCAACCTTGACACCGACCACCACCACCACCACCCCGACCGCCATACGCGCCCGAAAAAAGGCAAGACGTAGGGGACAGCACGGCAACGCACATCGTTGTCGTGTTCTACAGCAACTAGTAATAAGCACCGCCCATGTAATGATTTAACCCAAGAGGGTGAAAAGTTTTGGGTCCATACTTGCAGCGGATTACGATCGAGAGCTCTTAGTAGCCTTTAAGTGGCAACCTGCTATTAATCGCAAAGATGTTTACTGTAGTGGATTCACCTCTGTACTCCCTCCGCTCGGGGCGCCGCGGCTCGAAC
This sequence comes from Macrocystis pyrifera, assembly GCA_031763025.1. Classification (NCBI taxonomy): domain Eukaryota; class Phaeophyceae; order Laminariales; family Laminariaceae; genus Macrocystis; species Macrocystis pyrifera. The sequence goes on from JASSKH010000085.1 coordinate 90,211, forward strand.
CATGCGGAAAGTTGTGGGCACCCGCGCCAAGATCTATTTCAAGGCAGCACAATGTCGCACGGCAGCAGTGGCAGTTGGAGGCCGTAGGGTGGGGTGGGATGGGATTTGATGTTATTATTAGAAGTATGTTATTAAAATGCTATGCTATGCTATGCTATGCTATGCTATGCTATGCTATGCTATGCTATGCTATGCTATGCTATGCATGCTATGCTATGCATGCTATGCTATGCTATGCTATGCTATGCTATGCTATGCTATGCTATGCTATGCTATGCCATGCTATGCCATGCTATGCTATGCTATGCTATGCTATGCTATGCTATGCTACGCTATGCTTTGCTTTGCCATGCTATGCTATGCTATGCCTTGCCATGCTACCCTATGCCTTGCGATGCTTAGCTACGGGGTGGGGTGGGGCGTGATGCAAGGCGAGGCGAGTCACCGCCTTGAGTTGCGTCAAGTTGAGCTGCGGGTTAAGTGAACCTCAGCTGCGTAGTTGCCCTGAAAATTGCGGCTGAGCTCTCCTCTCTACATGTCATATGCATACAGTAGGTATCAAGTTGACTTTTCCGAAATACTTTCACTTTTCGACTCCGGGCGCGTGCAGACCAAGGCGCAATTGTGGTCCCGGCCGGGCTCTATGGCGCGTGCTCTGCGCGTTCAAAGTCGATAAATCTGGGAAGTAACCGCGGGGAGGCCTTCCGCCCAGCTAGGGCCAAGTAGGTCAATGGAAACCCCATGCATGATATTTTTTTCTTTTTTCGTGCTTTTTCAACCCGCTGCCGTGCTACTGTTCCTGGAGTACCGCAGCCCACAGCAGGACTCGAAAGACTAGGCAGCCACGGCACAACAGCCGCGCTTCAAGACCTTTCGCTTTGTGGCCGCCACAAACGGTGCTGCCGCTGCTGTTGCGTGCGTGCGCATGCATCCCTGGGATCGTGCAGCAGTAGCAGGAACCGAGAGGTGCACCTTCACCTCCTTTTTGTTTAATTTCTAATATTTCTGCTGTGTACATGTACCCTGCCGTATCAGGTAGAGTTTTATCTTTGTACATTGTGGGGCCCATGGTACAGCAGTAGCAACCATACTTCGATCTCTCCTTTTCGTAACAGCTACGAACGGACCTTCTGTGAGTGCGGTTTTGTGTGCCCATTTGGGCGTGCCATCCTGACTGCCACGAGCTTTGTTGCTTCCAACCCACACTGCTTCCTCTCGAAACTCAAAAGCACCCGCTCATACAGCAGCGGCGCTACAGCAGCAGCTGCAGCAGTAGCGGCACACGCCAGCGAACCTCACGTACCGTACCACACCAGGGTGATAAGATAGCACACCCCTCGGACGATTTTCACATCCGGGTTTCTCGACAACGGGGAGGTCGTACCGAGTACGACCAGCGATGCGTCTATATCTGCAACCTTCTCTGACGAAATATTTCTAAAGCCGCCACCGTCGTGTGTGCCCCCCCCCCCCCCCCCCCCCCCATGTTTAGGAGGAAACCGGGTCTGAAATTCGTCCCAGGGGGGGTGTTATCTTATCAGCCAATGTGATAGTCTTACACGGTATCATAGGCTCATATACATAGGAATGCCTCTGTTCTCCCTTTCAGCTCGTGACACCCCCCAGGATCTCAAGTCAACCACATCTCGAAGGAGGACCTTGTATATACAATGTATTTACACGTATTCGCACGACATCGCTTCAGCGCCCAAAAACAAAAAAAGGCGAAAATGAAAAAAAAAAAAAAAAAAAAAAAAAAAAAAAGGGAGGCTGAACTCGAAAAACATCACAAAACCCGTTTTCGCACGGAAAACAAAAACAAATCCATCTTTTTCGTCGGCCTTTTTACCTCGGGCGATCGATTGAAAACCCTTCAGATAGTCCCCTCCCCCGCTACTGCGTGGGCGGCTGATGTTAGAAACTTCCTTCATGAAAAAACGACAACGAAGGACGGGGCTGCACCGTCGGGATTTCCGAGATTTTATAGCCAGCGCCCGAAGGGAAAAGCGTCATCTTCGACTCGCACACGAATACGCACACGAAACAGCAGAAACCACGTAAACGCAGCTCGTGACACGTGTCAACGTCCGGTGCCGCCTCTTCGTGGACGGAAAGGGGGTAAGCCGTCAGTGACGCAAGCATGCCCGTGGCGAGCGAGCAGGCGAGCACGCAGCCAAGCGAACTATCTGACAACCAATATACCAAAAAAAAAGGACCAGAATCGAAACAAAAGTTAAAAAAAAAAAAATCCACAGACTAACGTCGAAATCCAGAACCAAAGCCGTGAACAAAAACGACGGGGGAAAAAAAAACAAGACCGAAAAACAAAAACAAAAACAGGAACCAAGAAAAAAAAAAAAAACACTAAAAAACACTCATTTGGTACCTGGTACAATCAAAAAACAAAAAAACTCAAGTCAAGAAAGGAAAAAAAACGAAAAAAAAACACACACACAAGGCAAAAACAAAAAAACAGAAAAAAAAAAAAAAAAAAAAAAAAAACAAACTACCACGTATTAAAAAACAAAGCGGATCGAACCTCGAACTTTTCCGGGAAGTGAGTTCTGAAATGGTCTGCAGCTGAAAAAGCGTCTAGGAACGTGCTCGCGCCGCCTTCAACACTGTCATCGAACTGCACGCAGTGCAGAAGCTAAAAGGCACGGAAGAAAGCAAACGAAATTAAATAATTGCGTAAACGGAGGAAGCGGTGAAGGGCAGGGGAGCGGTGGGGAAGGGGTGTTCGTCAGAGGAAAAGGAGGTCCATCAGGGGCGGGGGGGGGAGGATGTCGATAGCGATAGAGAGGAGGGTGGAGGTAGGCAAATGCCACTATGATAGAGATATGAGAGAGAGAGAGAGAGAGAGAGAGAGAGAGAGAGAGAGAGGGGGGGGGGGGGGGATGAAGTGCACGTAGACCAAGAGGAAAACAGGGAGAAAGAGATCAAGATAAAAATAACAAGCGAGAGAAAAAACGAAAAAAACAGGCCGCATGAACAGTTCACCTACAGACAGAGACAGACAAAGACAGACAGACACAACGACAGACAAACACACAGACACAACGACAGACAGACAGACAGACAGGCAGACACACAGACAGACGAACACACAGACAGACACACAGGCAGAAAGACAGGCAGACACATAGACAGGCACAGACACAGACAGACAAATACACAGTCAGAGTCAGACACACACACTTGGACCGCCCTTAATCCCCGCCACCCCGGTCCCTCCCTCTCTCCCTCCCCTCCCCCCCGCAAACCCGGCCCCCTTCACCGCAACCGCCGCTCACCTGTAACCCCGGCGGGCTCTCACAGTAGGCGAGGTCCATGTGGAGCCGGAGTTTCTCGGCGGTGTAGGCAATGTTGCGGGGATTTTCCTGACGTCGCGAGGGGCGAGGCAGGCGGATACGGATAGAGGGTGGCGAAAAAAAAAAACAATTTTTTTTTTTTTTTAAAGTTCAAGAGTTTTCTGGGAGTTGGACCGCAAGGGTATTGAATATACCATGTTCGAAGTTTTTACTTCAAGTGCTGTGAACTATATTGTTACGGACGGGGGGCGGACTGTGCGCGCAGGTTTGGGTTGCATTTCCGGCAGCTCGGTGGCCGGAGTCTCCCTACCGGGCCACGACTCCCTCAACACCGCTCTGCTCGGTCAGCCGATCCGGAGGCCCGTCGGGGAGGTCTGCAGCTTCGCCCCCGGCCCTGTCGGGGTGGGCCGGCTCGGGCAGCCGTTCGAGGGCCCCGCCGCCGAGGCTCTCCCACCGACAGCGAGGAATATCTGGCCACCGCACCTGGGGGGTCATGGGCGCCTACGCCGAGCTGCATGCTTTCTCCTCTATTCCGGACAGGCGGGCGGGCGGGCTCGTCATGGAACAGGGGGAGGGGAGGGGGGTGTACTCATTATCACGTACTCGATAGGAGAGATGTACTCGATCTCAAGCATGGTCGTAGTCGTATGACCATAGGGTGGGGAGGGGGGGGGGGGGGGGGGGGGGGGGGGGAGGTTCGGATGCAGCGGTGCACCGGTAAACTCCGATCGGGGAACTCATGCGTCCTCTAGGTCGTCGAGTGGTGCTGGGGCCGGTGGGCGTCGCGCTATGCCCGGGAGTGCCGGGTAGCCAGCCAACTCATCCGCTAGTCGGATGCGCCTTCGCCTTGCCTGAGCTTTTACGACAGGTTTCCGGTCTCGCACCTTTTCTTTTTCGGTTTCTCGTTATCCGGGGACGTTGTGTACATGGCGCGGCAGCCTCCGATATTTGATAAGATCCAGGCGTTGCTCGAGTTTTGCAGCTTGGGTGCGTCGGAGTAAATCAAGGCGGCACTATCGCGGGTAAGCTGCCAAGCGTGCTACGCAATGTGTAGAAATGTTTGCCTACATCATCGTCGCCGCTTTATCACAACGCGCGCGGAAGGGGGATGCATGGTCGCTCGTTGCCGCAGGAACCCCACGAAAACCTCGCCCCTCTACGGGTACCTAGTGGGACACATTGTTGCGGAGCACAGGCTTTAGCCTCGATGCGGGCGCCGGGCGGCCGAGTTCTTTGGATGCCCCTCCAGTTGGGATGTTTGTTTCGTGGTGAGGTCGGACAAAATCGTCGTCTCGAGGGGACACGTGGCGCTGTGCCGGACGGGCGTTGATTCATTTCGTTGCGGTGGCACCAGTCCATCAGTATCAGGTTTCGCTTCGAGGTCAAAAAGGCCACCAGACCCAACAGGGATAGGTTATCGTGCGCACGCGCGACGACGCCTGAGGGGGGGGGGCGCATTCCGGGGTGGGAGCAGGCGGCGGCACGGTCGCTCTCATTGAGTTGCTGTCGGTTATTCGACACTGCCGGGAGGAGCCTCCCTATCGTCGTATCGGTACGGTAACGAGGTCAGAGTGTCGAGATACACGGGAGGCCCTCGGGGCACTCCGCCAGATGGTAGCGAAGGCAGGAGATGACCCCAGCGAAGTTGCCTTCGACCCATCGCGCATCGATGTAGGCACTACGCTGGCGGGCCGAGGGGGGAAAACCGCAGAGGACGATCCAGATGCAAGGTAGATGGAAGAATCTCAGAGCCTTCCGCGAAACATACCCGCGACGAACCGGAGAACGCGGGTATGGTATCTCGTAAACTAATCAAAAACGGGGAAGGTCCAGAAGAAGCTGCCAGGTTAGGGTACCGTACGGGGCCAAAAGCCGTCGTATCGACGCGACCTCGGAGTTGGGGCTTGGAAAATGATTTTCTACCCTTGGGGGTCTCGGTCGTCTGAGATAGCGTGAGTTAGGGCCCCGGCCGGTCGGCTGGAGGGGGGGGGGGGGGGGGGGGGGGGGGGGGGGGGGTGGGGGGGGGGGGCTTTCAGGTACTGGCAGTACGATAGGGAACGAGAACCAGCGGCCGGTGTCGCGGCTCTCATACCACGTCAGTGGAGTCTCCCCCCCCCCCCCCCCCCCCCCCCCCCCGGAAATAATAATAACATAACAATTCGAAGGACATACAACACAAACATAGGAGGGGGAGGAGGAGGGGCAGGGGGGGGGGGGGGGGGGGCGTGTACCCGATATCATGCACGGCCGTAGTCGTACCACTGTAGACCCTCGCATCGTACAATGCCGGGACGGAGCACATCGGGTTTTAACCGACCAGGCAGAAGGAGGAAAACCAAGAGTAGAAGAAGGACAACGAGGAGGAGGAGAAGGAGGAGGAGGAAGAGGATAACGAGAAAAAGGAGGAAGAACAGAAAGAAAAGGAAGAGCAGGGACGCGGCGGACGAGGGGCTACCAGCACGGGCACGCACGGCGGAAGTCGTCGCACGCGCAGGCGCAAAGGCACAGGGTCAGGGTCAGGGGCACGGAGCATCACCTGAGAGATGACGTCGAAGGTCTGCCCGTACAACATCTCGTGGGAGAGTGGGCCGATGCGACGGGCGATGTCGACCACGGTACCCTTCTCCGTTCCCACGTTTTCCAGCAAGAAGATGCCTGTCCGGTTGAACTTCTTCAACGCCGTGTACAAGGCTTTGTCGCTCTTCATGTACTCCGCACCGTCCACCTGATCGATTATGGGGGGGGGGGGGGGGGGGGGGAAGCGGCGTTGTTGCGGGAAACTAGGAGCGCCGAAAGGGGGGGGGGAATACGCGTTTGTGCTGCTTGCCTTAGCCGTTTTGACCATTGACCAGCACCGGGGGGGGGAGGGGGGTGTACTCATTATCATGCATGGCCGTAGTCGTATGACCATATACCGTCGCATCTCTACAATGCCGGGACGGAGCATGTCGGGTTTGCACCGACCAGGCAGACATTGCTTGCTTGCACCAAGCGCGAAGCGCCGTGAGGTGTTGGGCGAGTCGCATGAAGGGCGAGCTGCATCCTACTACGAACCGTTTGTGAGGCGGACTTTCTTGCATATGGATGACAGCATCAATGAATTGATTTAATTTCTGGCGTGGCCACTTCTATGGAACCGCCTCGTAGGTGCCTCACCATATACTACGTGATACGACCATCCCCCTTGTGCGGAGTAAAGGTTCTCCCCGCACAAAAAAGATCCAACTCGACCGCCAGCCGTGGTAACCGCCACTAAAACAAACAGAAACGGTACCCTGGTTGTCTAGCTCACGCAGTGAGAGGCGTGTTTTACGGCGTCGTCGCCAACCGACGCCAACCCAACATACATACCATGTATATGATAGGGGGGGGGGGTACTCATTTGTTGTTTTCCTGGGTCATTTTGACCATTGACCACGCATCCCTTTCGAGGCGGAGCACTGTTCCTACTCCTAATAGAGACACCTCCAACAGTTGGGCGCTCAATACATTTTTTCAATGTATTGCATAGAAACTTCTGGATAATGTTATCCCCTTCCTGTCTCGCCGCCTGTGGCCACCATCTGTCTCCTAGGATAGCGATCGTTTCCTCGCTGCTATTCATCGTACCAAACTCATCCATGCTACATTCGTCTTTTTCCCTCATCTCCTCAACACATTATCCCGTTCCCCCTTGTATATTTCACATTCTCCTACTATGGTAGTTCTGCTCTCTATTGCTTTGCCACACGGGCACATCTGTGGGTCTATTTCCTCCTCCTCCGGGCTACTGGTATACCAGGTACCTGTTTCTTGTTTCTGGTAGGCCCAGGGCACCTAAACGAAATCGCAGTTTAAGCGTTTTCGCGAAGTCCATTGGGCCGTGCAGTAATAGTTCCATTCCCCTCCCTTCGCTGAATCCCCCGTGTATATTCAAATGTTTCTCCTATTTCACCTTTTGTTTCTTAGAGCTATTATAGCCTTTTCCTTCTGTCTATCCTTTCTTCTACTTCTGCCTTGTACCTCCCAAACTTATCTGCGGCGGACGTCATCTCTTCTTGGTTTCCTTCCATACTTTCTCGACCGCGCTATCCCATCTAATGCCAGCCCGCTCTTTTTACTCACTTCTCCCTCACAGCTCTATCAACTATGGCTGTGGCTGGCAAACCTCGTCTCTGGATTATATTGTCATTTCAACTATTTTAAGGTCTCTATTTGTCATGAGTGGGTGCATTCCCAGTTCTGCTCTTAAAACTACGTTACTATTGAGTGGAATAATACCTCGGTAAAACTAAAAACAAGCGTAGAATAATGATAACTGAAGCACGTCTACACCTCAGACAGAAACAAAAAAGTGAGGTCCGCGCACGTACGTATCAGATACACGCGGTACGCTGTACAAGTCGCCACAGAAACTGACAAGCCCGCATACTACCCAGAACAAATAGAAAGGCTGAGAAAAAACAACTCGACGTCGAAAAATCGAAATCGAAATCGAAAAGATGAAAAATAAAAAAAATAAAAGGGAAGAGAGAGAAATAAAGTTCAATTCAAGCAAGAAAGCAAGACAGCAAGAAAGCAGGAAAGGAAACACGGGAGAGAATGCGGAAATTGTCGCAGATTGCAGGCTCGCAAGCTACGCGAGGGCCGTAGAACAGAGATGAGGACCAGAAAACAACATACGACTCCTCTACTAAGAACATCAGTGAAGCGAAAAAGAAAAACGAAAAGGAAGACGACGAAGCAAAGCCAAGAGAAAAATCGGATAGCAAAAAGCGAAAAGAAAGATACGGACAGAGACACAAAGAGGGGCAAACGGGAAAAAAGGAAAGAGCAGAAAAAAAAAAAAAAAAAAAAGGAACAAAGAAAAAGAGGGACAAAAAAAGGGACAAAAAAGGGGCCGGGGGGGGAAGATGCCTTACCTTTACTACTGCAAAAATATAGACCCACGAACAAGAAAGAAACCTGATATAAGAACACAAGGCCCACGTTCTGGGGGACGGACGCTCGTAGAAAAAGAAAAAAGGGACTATTATAGGAAAATCGTGCTCAGCTGGCGAGCGCTACGCTAAACCTTACGATACTAGATTATATACTACATGATGGCCTATGCTTAAGGTTGAAGATGGCGCCACAATAGGCTATAGCGGAGTTCGCTCAGAGTAGGCGTTTGCCATGGGCGGGGGCCATGCTGCAATTTGTTTCATCCCTAGGTACCAGGCACGCTTGTGTACCGGAAATGTTTACAGCAGCAGTAGTACGTACCTTTGGGATGGCGTCCCACGCACACAGGGGGGTCGGCCATGTCCCGTGGCTCCTCTGGTGCAAAGCCGCGGGAGAGTTGTCGTGGGCGCTGAGCCAGTCCGCCTCGTACATGCTCACGTGGCCATCCGACCAGGTCACGTTCATCCGAGACTCCTCCGTAGAAACCTGTCGTTTCGTGTTTCGCCGTCACGGGGCAATGATATAATACCATCACTATTGTTACCATCACTATTGTGGTCATTACTATTAATATCATTACTGTTAACATTATTATTGTTGTTATTTACCGCTGTACGTAGCGGTATTATATTTTACGTAAGGGCCCTTTTCGAGGTGCCTGAAACGTCAGTGCTCCCCCCCCCCCCCCCGCCTCAGCATCCTTTTCGGTGATAGTACGTACGTATACCTATTTTTGACCTCAACCCAAAAACAAATACGAGAAAATTTCCATTAACGCACGCAAGCTTGACGACAGTTACCAAGACCCTGCTGCGCGAGTTCCTGTTACGGGGGTCCATAGTGAATAGGACCTATGGTATATATAAAAACCAATATTTTACCTATATTTTTAAAAACAATATTTGGTCCTATTTACTATGGTCCCCTGTAATAGCGACCGCTATGATACGTGTCACAATCTATCGTACGTCTCTGGTGCTACCGCTATTTCGGTACTCCCGATTTCTTTCAAGAAAAAACGAAAAAAAAAAAAAAAAAAACTTCAACGAATTCCAAAACAAATCCCGAAAATGGGTAAAAACTTGACCCACATGTGATCCCAAAATCTGGATAGAAAATACATCTCAGGTTTTGTTTTTCATATGTCAATATATCAGCTTCCTATAGCATTCAGAGTGTGTAATCTGTGTCTAATGGTGTCGAATATAGCATCGTAAACGCCACCGCTAGGGTGATACCACGCGCACCCAAACCCAAGAGGAGCTATGGTATTTTTCGAGTTGAGCTGCAAATCTAGAGAGTGGGAGTGACGATGTGACGATACGTTATGCAACAACCAGGAACCTGGTATATACCAGGTGCGAAATAAGGCCTTGTTCTCTTGCAAACATACATGTTTGCCCATGTTTGTGACGGGTACGGTTGCCCTCGAGCTCGGCGAAAGCGTTGTGATGACGATTTCAGCTTGAACAAGAAAAAAAAATTAAAAGAAGCTCCTCAATAGGTACCTTGTTACACCTCGTGATGCTATGACGAGAGGCCATAGTTAATAGGACCTATGGTACACATAAAAAACAACATATTTACGTATTTTTGCCAACAATATTTGGTCGTATTTACCATGGCCCCCCGTAATACAGGATACGTCGGTATGTTTGGTACCTCATGATCTCGTTATACCATACACAAGGTATCGTCGTATCATCGTACGTTACTAGCTGATAATCTACGTGCCTCGCCGAGGACTAAATGGAAGGTGAAAATGAAAACTACAGCATTCAGTGCAAGAGCTATAGTACAGAACAGGACAGTAGCATTAATAGTAGTATTAAGGTAGAAGCAGGAAAGCTACTATCAATATATACTTGATAGTCCAGGCTGGATTAATGCATCCAACGAATACAACATCATACCTGCCACATCAAACACCCCAAAAAGTATATATACAGGGGGCTGTAAATCGCTCATTTCGCAGAAGCAGGGCGGCAAGCCGGCGGTCTGATAAGGGCCGCCGATGAAGCTTATTACGGGGGTCCATAGTTAATAGGACACATGGTATACATAAAAACCTATATATTTACCTATTTTCGAAAACAATATTGGGTCCTATTTACTATGGTCCCCCGTAATAAGACCAGCACTTTTTAGAGTAAATCACAACTAACCCTCTAAAGGCATACTGCAGTCAGCCATTCAGTCAGCCAGTCAGTCAGTCAGTCAGTCAGACCCGTTCGGAGGACAGACCAATCAAATCCCAAGTGCTTTGTTTCCAAAACGGGACTGCGATACTATTGATAAAAGGTTTTAACTGCAGACGGCACTTTCCGATGCCAAGGGCCCCGTTAACACTTGTTCGAGCCCTGACGAACTAATCAATCAACGAAACAAGGCACGTTAAGTCAGGTTCGATTAACCCCTGACGCATTGAATAATGACAAGTGGCCAAACTCGGGTATACCCGATGACTTCGTGGCCAAAATCGGGTACCTTGCTATTTCAGTGACCGCGACGGCCCCAGGGCGCCATCTCATTGGCCAACGCCGGCCACCACCCGATGCTGGCCACATTTTGCGCCGGGTATACCCGATTTTGGCTACTTACCCCACAACCCCCCAAGAGGTACCCGATTATTGTACCGATCTCCCGAAAGTGGCCAGACTATTCGACCACAACGACCAATCACCATCTCGGGGTTCATGCCTCTCGTCCCGACGAAGACGTGCGAGAACCTTCTGCGTGATGTCCATGATTAGGTTTATTCTAGACCAGTTCATTCGCTCTCTCTGCTGTAGTGCTGAACCAACCACACACAAACCACCGCTTTCCCTCCCTCTCCTCTCCTCTCCCAGACCAAAGTCAGCACAGCCCCCTCTCTCTCCTTCTCCCGAACCTAAAGTAACCCAAGCACAGCAGTAGTATTACTAGTGACGGATCATGGGCGCGACGCTACCAACTTCGTGACAAAAAAAGTTTTTTTTTCCAGACAGAGAATGGGCATTGCTATGGAGCATGTCCTCTTATTTCGCACCACGATGTCATTCTCATGTAAGGCAGGGTGTGTCCTACCCTATTTTCAGTACAAAAAATGTATTTTATTTTATTTTCGTCCAGCCCTCGCGCCTGAAATTCAATCAGTAAAATGTACGCGTAATTGCTGTAGCGTACCAGGTACTAAACTGTAGTCATCATGCATCTTTTTGACACGCACGCGCCGGTTTTGTTCGGTGCTTTGGGCTGCACACGTCTCTGGAATAAAAACATTCGTACACGAATAAAATTAGGAAGTTAATGTTGCGTATCGTCAAACTATTTTGCAGTGTACCCAGCAGAGTTACCTGGAGTTAAAGTTGGAAACAACATAGATCATATTACGAGGGTCCATAGTTACTACTGTAGGGCCTATGGTATAGATAAAAACCCGGCGCGTGCGTGTCAAAAAGATGCATGACGACTACAAGTTTAGTACGGGACAGCGACTGCTCGCACGAATTTGACTGCTGAGAATTTCAGGCTCGAGGTTTGAACGAAAATAAGAACATGAATCTTATTGTACTGAAAATAGGGTAGGACACACCCTGCATTACATGAGAATTCCAGCGTGGCCCGAAAGAAGAAGATATGCTGCATAGCAATGCACACTCTTTGTGTCTGAAAACATTTTGTTATTGTCACCAAGTTGGTAGCGTCGCTCATTTTCTGTCACTATTGATACTAACGCTGTGCTTGGGTTACTTTTGGTTCGGGACAAGGGGAGCGAGAGGGCTGCGCTAACTTTGGTCCGGGAGAGGAGAGGGAAGGAGAGCGGTGGTTTGTGTGTGGTTGGTTTAGCACTACAGAGAGAGATAACGAACTACCTGGCAGTCTAGAATAAACCTAATCATGGACATCACGTAGATGGTTCTTGCCCGTCTTCGTCGGGACGAGAGGCATGAACCCCGAGGTGGTTGGTCATGGTGGTCGAACACTCTGGCCATTGTCGGATAAGTGGGTACAATAATCGGGTACCTCTTGGGGGTTGTGGGGTATGTAGCCAAAATCGGGTATACCCGGTATGGCCAGCATCGGATGGGGGCCGGCGTTGACCAATGAGATGGCGTCCTGGGGCCCTCGCGGTCACTGAAATAGAAAGGTACCCGATTTTGGCCACAACGTCATCGGATATACCCGGTTTTGGCCGTTTGTCCTGCATTACGACCCGTCTGGGCTATTCGCCATTTTCGGAAGCATAATTCGGAATTAAATCGGAATAGGTTCGGAATTGTCAGGTTTACCAAGCACTGCCGCCCACTCAACACCTTCTAGCGCGCCCTACACAGCGTCCGACGGCGCCCCATGCAGACCAAAGTGTAGTGTGGACCCACCCCGAGGTACTGGCCCAAAAATGAAACTCAATCGGCCACGAGCAGCGCTCGCACGAAGCATCTAAAAAAACGCCATCTTTTCTGGCCTCAAAAACGTGTGGCGCAAAGGGTTACTAATTGTGCAAGATGAACGTCGTTTCGACTGATTTGAGCGCAACTACAACTCCTCGGACACGCCACGGAGAAGAGCTGCCGAGCGAAGTAGGGAGAGCGCGCGAAAGCGCCGTATGCACACCAAAGTGTAGCCTGTGTACACGATGTGCGGCTGGCGCAAACACGGGCTTGATCGGCCGCGAGCAGCGCTCACACGAAGCATCTAAAAAGGTGTACCAGGAAGTTTTTTTTCTGGGCAGACAAATTGTCGAAAACGGTAATATTTCTGCAAGATGAACGTCGTTTCGACGGGTTTTTGAGCTCACAACCCCAACTCTTCGGAGACGCCGCGTAGACTAACTGCTGCACGAACTAGGGAGAGCGCGCGATAGTCCCGCACGCAGACCAAAGTGTAGCCTGTGTACACGATATGCCGAAGGCGCCAACACGGGCGTAATCGGCCGGCAGCAGCGCTCACACGAAGCATCTAAAAATTACATTTTTTTTTCGTGTCCACCATAAAGCAAGGTATAAAATCTGCAACATGAACTGGACGTCGTTTCGACGGGTTTTTGAGCTCACAACTCCAACTCCTCGGACACGCCGCGGAGAAGAACTGCTGCACGAAGTACGGAGAGCGCGGGTCAGCGCCACACGCAGACCAAAGTGTAGCCTGTGTACACGATATGCCGCTGGAGCAAAGACGGGCTTCATCGCGGCCTTGAGCAGCGCCCACACCAAGCATCTTAAAAAATATACCACAGCAGTAACCTAAAGGCTCACCCAGGAGCATAGTGATCACGTCTTCGAGCGGCTTCGCATTGTTTGATTATTAATAATATCAATAGTACTACTCATACTCACTGTAAGTGTAGCTACGAATACGATCACTGCATTAGAAAATACGTGGTATATATCCGTGGCAAAACGAGGGCGTATACTATATTGTAGGGCAGGGCAAGGGTTGCCCTGCTGTTCCCTAGGTGTTACCATATAAAAATAAAAGGTTGGACGGAGGTATGAAAATTCTCTCGCGACGTCGATATTTGCCACGTACAATATTAATTACTTGTTTGAAGAATCTGATGCTGCAGTTGCCGCTATTTCGAACCAAAAAACCAAAACATAACATCACAGTCGCATCGCGCAGATTGCCATGACCTCGACGTGTCGCGAACACAGCCATACCAAATAAAACGAGTATATATCCGTGGCAAAACGAGGGCGTATATTATATACCTGGCGTAGCGTATTTGTTTTTTCATCGGGAGTAATAATGATGAAATACGTGTTAAGCTGTTATTAATAGTTTGGGTAGAAGAATGTGTATTGTTACCTTGTTATTAGTATAGTATATTATACAGCAGTAGGGAGCTTGGGATGTGGCACAAACACCGAAGAAAGCGTGCCGCCTCGACTACGCTGCTCAAAGGGCGGAGCAGGCCCGCGGCCCGTCGCGAACGTGGCATGCATGTACGGAGCCATTCTCCCTCGCACAAATAGCGGGTCCATCAGCGCGAGCAGCGCCTGCCCGATGCATCTTGTTGTGGTTTGTCCTTTGTTTTCGGGTCAACCAAAAAAGGCCACGTACACGTACGGCCAAAACATGGCAGATGGTGAGGATTATTAACACCATACCTGGTATTTATATATTTGGACGAGGACCCAGGGGGCATCTTTCCCCCGCGAGCGAGAAGACCGAGACGGGCAACGCGACGCTGCCCGCGTCCTCCTGCCGGCCAGTTCCTCAGGAAATAAGCTGTGTTGTTCTTTACACCACCCCACATATTTACAACCAAAAGAGAGACCTACCTTGCACAACAGCACTATGTACAACACCTTCGGGAGTGCAGACGCTTGCCTTTTCTGTAGTGAGAGGACACATACCGGTACCTGGTGTTTTCACTCGATTTATGCCTCGTACCACTACAAAATACTCGTGTATATACCAGTTTTCTACTTACCACTTCTTTATATATTAATTTTCGAGCCCAAAATCATTTATTAAAGATCGTCCACCCACCAGAGAGCAGAACCCCACAAAAATCCTCCAGCTTGTCAGTCCCGGCGGTTCACGCAGCCGTCCCCACTGATCGTGGCCACGACCGTCGACCTTGCTGCGTGTGAACTGCAGCAGGGTGATGGTCACACCGCCTTGCCAAAAAACACAATAGATGTGAACACTCCGACACGTTCTATCCAAAGAACCTGGTTCATCTTTGGCTAATAGTACAGGTAGTATGATTTCATTGCACGTAATATCTGCATCATTCTCTTTAGTTATTAAGACTATTGATAAGTGCTGACCAGGACGCAGACAGTATCCTTAATTGATACCCCGGGAGGAAAAATGAACTTCAATTTTTAAATATTTGAAATACACGCCAGAGGTTGAATTTCAAATTTCAACTGCTTTAATTTGTCTGCCATACGCCGGGGAAAACGTCCACCAAAACCCGTGCAACGAGTGCCCGAGGGGCCCAAAGTTCCAGCAGAGGTACTCCAAAAAAATGCCAAAACATCCTCCACCTCCCAAAAGCAAGAATTCCCTCTGACTTTTTAGCGCAGTGCCCTGCAGCACTGCACCACCCAAACCAGCAGACACACTTGTTATATCATTTTTTACGGGGCACCATAGTAAATGGGACCAAATTTTGTTAGTAAAAATAGGGAAATATACAGGCTTTTGTGTGTAGCGCAGGTGCTATTACGGGTGTCCATAGTTAATAGGACCTATGGGGTACGCGAAGACCTTTACATTTACCTATTTTTAGTAACAATATTTGGTCCTATTTACTATGGTCCCCGTAATAGCAAAGGAGTGGGCTCCGCGTAACATGTGGATTACATGCTTTCGATGTACGCATGCACTGACTTACGCCGCGGGGGGACAAATAATCCGGAAAAAACGTGCAACAGACTCCGAGGACGTGAACACGCCAACCAGGAGCGACAGTAGTCATGCACGCACGCCGGCACCTGAACGCAGGCTGAAGCGAAAGCACGAGCAAGGAGCTAGCTACTTGTCGCGGAAAGAGGTGATCCGAGCCGGAACATTCCAATACATCATGTTCATTAACACGACGTTTTTTTTGCACCATTTGTGAATCGTCGAGCCAGCGTCGCCTCTACTCCAGTCACATGCTTGTCGGCAGTGGAACTATGTAAAGAGTAGGCACCGAAGACTGCTTGTTTCCACAACGTATGCCGTATTTGGTTTCCCGGTTGGCAAACCCTTTTGAATGAATTATCAAGTAATTGATTTTTTCGGAACTAATCCCTATTATTCAGAGCGGGCCGACGAAGAAACGAGCGTAAGAAAAGAGCAGCGAACAAAATTTTATTCGGCACTCTATTAACACCCCCCCCCCCCGCCCGTCCTCCGCCCACCCTCCATCGCAACCCGTGAAAAGATCCAGGCCGGCTAGCACAAGCAACAGGCCACAGTCCACCCCACCCAGGCCCAACACGCGGAGGGCGGCGCACGGAGAAGAACTGATGGCCGATACTGCGTGGGGTGCGTGGTAAGGTTTCAGCTCAGAGGGTGTATCTAGTTCCTACCCTGGGGGGAATAATCACCACAACGCGCCTAGCTCAGGGAACTGGGACCCTCGTCATGTGCAGGCCTGGGGGGCATGGAACTCTGACGCCACGGCGGGCTCAGGATCTTGGGGGTCTGTTGCTCCGCCTGGTGCAGGATCGTGGAACAGTGGTGCCGCTCCTGGCCAAGGGTCATGGAACCACAGTTCCCTGAGCTAGGCGCGTTGTGGTGGTTATTCCCCCCAGGGACGGAATTAGACACACCCTCTGAGCTGAAACCTTGCCACGCACCCCACGCACTCTCTCTGGTGCTAGTTGCAGTGGGAATGTTAACCATGGACACCAGGTCTAGGGCTTGGTTCGAGCGTCTTGTCGAAGAGCACAGGCACCTTGCGAACAACCTTGTTGTTGGCAGTGCCCTAGAACCAGCTGCCATTGAGGATGTTTTGTAGTATGCAGAGCTCTGCCGACTGGTTCGTCCAGCTTGTTCCTCGATTCAACAGTAATCAACAACACCCGCTGTACTACACGAAGAGTGCGTAACACAAACATGTCGCGGAGAGCCGTCTTGTAACAGGTCATCTGTGTGCCATCTGCACGGTAGTTGCCTTTGGCATGATGTTGGTGTACAGATGGGACGGCGCCGAAACGGTGCGATAATTTTGCGGGCGATGGCATTGGGTACTGCCAGTATATTCTGTGTTGTTGGCCTTCCCCAGATCACCTGGTCACGTCGGGGGTGGAGCGTGGCGAGATATGAAGCTGTCGTACCATAAACTAGTCGTCAACAGAGTAAGGCTAAGAACCGAGGGAAAATAACAGGCAAACCAAACAAAGCACAAAGCATCCTCCAGGTAGCGGCAGCAGTTTATGGTACGAGTAGCACAGCCAGGGTCTCCCTGCTGGCCCACCTGGTACCTTGCTACCCTGTCTGCCACCTTCGTCCAGCGTTCGTCAACTATGCCCGGCCCCTCGGCGTCAGACAATACGAAACAAGCAAAGCAGGCGTGAGTATGAATAGTACTATTAATATGAATAGTATTAATAATGAAACAATGCGAAGCCGCTCGAAGACGTGATCACCATGCTCCTGGGTGAGCCTTTATAGGTCACTGCTGTGGTATATTTTTTAAGATGCTTCGTATGAGCGCTGCTCAAGGCGGCGATGAAGCCCGTCTTTGCTCCAGCGGCATATCGTGTACACAGGGTACACTTTGGTCTGCGTGCGGGGCTGTCGCGCGCTCTCCCTACTTCGTGCAAGCAGTTCTTCTCCGCGGCGTGTCCGAGGAGTTGGAGTTGAGCTCAAAAACCCGTCGAAACGACGTTCATCTTGCAGAAATATTACCGTTCTCGACAATTTGTCTCCCCAGAAAAAAACTACACCTTTTTAGATGCTTCGTGTGAGCGCTGCTCGCGGCCGATCAAGCCCGTGTTTGCGCCAGCCGCACATCGTGTACACAGGCTACACTTTGGTGTGCGTGCGGGCTTTCGCGCGCTCTCCCTACTTCGCTCGGCAGCTCTTCTCCGTGGCGTGTCCGAGGAGTTGTAGCTGTGCTCAAATCAGTCGAAACGACGTTCATCTTGCAGAATTATTACCCTTTGCGAGACTTTTTGGAGGCCAGAAAAGATGGCATTTTTTAGATGCTTCGTGCGAGCGCCGCGCGTAGCCGATCGAGTTCATTTTTGGGCCAGTACCTCGGGGTGGGTCCACACTACACTTTGGGATGCATGGAGCGCCGTCGGACGCTGTGTAGGGCGCGCTAGAAGGTGTTGAGTGGGCGGCAGTGCTTGGTAAACCTGACAATTCCGAACTTAATTCGGATAAATTCCGAATTATGTTTCCGAAAATGGCCGCGCCCCAGATGGCGAATAGCCCAGACGGGTCGTAATGCAGGAACCAATCATAATTATTCTGCATGCAGAGATTCGAGCAAACGCCGAGACCAACTGCTGTTATGGTGGTTGGGCGCCGCGAAGAGACACGCTGGGTGCGCTACCCTGCGCGTCGGACCCAAGCGTCCGAGCCAAGGCTGACTGCCTCTGGTCTGGCAGCGAAGAGACGTGGCGAGTGTGCTATTGTATTTAATAGAGTCAACCTGTCTTGGTATTCTGTTTTCGATTTTTGACTGCTGCTACTGCTGCTGTACAGCAGTGCAGTCTACGAGTACGTATCCACAGACAGGTGCGTGCCGAGTGCGCTTCTCTTGGTCTCTAGGTCCGAACCCGCGCCAGACGACTGTAGTCTGGCCACGGAGGGACGCGCCGATCGCGCGTCGGGCGCGAAGCAACGTCGCTATACAGCTGTGTACAGCATCATCATCCAACTCATCGATCATTCTGCTGATGTTTGCTGTCGTGGATAGCATCTTGAATTTAGAGAGCATGCCATTTTTCGATTTGAAAATCTGATCCAAGTCGTCCCAAAATCCGACGACTCGGGTGATCCGATTCTCAAATCGAAAAAATTCCGGTCGGATTTTGCGTTTGTTTCGGACTGCATAAACAGGGTCATTTTGAGATCGGAAAATACAATCACAGCTGACGTATATTAAAATTTATAAAATCTTAAGCACGAAATAGAACCGCATACACGCGTTGCCCACTGTGCTTCCTGCATACGTGGCAACGTAGTATCTCTGTGGCGTGACCACCGAACTTTTATCTCTTCTACAGCAGTAGGATTGAAGAATCGGCACGGACACTGGTTGTGCTGGATGTCGACGGACGGGTAGAGAGAACGGTTTAATGTGAAGAAAACAACAGCTGTAGTAGGAAACGGTTAGGTACCGCCGAAAAATAGGGCTTACCGCTAAATTCGTTACCCACGAAAACGAGAAACCGTCTAGGTACCGCCAAAAAACTTACCGCCAAGTGGCGAGCCTTTTTTTTCATCTTGGTTTTTCCAAGAAAAAAAAAGCCAGAGGTTCCTAACGACTCGGATGATGGGGTAGGGTGCCTTGCTTTGAGTTTCTCTGTAGTGGGTGGGTGGGTGGATGTGTGTGAGTGTGTGTGTGATTCAACATCTTTTTGGGCTACGTTTGACCATCGCGCTCAACGCACACGGCACCAATTCCAGTCCCGGCGGGCTCTGTGCACGCACACACACAAACGAAACCTTCTCGTGCTGGTGCGGTGGTAAGTCGTTCACAGTTGGTCGAGCTACTGCTGTAGTTGCGGCAACGTGTGTAGGCACATGTTTGTGCTGGGCCATGTTGAAAAAACACAGAACCAACAACCGTAAAATATTCTAACGGTTTTGGGTTTTTTAGTTCTACCTTCGTAACGAAACCCAGCTCTACGAGTACTCGTCGGCAGAATGTGCCTCTCCACAGCAACGAGCGTTCGGGCCATGTCCCCGAGACATGCTGCAGTTGGTATTGTCAGGCCCACCCTCCGACTGATGAGGGGACGGAGAAGCAGGAGAAGATCTGTTGTAGTTGTTGTACAGCAGTAGTAGTGCTGGCACTGCTATTAATAGAAGCAAAAAAAAGTTATGTTGGACACACGTCAGGTGCTATATTTTTCGTCTACAAATTATGAGTGTGCAACCAGGGAACACATGTATGAAGGGTTCACACGCAAGTCGAGCGTTCGTGCCCGCACGAAACAGAATAATCCGTACTCGCCCAGCATGATGCATCGCAGATATGACTACTGCAGGTATTACTGAGGTCGCGCCTCATTACAACCAATTACTAGTAAATATGACCCACGCGACTCTCGTCCATCTCTGCTCTCACCGCCGTCGGCTTCAAGTCCGCTCTCACGTCGCCGGGGGAAGACCGTCCGCTGTCCGCTCTCGTGCAGGCAGGACGGGCAGTTAACCCTCAGCCAGGTGAAGTCGTAGTGCGAAGTGCGGCCGTCTTCCCACTGGATCTGCACGGATCGGTCGCTTTCAAGAACGTCCGTGGAATCAACCGCTGCTGCTGTTGCTCCCCGCCTCAGGGTTGAGGTGGAGAAGCGTGACCGTCGCGGTGTCGCCGCCGCCGCAATGGATCTCCATAGAAACGTGCTGCCGTTGGTCGTGCTGTTGGTGTTGCTGGGGCACTGTCGGGCAGGCAGCCTGCGAGCGAGCTGGAGCAGTGCACGCATTGTTGCTGCTCTCGAATATTTCCTGTATGTCGGTTGTAGCTGCTATTTGTCTCCCCTGTCTGTGATCTGATGTGACAGGTTGGCGACTCTGCTCGAGGGCCCTGCTGCGATTGTCACCGATTGTTTATCAGATTGATTTTCGAAACATGTGATGTTCCTTGATATTTATTGGAATTTCTTTATTTGGTTGCTCGCGGCGGAAGAGGAACTGCGAAGAACGGCCGTAAACGGGAAGCGGCAGTTGGACGGGTTGACCGTGCCGGTCTATCCTCCACCCTTTGCTGCGAGACTCCACCCTTTGCTGCGAGACTCCACCCTCTGCTGCGAGACTGAAGCAAAGGAGTTGTCTTCGGTCGGATCAATGCCCCAATGATCGTAGCTTCACACACAATTTGAACTTTTTTTTCATCACTGGTTTTCCGTTTTTTTTAAAGCGTGTTTGTAACCGTCATCTCAGATGCGGCGAAATTACAGCAATCGACTTCGCCACCACTGGCTGCTGTGACTTGGACGTGGCAGGTGGAGGCTCTCTCAGCAGCGTCGTCTGTTGTTGTGTAGCGGCGCTTTGTCTCGTTTGTCGACTGTGACACCGAAGACGCACGCTGCTCGACTGGATCGCGGGGAAAATGCCGGATCTAGGGTTCAACTGCAGAGCTGAACGAGACAAATGGCGGGCGGGTGGCGTCGTACACAGTGAGTAAACGGACAAACAGCAGATGTTTCCAACTGAAAATTTCGAGTGGAAAAAACGAGTGTACATACGTAACTCAATGATGTCACATTATTGCCACAGCTATCTCCGTGAATGCGCATATGCTTGATGTCACCCCACGGTCATACTCTGCCGTGAAAAGTTCCTTCCTCTCCTACCGTCCGCGGTTGCAGGACAACCTTATTTTAACGATCTCGCACGATTGGAAGATTTCGGACATACTGCTGTACCAGGAATTGGCCAACATGTACTCGTGCAGTACGTAGTAATGTGTTCTGCGTGCACATGTTCGTTGCATGATAGGCCCCGCATCTGAGTTACGACTAGAAGAGAGAGAGAAAAGAAGGGCGAAGATGACAATAGGATGGGAAAAAGTAGATAAGTACCCGGCACCTGGCAACGTACAGAAAAAGAATATGAACAGTACGAGTGTGACGACCAGAATGGCTCTGAAAGTTACCGCTTCCCTTTTTACCTGCCATTTTACTGCTACTGTTCATATACTGTACGCCTACCACGAGTGCATCGTCTCATGACAGGTACCGTAATGAAATATGATAATATTAATACATAAGCACGGCACCTCTGGTACAATATCCTTGTCATTTTCCTCCCGGCCAGATCTCAGCAGTTTATCCGACACCCGCATTTCGGAGCCAGGTCTTACCTATGAACATATACAAAACACCCCAACCACTCATCACTCCCTCGTTTTCTCCCGGCGAATACTGTTGTGTACACCCTTCTATCCCATCCCAAAAGCTACCCCGTTGCTGGTGGACGTCGGGCCGGGGTCGTACGACATCACGTCCCGGGATCTGGTGGCCGACGGCCGGCCTGGTTACGCCCCTTTCCTTAGCACGGCCGAGAGAAAGTTTGGCGCCAACATGGCTAGCGACATTCCAGGTCCAGGGCACTACACCACTGACTCTGCTCAACTTAACAACACCCCCCTGACGGGCAGGCCCAGCGATGTCTTCAGATCTGAGACCCGCCGCTTTAAATCTCTCGGCCAAGGGGTGAACGACACCCCCGGGCCCGGCACGTACCTTAGCCACGAGGAATTCGGAAGCAAGGAGCAAGGCGTGGGCGGGTTGGGCAGGGCAGAAAGCGACCGAATAAAGTGGGTGCGAGTGCCGACCGCCCCCTCGATCCCAGGGCGGGAACAAAGCTACGGGTACGAGGAGGGCGACCAGGGAGAACTGGTGATGCAGCGCCCCGTCGACCTGGGCCACAGCGGCCGTGGCGACGATCGGCCAGGACCGGTCGACTACCAACCGAGAGTTGACTTCACACGCCGCTCTGCAGCCTGCATAGACTTCTCCAAGGGAGAAGACCGGCTGGTGGCTCTCAGCAAGACAAGGGCGTCGACAACCCCTGGCCCTGGTCACTATAACGCCAAAAAGGGGTTGGGAGACCCCGATGAGGGGCTAGATATCGGGAGAGCCATCCGCCGCAAGCGCCAGCGACCCACGGCGTCTTTCCACTACGGAACCAACCGGGACCGGCCCCGCAAGGCGCAGGAGTTGGGGCCGGGCCCGGGAGACTACAAAGTCCCTAGCGGATTAGACGTGAGGCGCGACCCGGGGCGACGCGATTTGTCATTCCTGTCGACGTCTCGCCGGTTCGACGCACCGGCGACGGGTGGGGGGAGCCGAGCGCCCGGACCGGGCTCCTACGTCACCGCCAAGAGCGCTTTCGATCGCTGTCGGGCGGCGAACAACAGCCTCCAGCGAGGCGGCCACCAAAGCCGGACCTCTTGTACTGCGCCCGTCGGGTTTCATTCCACTACTCTGCGCTTCGCCGGCGATTCGAGAAAGAGCAACGATCTCGGTCCTGCGAGCTACAATGTTAGCGGGATGGCGGAGGAGTTGGATCGCAAGACTTCGGGAAACGGTAGAAAGGTCGGGGCCTTCGGCTCTACGTCGAAACGGTTTCCGGCCAGAGGCAGCGGCCAGCCCAACTTGCCGGGCCCCGGAGCCTACGAGATTGGCGTGGGTTCGAAGCCAGACCCCGATGAACGGGAGTGTATGAAGTCTTCGACGAAGACTGGTCTGGGGGGGAAGCGGCTTCCGAGCGCATTATCGGCCTTCAGTTCGGGTGAGCCAGAGTCGGATTTTGTAAAAAAGCGTGAGTGATTTATTATTAGTGATTTATCAATATTAATAGCAATACTAATAGTAATAGTAATATTGTCAAGACGGGGTGCGTGCATACGTATAGCATGTACCAAGTATATAGGTAGACGGTGGGGAGCGGGCTTTCTTCTCGGATGTGTGGCCTTTCTCGCGTTGTAGCAGGTGTTGGTAGGTCGGGGGGGGGAACACTTTCCGCCACGTTATGCACTGCTGTGAGGATGAAAACTCTCCATGCGGTATTGTTGTTGTCCTCACATTAACTCATCGCCACAGTGCAATGCATTCTGTGGTCGCAGGACAGGCTCCGATAACTCTGGAATGGAAGAATACCTCGGTAGAAATAAAATCAAGCAAAGAATAATACACATGATAACCCCAGTACATCTACACCTCAGACAAAAATAAAAGGTGAGGTCGGCGCTCGTGCGTGTCAGGTGCATGCGGTACGCTGTACATTTCGCCGCAGAAACCGAGAAGGCCGCATACCACACAGAAAAAATAGACAAGATGAAAAAAACAACTCGGCGTCCAAAAAACGAAAAACGAAATCGATAATCAAAAATCAATATGTGCAGTAACGGTCCCTTCCTTGGGAGCTTATCAACACAGCAGCAGGAAATACAGACGTACTTCGAACCTGCGCTTCCGACCACGGCAAGACTGTTTCCCTACCCGGAATATCTGTCAATGTACGAGAATGCAGGACATCTACTTCAGTACTAAGCAGGAATGCTGGTCCAGGCTGTGGATGGTGGCCCAGGATAGATTATTGAACAAACTGCGTTAAGTAGATGTGATCGATTCTGTATATGTGATGGATTCTGAATATATATATGTATGTTTCCGGTAAATCTCCACCTGTCTTTCTGGTGTTAATACACGTGTTCTGAGAAGCTCTGTGATAACAACTCCGTTGTGTTTGATGCGCGTTCTTTCTATGAACCCGCCGCGGCAGTTACCAAGAGATTCGCTCCGACATCTTCGTCCGAGCCGGGCCCTGCTCCGGGGCAATACGAAACCCGACCTCTCGAGAACCCCCGAGGAGTCCTGCCAATCGGCAAGCAGTCCAAAAATCGTTTTGAGGTGCGCGGATTATGCATCGCACATTGCCAAAACAATAAACCCTCGCGCACACCTACTAATAGCTGGTATTATTCCTCCGCGGATAACTACCTGTAATTCACTGATGGGCGCCTTCTTAGCAACACAATATTTTGTAGTAGTGGCTTGAGTAGTGGCAAGCCTGAAGACCTTCTCGGCACTCTTCGTTGTAACTGCATGTACTGTTTAAAATGGCACCGTTCGCCCACCCTCCTGTTCGTGAATCATGGCTGCCGTAGAAACTCAAGACGGCCCTGTCCCCGGGTCTGGGACCTGGGAGCTACAACGTCAGGGACGTGGAGCAGCTCGGTAAGGCGCGCTCACGGAAGAACATAATGGTCAGCTCGCAGGCGCGATTCACATACCCGGGTACGGCCAAGACGGACAACCCCGGCCCGGGGCACTACGGCTCGGGGATGGTGTATGGCAACTTGTTGAAACAGGTGGGGTTGCGTGCCCGGCTGCTGTTCGAGGGGAAAGCAGTGCGGTGCGGTGTGTGTGATGTTAGGCATTTCTTTGCCGTGCAACTAACCCCTTTAGACTGCTGCACCAATTCATTTTGGGGACAACGTACTTGGAATTAAATTGAAGGAAAAACGGGTGTGTTGTGCTTAAACGTTGTTAGTTAAGCGCGGCAGGCAGACGCTGCTTCTTAAAAAACTGCTCAGCTGCGCTGCTTCGCTGCTTCTTGTTCTCGCCTCGTCGGTCGACCAACGTTCGCGGGCGTCCCTTCATCTCCGGTGCACATTTGGCATATTCATATATTCATAGCCAGTTGGAACCCCCCAAAGGGGTGTGCACTTGTGTCGACGATCCAAACCGTTGTTAAATAAATGTGCTCTCCCAAAGAACACGCACTAGTCTTAGGGGGACACTTTCAGAACTGCGCCTTCGTTTCAGGGACGAACTATTAATAGTTGTACAGTACTGTGGTTAGGATTGGAGTTGTCTAATTTTGGCAGAGGGTATCAAGCCCCACCGCTGCCACTGCGCTCAAGGCCTGCGACGCCCGCCTCACTGGATGTTTTAAGGGCGCATCTCGCCAAGTTCAGGGGGGGGGGGGGGTTGTTCTTGTACCGTTTCAGGCCCATATCACCCTATTATGTAGACACGCCTTCAATGCCTTCTCACGACTAAAATAGGATGGCCCGACGGACACTCTAGCGCCATCTACAATAGTAGTAGGCCTGCAGCCTCGGGGACATGCTTATCGTTCGAGTTGATATTGGAAAAAGCCAGTTCCGGCTTGCAGTGCAAGGGGTGTAAAACACCAAGCACGCCCACTTGCTTGCCGGTGCGAAAAACATGGCCCCAACGTCAAACTTTCGTCCCCGCACGGAACTTTTCTCTCCTCCCGCCTTGTCCGCGCAGACCTACAACATCGCCATCGCAGAGCAGAGCGCCGATATCTACTGATGACTCTACACTTTCGTGCCACATGATTTAAAGGTTTCACGAAAGGTGGCAGCGTGGACAGGCAGGAAGAGAGAGTCGTTCTCCAGCATCCAGCGGCTCTTCGGCCGACGTCTCGACGAACGCCTGTACATCACCATAGGCACCGTAGCAACATACTTTACGGTAGAATTGATCACCGTATTGGGACTTGAGAGAGAAAAAATGACGGAAAAAAATGACGATCGCAGCAACGCCAGCACTGCGTGAGACGCATGTTACAGCAGTCAGTAGAGGTACTTCTTTTTTTTTGCGTTTTTTTTTTTTCCATCACCATTTTTTTTCTGAAGCTCCTCGCATGGCCTTAAAGGAGCTCCACACCTCACCCGAAAACCGACATCAGCAATATATATCACATTGCGTCCCGATGAGTAATCCCATGGCCCCCAAGTATGCCAAAAAAAAAAGTCGTTTTTTTTAAAAACAAGATCGACACTATTCCGACGGTTTTGGGTCCTTAAAGAGCCCTTGGTCATTCGGAAAAAAAGGTTTTAGCGGAAACGTGCTGCCTCTATCATATCATAGCACGCGTCGTGATTGGGGGATGACATTCTACAACATGGCGCACGAGTCACAACGCAAATAGTCGCACGGCACGAGCGCAACTTAGTCCCACCCGTACTGTTGGGCGCTCACACTGCTCCTGGACGCTCCAAAACATCAAATAATGTATCGAAGAATGAATATAGTAGTCGATGTATGTCTCGTGACTACTAAAGAGGTTGATGGCTATCGCGCGTTTCGTTTTGGCGCGCGGGCGCGGGTAGTCACTTGGACGAACAACTCCTTCTTGGAGTCGGTACCATGCATACGTCGGAGAGACACAAAAAATCCGTTTTTCCCCCAATCCGTCATTATGGGTGGCAAGTCTCGTAGAGAAAGCAAGAAACAAAGCGAGGCAGAGAGCAGGACAGAAAACAGAGAAATCGTTTGGTAAAAGGGTGATTAAAAAAATGTTCACACGCGCACCCATCCCGGGGCTAACGCCCGTTCAAAACGCAACCTCTATTGCCTGCGCGAAAGCTGAGAGCAGCAGCTTCGTAGTCCCTCTCCAACCCTAAACGTGTAGTTTCCTCTTGTTTCTACCAAGGGCACTTCTCGACCGAAAGCTCGGCCGCGCCCCCCTGGTCCGACATCCGTCCCTGCTCTTCGCCGACGGCGGGCGAGCTGTCTTCCACGGCAGTCTCCTGCCCGTTCCCCCCTTCGGCGTTAACGCCTTCCCCAGGCGTTCCCGGTGGTCCTGTTTCTTCTTTCGCGCCGGAGCGGTCGCTTCTCGCGGCGGCGACCTTTCGGTGTTCTTGGACGAGCTTGAATAGGTCGGGATGGTCTTTCGCGTTGGGGCCTCCGAGGGCAACGATCTCCCTGGCAATCGCGCGTAGACCATGCGGCGGCACAATATTGAAAATGCACAGAGGGGGGGAGTTAGGGTAAGCGCAAGCGTAAGGTGAGGGCAAGGGTAAGGGATAGGATGAGTCCCAGGAAAGGGTTCCAGGATGGGTCTCAGGAAGGGTGTCAGGATACATGACAGGATTAGCTACTCTCTTGCTGCAACTCCACAGCAGCGATGCGAGCTCGTCGATTGCAACCGCTGTGTGAAAGCGGCCGCCACTGCTGCTGCTGCTGCTGCTGCGTCTACGCGCATAGGGACAAGCAGACACGTGGGGAGAGAGGGGGAAGAGAGGGGGGGGGGGGTCGCGCTAAACAACACGCGGAGGATAGTGCGTCTAAATCTGGAGCATCTGCATCGCCTCGCGCCGTCATTTCCCGCCGGAATATCTATACTTCAATAGGCGTGCTCGGCGTGGGCCCGTCAACCGTCGGCGGCGGGAGCGATTGACCTATGCTAAATGGCTTTTCAGGTTACTCTGGTTAGTCTGCCTGTTAGCCTCGCCAGAAAAAGTTCGACATGATCAATAGCCCTCTACATGCTTCAATGGGGTCGAAAATCAGCAGCCTGACCTGATCTCCCGATGGCTCAAGCACTCGTAGCGGGAGTGGTACTGCTGCTGGGCCAGCCGAAACAAAGATCGAGCCAAGTCCGCCTGGGCCATTCCCGTTCGAGAGCGCCAAGGAAAACACAAAAGGGAGGTTACAAGAATTACTGAGATATGGGAGTGTGCGCTCCGAGGTCCGACTTCGGCGAAGACAACTGGTTCGTCCCGCACACGAAAGGTCGACACTTTGTGAGCAGCATTTGTACAACAAGAACAGGGCTACGTACGTGAACGAGAACAAACGCATATTATAAATGGCATTGAAGCAGGCGAGAAAACGTTTCACTGAACCCTAAAATCCCAATATCGCAGCAGCGCAGCAGAATTTGTGCTCGGCAGGTTTCGATCAAGCAACTCAACCTTCCTGTCATGAATCGACGGTTCGATATCATAACGCGGCGGGTAGCTATTTGATACATTCTGCGCTTCGCCCAGGATAACGGAGAGGCCCCTTTTCGCCCTAGCGACGCTTGGACGCGCCCAGCTCAATCTTAACCTTCGTCGAACCTTCCTACTGGCGGTGCGCACTACAGCAGTCAGGTGCACTTCGGTAACCAGATACCAGTACCGAACACGCAGCTGGGCAGGTAAAAACAGCACATAAGGTATACAAAAAAAAACATGTGCTCTGGATGGACGCACGCTCCCGCTTCAACACATGTAGCGGAACAAAAGGCTTCCAACAACTCCGAAAAAAATACAACACAAACGTGAACAAAAACCAGATACCTGGTACACAAAATAGGTCGCAAAAACAAACATATTCGTAAAAATACACACTCTCGACGGACCGCAAGCGCCGCAACGCACATGCGTGCGACAAACCCCAGGAGCACTGGCGAACAAGAATCCCTGCGTACCTTCTCTGCCGAGAGCTTTAGCTCAACGGCCGCACCCATCCCGCCGAGGCCGCAGGTGAGGGTCAAAAACCTCGCGGTCCCCACTCCGAGGCTGGAGCTCGCCACGCCCCCAGCCTTTTCAGCCTGCCCGTGCAGCTCCGCCCGATCGCGCTTAGAGAGCTCGCTGCCGAAAACCAGCACAGCGACCGCGACCTTCGTCGTCGTCGTCACAGCCGTCGTTGTGGTCGGATCTCCCCCTTTTCCAAGACGGCGGCCCTCAGCGCGTGCACCGTTGTCGCTGCTGCTTGCACCCCCGTCGATGCTGTCGCGCCCTTTCCCTTTCCTCCCAATGCCGCCGCCACCGTCATCATCATCGCCACAGTCACCACCGCTATCGGGAGTGCTGAACGATGCCCCCCCCTCCCTGCACCCTAGCGCTTCTACCACCGCCATCTCCACCCCCGCGGCTGCCTTCGCCGTCGCCCCCGCTTCCAAGCCCGGCTCCGCCTCCAATTCTTCCTCTTCTTGGTGCGTCCTTTCTGGAGCTTCCGCGGGTAGCCCGACAACGCCCTCGTCGGCCCACCGTTCGCCCACCCTCCCCTTCAAAAACTCGACGATCGCCAGCTGGCCGTCCGCGTAGCCTACGTCGCACGGCCGCAGAGACAGCTCGAGCCCTACCCACGAGTCGCCCTTCCCGCGTCCCACCGCCGCGACGCCCCCTCCCCCCCCACCACTCGCTCGGTCCAGCCGGCCTCCGCTAGCCGCAGCTTAGCCCACCAGGCAGCGTGGGCCCCGTGACCCGCGTTGCTGCTGCGGCTGCCGTCGCTGCTGCCATCGATCTTGTTTTTTGTTTCTTCGCCAGCATCTCGGCGGTGGGGTGCGGGTTCTCGAGAGAGGGGGCGGAGCTCGTCGCAGCCGAGCTGCTCCTTGGCCGCGCGAGCAACCGAGTGCACCCATCGTTGTGGTCGCACCGTGTCGCCGTCGCCATCGCTGCCATGAACATCTCGCTCGCGCCGCCGTCGCCCCCCGCTCTCCTTTCCTTGTGCGTCGGGCCTACTTTCGTTCGCAGCCGTTGGAATTTCAACGGCAGCAGTTAAAAAATCAGGAACAACCGTTGAGGTTTCAGCAACGGCCGTTGAGGTCTCAACAACAGCCTTTGAATTTTCAACAGTAGCCATTGAGGTTTCAGTAGTAGCCGTTGGCGATGCCGATGTCGTCGTTAGAAGGAAAAGCGCCGCGTCCAAGAAGCGGCTGACACCGCGTCTTCCAACGGCGGCGACGTCGTCGAGGGACCTAGCGCGGTCATCCGTGAGACCTCTCTCTCGCCCACCGTCGGTTTTCCGCAAAGCAGGCGGTACGTATCGGGCGGGACCCTCTGAGTTCGAAATAGACACGTGGAAAAATCGGGGAGGCGGTAGGTGGGGGGGTGGGAGG
Organism: Macrocystis pyrifera; assembly: GCA_031763025.1. NCBI lineage: Eukaryota > Phaeophyceae > Laminariales > Laminariaceae > Macrocystis > Macrocystis pyrifera. The sequence goes on from JASSKH010000085.1 coordinate 120,201, forward strand.
GAGGCGGGGGGTGGTAATAAATAGACAGCGCTCGCAGTAAAGTTAGGTTGACGGGGTATTCGGTCACTGAGTATTTGGGGGGCCGTATATATGTCGATGCGTGTAAGAGTGCGTATCATTCCTCATCCGAAACATTGTGGTTGTGGCGAGAGAGGCGGAATCAAGCGAGAGTACCTTGAGGCAAGAGGCACGACGGTGTTCCGTGTCCCCTGGATTTATGGGCGGACATTACGTAGGGGTTGCGCGTGGTATTGGCTCGAGATTCAAAGAAATATACAGAGGAAGACGAGCACAGATCTCGTGGAGTATTGGCCTGTTTCGGCTTCACAACAATGCTCATGCCAACCCTGTCTAGATGATTCTATTGATAATACTACCGCTGTAGATGGCTAGACTATACCGTGGTGGCACGCAGGGTAGACTGCTGTGCGGCAGTAGTTACCCTTTGCCTATCCGAGGTTTGCGCGACCAACGACTTGGTGTTGAAATTATGACACCGTACTTTCCTCTGTATCTGGTAGTATATAATACGTAAAGTGAATGTGTGTGTTCTTCACAGCAAACTGTTCTTTCTACCCGTCGACAACAAGCACAACCAGTGTCCGTGCCGATTCTTCAATCCTAGAGAGAAATAAATTCCTGTGGTCACAAAATTACGACACAAAAGATGCTGCATTGTTATGCAGCAAGAAGAGTAGACAATGCAGCGCCATGTCATCGTACTGAGTACGACAGGCGCGACATACACATTATGCGAAAAAGAGAAAACAAACAAAACACAAAAAATTAAAACAGAAAAGGAAAAGGTGCCGTGCCCTCACGTAGGAGATGTGGCAGACAACAATACAGAAACGAGCTAAAGAAACAATACCACCACGTATGAACAGAGGCACGTATGAACAGAGGGAAACTAAAAACGAAGGGAAATAACAGGCAAACCGAAACACAACAAAACGAAAGCACCCTCCAGGCAGCCGCAGCAGTTTGTGGTACGAGTAGCAGAGACAGGTTCTACATTCTAGTCGGTCTGGTTCCTTGCTGCTCTGTCTGACGTTTCCTTCCTGCTTTCGTCAACCATGCCTCATGCCCCGGAGAGGATGCATCAGAGAATACAAGGCAAAAAGCAGGCTCGTCATACACCCAAGACACAAGACTTCTTTCACAAGGACAAAAAGAAAGAAATATGAAAATAAGAAAATTAAATAAAAAAATTCACGGAGGATCGGAGCACGAAAAGGAACACGCAAAAGAAGGGAAAATTAAGTTCGACCAGCTTCAGTGGTTGGCGGTACGAGTAGCATAGACATGACCCACTATACTAGTAGGCCTGGTGCCTTGCTACCCTATCTGCGGTCTCCTTCCTACCTTCGTCCACCGCGGTTTCCCTTCTACTCCTCTTGTCGCCCCCCCTGCCCCCATTCCCTTGGTCGGGTTTCCTTCTACTCCTCCTGTTGCCCCCCCTCTTCCCATTCCCTTGGGCACCACCCACAGTGAATGCGCGGCGCTGCTATGCCTCATCCTCGTGCTATCTCACCATGGACCGTTCGGAGGCATCCTCGTGCCATTTCACCATGAACCGTTCGGCTGCTTCGAGGATCCCCCCGGTACTACTCCCCGCCTTTTGTGCTGCAGTGGACTACAGCACGGCCTCAATTCCAAACACCAAGGGGGAGTGTTCTGTTGACCTTCGATGGCTCGGAACCCCCTGAGGTCTTGGACCATGCACATATGCCAAATCTTGAACTCTGCCAGTTCTAGGATTCTCCCCACCAGCCATCGTCCCGAACATTACCCCACTGGGTACTCGCTCCTTGCCAAGGCACGCCCACCGCAAAAACGAGCCGCCGTTTACGGGTGATCGTTTCGATGCTCTCGAAACGTGTCATCTTGAGGGCATTCGCGTACGAGAGGGTGGTGTGGTCGGTGCGAAGTCGGCGCTGGGAGCCAATGACTCGCAAGAGCACTTCATGGTGAGCCGTTCGGAGCTCGGCATAGTGTTCCGCTCTAAGGGTCCACGTCACACACCCGTACAGCAGGGTCTCAATCACCTCGGCCTTCAGCACGCGGACTTCAAAACTAAGCGGGACGGTCGTTCTATCATACAACTTCCGGTCGAACCGTTTGAGGCATGCTCTCATGAGACGGAGCTGTCGGTCGATTCGAGCGAGAGGTCAGCGTTTTCGTGGATAGTGCCGCCTAGGTATAAGAACTGGGTCGTCTGTTTTTACCTCTAGCCTGCTGCTTCGATGACGCGCGGGGGGTCGAGGGTTGTCTAGTCGGTGTTGGTAGCAGGATTGTCTCTGTTTTTTTTTCTCCGATACCGTGAGGCCTGCCGCTTCGAAGACAGTCACGATGACTGTCATCATTTTAGCGAGTCCTTCAGCCGATTCCCAGACAATTCTTGCGTCATCGGCGGACAACATGCCCCGTACAGCCCTTCGCACGCATGCCAACGCCACACCTCTGTTCCGACTACTTCATCACTGAGTTGAACTAAATGCTTTACGATGCCTTCGTTTCTGCTGAAGCGTACCCGTACGACTTATAACGCAGCAGCGAAAAGCACGTTGAACAGTAACGGTGATAGCACGCAGCCTTGCCGCAGCCCCTGTGTAACATGAAACCATTCCGAGTGCTCACCGTCATCCGTACGCACGCGGGCCCGCGTGCCTTCGTGGAAAGTGTGGAAAAATTGTAAGAATCTTGGTTGGTTCGCCAGCGCGTGTGAATATCTCCCACAGCAGCTCTCGGTCGACAGAGTCGTATGCTTTCTGTAGATCGATCAAGCACATGTACGGCGGGGGGGGTTCATATGTCGTCCGAGCTCTTGCAACCGGCGCACGACGAACAGCAATCGATCGTTGATCGTGCGGGGCGGAAGCCGCACTGTTCCTCCGGGACTATTCCCTCGGTCTCGCAGTAGTTGCTAAGGCGGAAGGAGACGATTTTCAACAAGAATTTGCCTGCGTGGGCAACAAACGAAAATCCCTCTTTATTTTTTGCAATCACTTCGGCACTCCTTTTGGTTAAGGGCCTTAATGATGGCATATTTCCATTGCTGGGGGACTTATCCCGTTACCAAACGCTTGACAAAGATGTTATCAAAACACTGGGCGAATACGGGGTGGTGGATTTTCAGGAGTTCGGCCGGGAGGCCGTCTGGCCCAATAGCTTCCCAAGTTGACATGCCCTCAAGTGCTTCCGTCGTCTCGTCCACGGATGGTAAATCTCCGAGCGACAGTTTAAGCGGTCGCGGTGGCAAGAGGTCGATGATCATGGGATCGAGTTTCAGCGATTCGTGTTCAAGAGTTTGTGGAAGAACCCCAACCATCGTTCACGAATTCGCACGTTGTCCCGCAACAGCGTGCCATTCTCGTCCCGAATGAACTGCTCGCTCCTCGCTTTTGTCCCATCCAATCCCACCGTAGTCTTCACGTGCTTGTAGAATCCTCTCTGCCTCTAGGTCGTTATTCACTAGGAGTTTCTAGATTTCGGCGAGGTACTCTTCAAAATACGAGTAAATGAGGATACCAGGGCCCTTCCTTCCCCTAGATTGTACCGCCTTATTACACACAAGTTTAAGGTCACCAGGGGTCCTGAACTCCGTTCCGTGAAGACCCCGAGACACCAACCCACCATCGGTGTGTCCTCTACACCACAACCACACAAGAGAGAACCCGCCCGGGGCTCCGCCCCTCATTGGCTTCGTCGGTTTGATCTCTTTTACCGGTGTTGGGCGCGCGACGTTGTCAGCGCCGCGGTTAGAGCGGATTTGACAAACTTTAGTTTCAACTACTGTACACCGGCGCCATGAGCAGACCTGGTTCCCCTACCCCTCCCGAGGAGGAGCCCCCCTCTGCCTCTGCCGTGGACAAGGAGAGTACGAGCCACCGTGGAGGAGGAGGAAGCAGAGGTGGCGACAGTCGAGAAGTCATTGGGACAAACCGTTCGATTCGCCACACTGACTCTGTTCGCCGAATCTCAGCTGGCGAGGAAGCATGCGGCGGGACAGGAGGAGCTGGTGCAGCAGCAAGCAGTGAAGCAACAGGGGGAGGTGGAGCTGTCAATTGAGGCGACTCGCAGGGGTCGAATGCCGAAGACGGCCACTTCAGCTCCCTCGATAGCGGGTACGACTCCGAAGATTATCGTCGTTACCGTTAGCGTCGTGGGACGCGACGTTCAGGCTCCCCCACCCGCCGCCATCATCGCGAGGAATACGGAGGAGCCAGTTTGTTCATCAACAATGTCATTATTTCGAACCCGGGACCCGGAGAAGCTACTTGAGGAGCAAAAATAAGAATTCGAACAGCATTTCGAGTACCTTGCAAAACCCCAACAGGCTCCCCTGCCGCGATGAGAAACAATTCAATCCGTGAGTAAACTATTATGCAGGTCATACTCGCCAGGTCACTCACGCAAGCGTAGCTCTTTCCGAGACCAGTTAGAAGTCCCGAAAAACACTACGCTCACTTGTGATAAAATCATGTCACGGCCACCCCGCGTCTGGCGGACAATTCGCTTCCAAAGGAACGTCCGACCGAGTTCGCGACCGTTATTGGTGGCCCACTATGCAAGGAGACAACCAGTCCCACTGCTCCAGTTATGACGCCTGACAATCGTCGTAAAACTCCATACAGCCGACCACCTTTGCCGAAACGTCATAAACGGGTAGAACGACCGTTTCAGCGAGTAGCCATCGATCTTGTTGAGTACAAAACAGTATCCCAGGATTGTATATACGTAACTGTCAGTCATTGACCATTTGACACGCTTCGCTATTCTCGCACCCATTCGCAACAAAGCAGCAACCACAACCATTGCACATATACTTGTGGACCGAGTATTTTCAGCATTTGGTGTCCCAGAAATGTAACATTCTGGACAAGGCACAAAGTTCGAGAATCAACTTGTCCGAGAGTTACGAACAGTTTTTGGCTACAAGAAAGCTCGTGCCACACCATATCGGCCACAAGGTAATTCGGTATTGGAGCGTGTGCATAGAACAATGCACACCGTGCTAGCCATGTATTGTGGCGTAGGCAACGAACACTGGGAAAACTTCTACCGTTCTTCAAAACGGCGCATATTATTGCGTTTAGTACGATACATGAGACACCTACCTCATTACCTCATTTCCGGTCGCATGCCGAAGCTCCCCATTGATATCTTCATGGGAATGTTTCAGGCAGAACTTCCCGATACAGCTTTTTACAGCAGTATACAGGTGAAACCGTCGAAAAAATGCAGCTTGCGTATGAACTATTACGGGGGTACATAGTTAACAGGACCTATGGTGTACATAAAAACCTATATATTTGCCTATTTTTATTAACAAAATTTGGTCCCGTCAACTATGGACCCCCGTAATAACAAGGGCCAAACCTTGATGAACGTTCTGCTGCTCGAGAAAGCATCTATACTACGTACTCACCTTCGTTTTCAACGGTTTCAACCCAATGATTCGGTGTTGGTGCATCAACCACATACTACTGCGCAAGATGACCCCAGCAGTAAGTTACTGCTCAGCCCATGGCATGGTCCACACGAAGTACGCCATCGGCTGTCTCCAGTCGTTTATCGTGTTTCGAAAACCGATCAGTCGAATGAGACATCAGTACATTTAGGAAGAGTGAAATCGTACCACAAACGCAGCGCTTTCGCAAAAATCCTTAATCTGAAAACTCCAATCATATGTTCCCGAGCACAGTCACAATTGCCACATCTCGAAAAAGCATTATCACAAGTATGCATTGGCCCCCGGACAGTCCAAAGCATTATTGACCACAAGCTGTTGGAAAGGTCGCATCTTCCCAGTGCAATGTTCGATTCCGAGTAAGGTTTCGCCGGGCAGGTTCGAATAGCGATGGTTGGTATCATCGTCGCCAAATTCCCCACTCTTGCCACGAACGTGTACACATTCATACCTTGCGAAAAAATTGGCTCAGCGACCATAGGTAGGGGTCCAGATTTATATATCGATTTTTCGCGCGAAGCGCGAAAAAAATATAAAGGCGTTTTTCTCGGGAGTGTTCAGCGCAGAACACTTATTAGCCCCAAGAAAAAATAAGAAACAAGAATGCCGGCCCAGGTTGGATTTCTTATTATTGAAAATGTATTCCACAGATAATAACAGTACAAAGGATCTCGAATTTTCTTATTGTCGTATAATATCTCTTTTTTACTCCTCGTGTATATAATGTGTAAAAATACCTATCTGTACAGTACAAGTACTCTGTTTCCCTTGTGTTCATCATGGTGTCATGACAGAAGAGCAGAAAAACTTTCACAGCGATATAAGTCGATTTCAAGTAATGGTAGGTAGCTCTTCGAGATAAGGTCCGATTGACAAGCGGTTTTTTACGTTTCAATCTTTGGCACTATTCGGATGAAGTGGTTGGGTGGGTGTTTTGTTGAAGGTAACGTGTTGTAGAGGCGGTGCGGTCAAAGCAGGCAACCTCAAAGATTTAAACGTAATAAGTGCGACATCAGCGACCTACTGACAACTCTATAGAATGAAAGGATGTCGTGATAAGTAACGACCAAACACGATTCACCGAACTCTTGTGTACCGGGATTCTCATTTTATTCGACTCGTTTACAACACAAATCTTGAATTTATCAAAACTCACAGCATTTAACGACACAACGCACACAAATGCACCATCTACGATTTACAGCCATCTGGCCCTCTCCAAGCTTCGCCCTAAGAAACGAACCCTTCGAGCCTGAGCGATGTTAGCCCCCCCCTGACAAAATAATAAAATAACCTCTAGGTAGGTTCAGCGATATTTGCACAAAATCTTTTATAACGGGCGTTTTTGGCTATGTAAACGTTTTTCTTGGGCGAAGTACACTACAAAACACCTGACAATAGTGAGGAAAAAAAAGAAGCAGGAATGCTGGTCTCGCCCGAATTTCTTATTCGGGAAAGTTACATTCTATACTGACTTCAGTACAACCGCTGTCAAACTTCTTATTTTCCTGTCATTTACTTTTACAGTGGGGTCCTTTACCTGTGTTCTGGTATATAGAGGGCAATATTCTGTTGTTTAACGTCAAAAGTCGACTTCAAATAGTAGTGCATATCCGCTCGAGATAAAATCCGATTGCAAAACGATTCTTCACGTTGGATTACCTGGTACCTTCCACATAGACTGGCAGTGCAGATATATTTGATGCAGATGAAGGGTTGTGGGGGTGTCGTCACAAATATAGGCAACGAAAAGCAAGAAAAAACATTATGTACGACTGCAGCTATTAATAGCTGCTCTAGAATTTTATCTCGGACGACACAGAACGATCACACGTACATGAGATACTCACCGCAACGTGTCCGAAGAAAGTGGTATCTCGTAAAATATACCACTATGTTAAACACGGATACATGGAGAGTTGTCTGGTGATATAATGACGAAGTTCACTGCATTTTAGACAACACATACAACGCAGATCTACGTCGCCCTCGGCCTTCGCCAAGAAAACATATTGCAATACACGGAAAACGCCGAGACGTTCCTTAAGAAGTAGACAATTTCAATCGAAAAACGTATTTTCAGCAGCAGCCAGGGCTACACTAAACCCTGCACGTTAGTCCATGTTTAACGTCAGTGGCAACTAAAGACAATCGCCTCTGCGACCACGACAGCCATATTTAAATTCCTCGTACGACCCACGGACCAATGGGAACTTGCTAGGAGGAAACTCAATTTTCCTCTGCGTTCGTCTTCCTTCTCTGGGCGAGGGTCAGCAGGCACGATACGTCCTTGCTCGTCCAAAAATGGGTCCAGGGTCGATCTGAGACCATCCACCCTTGCGTTGTGCGCATTCCTGGCAACTTCCGGAATTCTCCATCGGTGTGCGACCGCCATTCCCTCCGCCCACCCCCCCCCTGGCGATATCTACCCACAAGGCGAGGATTCACATCTCCACCCCTGCCCCCACCGTCCCGGCCGCGACGATGGGTGCCGCCAACGAATCCCGCATTGAGGGGTTGGGAGTAAACATTCGAGGCGTGGCCACGGCAGTGCTTAAACTTTTGGGCGGTGCTTGCTGCATCATCCCCCTGACGACCCCGCGGCGATTTTCATGATCGGGAGTCATGCGCGTTTCGCAGACACCGAAGCGTAGCTTTGTAGTTGGCTGGCTATCTTCCTGTTGGTGGAAAAGACGAAGAGGGTGCAAAGATACCGGCGGTAGCTAAGAATATATGACGCAACCAGAAGGCAAGAATAGTGTTGCCGCAACATCGGTGATTGGTTGTGGCCCGAAAACGACTTCGAAGCGCTCCCGCCGATTTTAGTGAGCAGCCAATCTTGTACATCCGAAAGGTACGCGCATTTGACCCAGTTTACATATCACATTATAGAAGTTATATTACTACATTAGTACCGCTATCTATTTTTCCAAGAAAACTAGCTAGCCATCTCCCTGCCAACAAGAGTACTCCCCTTGCCTTAGCACGATTCGTAACCGCGAGCAGGCTGCCAACACACGCACCGAAGTGAACAAGCCTCTACATGTCGTTTCGATAGTTATACAAGCATCTACACCCGCCGCTCACCTGTATATCCCTGTCGTCTGGTCGCATTAGACCCGCGACTTTGTCGTCCAGACCAAGGGCGAGACCGATCCGCTCGGTGCCTGCTCTGGTTCCACCTGCAGCGTCGCCACCTCCGGCATCAGAATTATCTAGCAATTGGTTCAAAAATTATGCGGTCCACGCCAGATGAGCGTATAGGACAGTGAAACCGAAGTCTCAATCACACGCAAGGGCTACACAATATCGTTCGCTAGCATCAGAAGTGTCAGACTCCAACATACGCAAAAGAAGTAGAATGTTTACACGCATGCCATCCTCACGTTAGAGCCCCAGCAAACAACCGTTGACTCACCTGCTCCTTTCGCGGTGTTCCCGGTACGAAGGTCCTCGTTGTTGAAGTCGCCATTGCCTCCGCACCATCGTCCAGCGGTGGCTTATAAGATTCCGCCTGCGGATGATATATACGCCCCGCAACGCTAAATCATCGAAAGAGGCAGGTTGAGCAGACTCTGGCCGTGTTTTGTCTTGGCGTATCCCCCCCCCCCCCCCCCTCCCTCAAGAAACCCTCCTCCTTCCTGAGCAGCACGCTCGCCTCTACGGCTGCATCAAACCCCTCGTCACTGTTCGCTGCGATTTCCTGGTTGGGCGCCGGTTCGGGGCGCTGCGCCCTGGCCTGCGGCAGTGGATACCGCATGTCGTTCCGTGCAACGCTTGCTCGTCGCTTGCCCGGCCTTTCATCACACAGGTATTGGCGGCGACCAGGCGTAACGGGCGAAAGCACCTAGTAATGTTTCCCTCATGATCGTGACCCCTCCCCACAGCCCGACCAGCTGCGTCCGAGCTTCCCCGTGACAGAGAGCTTCACTCGCGGAGAGTAGCTGATGCTGTACAGACACACCTGTTTCGCCGATAGGGCGTAGACGAGATCTGTTTTGCGGAGAGGGGCGTGGACGAAGGCGAGAAGGACGAGAGTACTTCTGTGTGTAGCACTCGAGGGGCGCTGGGCGTTGCGGTTACGTATTGCAGTACCGACATATTCGATGATAGAGCTTTGACCGGCGACCGTATTTTCTATTTTCCTCGATATATTTCAAACCAGGCGCCAGGTCCTCAGGTTCAGGGAACGCAGAGGCGAGGAGATGGCACACTTTGCACAGAACGACCGAGGTGGAGGTATCATATAACCTTAGTCCTGTTTTGTGTCGTTGAGACGAGCGCTCGTGCAGCGGGAGAACGGAATGGCGCTGTTCGGCAATTGTTTCTCCAGCAGGCATGCCGTCATAGCGGCGTGTTATCGAGACGAGTATGCTACCAATTTCAACTTGGCGAGCGGGTGCAAGTACAAGGTATTCGCCGCTTCTACGCCGCAGTTGTTAAAAAACCTGCGCAGCATCCGCTTTGATGGTGGTACTAGTCAGTGCAGGGGGGCCATCGAGCAGAAAGAAAGGCGGTCGCCGTGCAAGTTGGTGCAAAGACAAAAAAAGAGTGCAGGTACTCCTGCCAAATAAAAAGGGACACAGGAAAAAACGTACCAAGATGTTACTTGTCGCGGTTGGCTACGCTCACCTTGATCGACCCTCGAGAGCAGTAGGGAACGTCTCCTTTGTGAACCCAGAAGGGGCCCTCTGCATGTGGGAGAGGAAGGGCGTACCGTGCTAGGGGGGTGCATTAATGGCCGCCCCTTTTTACTCCCCGAATCGACCGTCTCCCACCCGCGTCCACACCAAGAACCTCCTCCTTTTCCACACGGCTGGTCGCTCTTACGAAGGGCATGAACAACATCGGCGGCGGGGGGGACGAACACGATACTCGGCAGGAACTCCATCTCTAGCTTTTGGAGAAGACGGGCCGGCTGGATCACGACGATCAGCTCGTTCTCCATGTACTGATCCCCGTTGCCTCCGTTGCCTCCTGAAGCATTGGGCGGTCAGTACAGGAGTCATCTGGGGATGGGTTCAACAAGCGAGACGGACGACGGACGACCGGTACAGGCGATGTCGAGTTGTAGAAAGACAAACTGCATCACTGGTTCTGACGAAACAGGCAAGTCTGCTCTTGACCACCGTCATAACATTGCTAAGTTGGTGGTTGTTTTGCTGTTCTCTGGCTGCTGGGTCAAGCGTGCAACATAAAACCAGAGTAATACAACCTGCAGTTCACCTGTGAATACAACCGAATGGGCGGCTTCAAGCCGTTGCCCCCGTAGATCTTGAGCCTGGTCTCGTAGGAGAGCTCGAGCTGTCTGATAGGTTGCTCCCTGCTGCTACTGCTGCCTGGTCTGCTGATGTGGTTGTTGCTGTTGTTGTTGCTGCTGCTGCTGCTGCTGCTGCTGCTTGCTGTCGTTGGTGCAGGCACTGGTGCTTCTCTCTACTGCTGTAGTATAATAGCACGGCCTTCCCCTTGAAGTCGACTGCTTTGAGAGTGCTGCTGCTGGCGGCTGTTGGTACTCCTCCTGGCACTGCTTCTCCTCTACGGCGTCTGAAGCCTGACACGGAGAGCGCTAACTGCTGCTGCTGCTGCTGCTGCTGCTGCTGCTGCTGCTGCTGCTGCTGCTGCCGCTGCTGCTGTTCTGCTGCTGCTGTGCTGCTGCTGCTACTGCTCTTGTGCTGATGATGTGCTGGCGCCGCGAGGAAAGTGCGGCTCGTACACGAAACGTGACAGTCCAGTGATTTCGGGGTGATTTCGGACGCTTGGCCAATGACATGCGCCGACTTTAAAACCCGTACTTTAATCTCGCTCGGTAAATCGTAAATATATATAGGGTTTGACCAATGAGAGTGCGCCGACTTTAAGATTCCCACCCGACCTATAGGCCCAGTGCCAAAAAAAGGCTCAGCGACCATAGGTAGGGGTCCAGATTTATATATCGATTTTTCGCGCGAAGCGCGAAAAAAATATAAAGGCGTTTTTCTCGGGAGTGTTCAGCGCAGAACACTTATTAGCCCCAAGAAAAAATAAGAAACAAGAATGCCGGCCCAGGTTGGATTTCTTATTATTGAAAATGTATTCCACAGATAATAACAGTACAAAGGATCTCGAATTTTCTTATTGTCGTATAATATCTCTTTTTTACTCCTCGTGTATATAATGTGTAAAAATACCTATCTGTACAGTACAAGTACTCTGTTTCCCTTGTGTTCATCATGGTGTCATGACAGAAGAGCAGAAAAACTTTCACAGCGATATAAGTCGATTTCAAGTAATGGTAGGTAGCTCTTCGAGATAAGGTCCGATTGACAAGCGGTTTTTTACGTTTCAATCTTTGGCACTATTCGGATGAAGTGGTTGGGTGGGTGTTTTGTTGAAGGTAACGTGTTGTAGAGGCGGTGCGGTCAAAGCAGGCAACCTCAAAGATTTAAACGTAATAAGTGCGACATCAGCGACCTACTGACAACTCTATAGAATGAAAGGATGTCGTGATAAGTAACGACCAAACACGATTCACCGAACTCTTGTGTACCGGGATTCTCATTTTATTCGACTCGTTTACAACACAAATCTTGAATTTATCAAAACTCACAGCATTTAACGACACAACGCACACAAATGCACCATCTACGATTTACAGCCATCTGGCCCTCTCCAAGCTTCGCCCTAAGAAACGAACCCTTCGAGCCTGAGCGATGTTAGCCCCCCCCTGACAAAATAATAAAATAACCTCTAGGTAGGTTCAGCGATATTTGCACAAAATCTTTATAACGGGCGTTTTTGGCTATGTAAACGTTTTTTCTTGGGCGAAGTACACTACAAAACACCTGACAATAGTGAGGAAAAAAAAAGAAGCAGGAATGCTGGTCTCGCCCGAATTTCTTATTCGGGAAAGTTACATTCTATACTGACTTCAGTACAACCGCTGTCAAACTTCTTATTTTCCTGTCATTTACTTTTACAGTGGGGTCCTTTACCTGTGTTCTGGTATATAGAGGGCAATATTCTGTTGTTTAACGTCAAAAGTCGACTTCAAATAGTAGTGCATATCCGCTCGAGATAAAATCCGATTGCAAAACGATTCTTCACGTTGGATTACCTGGTACCTTCCACATAGACTGGCAGTGCAGATATATTTGATGCAGATGAAGGGTTGTGGGGGTGTCGTCACAAATATAGGCAACGAAAAGCAAGAAAAAACATTATGTACGACTGCAGCTATTAATAGCTGCTCTAGAATTTTATCTCGGACGACACAGAACGATCACACGTACATGAGATACTCACCGCAACGTGTCCGAAGAAAGTGGTATCTCGTAAAATATACCACTATGTTAAACACGGATACATGGAGAGTTGTCTGGTGATATAATGACGAAGTTCACTGCATTTTAGACAACACATACAACGCAGATCTACGTCGCCCTCGGCCTTCGCCAAGAAAACATATTGCAATACACGGAAAACGCCGAGACGTTCCTTAAGAAGTAGACAATTTCAATCGAAAAACGTATTTTCAGCAGCAGCCAGGGCTACACTAAACCCTGCACGTTAGTCCATGTTTAACGTCAGTGGCAACTAAAGACAATCGCCTCTGCGACCACGACAGCCATATTTAAATTCCTCGTACGACCCACGGACCAATGGGAACTTGCTAGGAGGAAACTCAATTTTCCTCTGCGTTCGTCTTCCTTCTCTGGGCGAGGGTCAGCAGGCACGATACGTCCTTGCTCGTCCAAAAATGGGTCCAGGGTCGATCTGAGACCATCCACCCTTGCGTTGTGCGCATTCCTGGCAACTTCCGGAATTCTCCATCGGTGTGCGACCGCCATTCCCTCCGCCCACCCCCCCCCTGGCGATATCTACCCACAAGGCGAGGATTCACATCTCCACCCCTGCCCCCACCGTCCCGGCCGCGACGATGGGTGCCGCCAACGAATCCCGCATTGAGGGGTTGGGAGTAAACATTCGAGGCGTGGCCACGGCAGTGCTTAAACTTTTGGGCGGTGCTTGCTGCATCATCCCCCTGACGACCCCGCGGCGATTTTCATGATCGGGAGTCATGCGCGTTTCGCAGACACCGAAGCGTAGCTTTGTAGTTGGCTGGCTATCTTCCTGTTGGTGGAAAAGACGAAGAGGGTGCAAAGATACCGGCGGTAGCTAAGAATATATGACGCAACCAGAAGGCAAGAATAGTGTTGCCGCAACATCGGTGATTGGTTGTGGCCCGAAAACGACTTCGAAGCGCTCCCGCCGATTTTAGTGAGCAGCCAATCTTGTACATCCGAAAGGTACGCGCATTTGACCCAGTTTACATATCACATTATAGAAGTTATATTACTACATTAGTACCGCTATCTATTTTTCCAAGAAAACTAGCTAGCCATCTCCCTGCCAACAAGAGTACTCCCCTTGCCTTAGCACGATTCGTAACCGCGAGCAGGCTGCCAACACACGCACCGAAGTGAACAAGCCTCTACATGTCGTTTCGATAGTTATACAAGCATCTACACCCGCCGCTCACCTGTATATCCCTGTCGTCTGGTCGCATTAGACCCGCGACTTTGTCGTCCAGACCAAGGGCGAGACCGATCCGCTCGGTGCCTGCTCTGGTTCCACCTGCAGCGTCGCCACCTCCGGCATCAGAATTATCTAGCAATTGGTTCAAAAATTATGCGGTCCACGCCAGATGAGCGTATAGGACAGTGAAACCGAAGTCTCAATCACACGCAAGGGCTACACAATATCGTTCGCTAGCATCAGAAGTGTCAGACTCCAACATACGCAAAAGAAGTAGAATGTTTACACGCATGCCATCCTCACGTTAGAGCCCCAGCAAACAACCGTTGACTCACCTGCTCCTTTCGCGGTGTTCCCGGTACGAAGGTCCTCGTTGTTGAAGTCGCCATTGCCTCCGCACCATCGTCCAGCGGTGGCTTATAAGATTCCGCCTGCGGATGATATATACGCCCCGCAACGCTAAATCATCGAAAGAGGCAGGTTGAGCAGACTCTGGCCGTGTGTTTTGTCTTGGCGTATCCCCCCCCCCCCCCCCCCCCCTCCCTCAAGAAACCCTCCTCCTTCCTGAGCAGCACGCTCGCCTCTACGGCTGCATCAAACCCCTCGTCACTGTTCGCTGCGATTTCCTGGTTGGGCGCCGGTTCGGGGCGCTGCGCCCTGGCCTGCGGCAGTGGATACCGCATGTCGTTCCGTGCAACGCTTGCTCGTCGCTTGCCCGGCCTTTCATCACACAGGTATTGGCGGCGACCAGGCGTAACGGGCGAAAGCACCTAGTAATGTTTCCCTCATGATCGTGACCCCTCCCCACAGCCCGACCAGCTGCGTCCGAGCTTCCCCGTGACAGAGAGCTTCACTCGCGGAGAGTAGCTGATGCTGTACAGACACACCTGTTTCGCCGATAGGGCGTAGACGAGATCTGTTTTGCGGAGAGGGGCGTGGACGAAGGCGAGAAGGACGAGAGTACTTCTGTGTGTAGCACTCGAGGGGCGCTGGGCGTTGCGGTTACGTATTGCAGTACCGACATATTCGATGATAGAGCTTTGACCGGCGACCGTATTTTCTATTTTCCTCGATATATTTCAAACCAGGCGCCAGGTCCTCAGGTTCAGGGAACGCAGAGGCGAGGAGATGGCACACTTTGCACAGAACGACCGAGGTGGAGGTATCATATAACCTTAGTCCTGTTTTGTGTCGTTGAGACGAGCGCTCGTGCAGCGGGAGAACGGAATGGCGCTGTTCGGCAATTGTTTCTCCAGCAGACATGCCGTCATAGCGGCGTGTTATCGAGACGAGTATGCTACCAATTTCAACTTGGCGAGCGGGTGCAAGTACAAGGTATTCGCCGCTTCTACGCCGCAGTTGTTAAAAAACCTGCGCAGCATCCGCTTTGATGGTGGTACTAGTCAGTGCAGGGGGGCCATCGAGCAGAAAGAAAGGCGGTCGCCGTGCAAGTTGGTGCAAAGACAAAAAAAGAGTGCAGGTACTCCTGCCAAATAAAAAGGGACACAGGAAAAAACGTACCAAGATGTTACTTGTCGCGGTTGGCTACGCTCACCTTGATCGACCCTCGAGAGCAGTAGGGAACGTCTCCTTTGTGAACCCAGAAGGGGCCCTCTGCATGTGGGAGAGGAAGGGCGTACCGTGCTAGGGGGGTGCATTAATGGCCGCCCCTTTTTACTCCCCGAATCGACCGTCTCCCACCCGCGTCCACACCAAGAACCTCCTCCTTTTCCACACGGCTGGTCGCTCTTACGAAGGGCATGAACAACATCGGCGGCGGCGGGGGGACGAACACGATACTCGGCAGGAACTCCATCTCTAGCTTTTGGAGAAGACGGGCCGGCTGGATCACGACGATCAGCTCGTTCTCCATGTACTGATCCCCGTTGCCTCCGTTGCCTCCTGAAGCATTGGGCGGTCAGTACAGGAGTCATCTGGGGATGGGTTCAACAAGCGAGACGGACGACGGACGACCGGTACAGGCGATGTCGAGTTGTAGAAAGACAAACTGCATCACTGGTTCTGACGAAACAGGCAAGTCTGCTCTTGACCACCGTCATAACATTGCTAAGTTGGTGGTTGTTTTGCTGTTCTCTGGCTGCTGGGTCAAGCGTGCAACATAAAACCAGAGTAATACAACCTGCAGTTCACCTGTGAATACAACCGAATGGGCGGCTTCAAGCCGTTGCCCCCGTAGATCTTGAGCCTGGTCTCGTAGGAGAGCTCGAGCTGTCTGATAGGTTGCTCCCTGCTGCTACTGCTGCCTGGTCTGCTGATGTGGTTGTTGCTGTTGTTGTTGCTGCTGCTGCTGCTGCTGCTGCTGCTTGCTGTCGTTGGTGCAGGCACTGGTGCTTCTCTCTACTGCTGTAGTATAATAGCACGGCCTTCCCCTTGAAGTCGACTGCTTTGAGAGTGCTGCTGCTGGCGGCTGTTGGTACTCCTCCTGGCACTGCTTCTCCTCTACGGCGTCTGAAGCCTGACACGGAGAGCGCTAACTGCTGCTGCTGCTGCTGCTGCTAGCTGCTGCTGCTGCTGCTGCTGCTGCTGCTGCCGCTGCTGCTGTTCTGCTGCTGCTGTGCTGCTGCTGCTACTGCTCTTGTGCTGATGATGTGCTGGCGCCGCGAGGAAAGTGCGGCTCGTACACGAAACGTGACAGTCCAGTGATTTCGGGGTGATTTCGGACGCTTGGCCAATGACATGCGCCGACTTTAAAACCCGTACTTTAATCTCGCTCGGTAAATCGTAAATATATATAGGGTTTGACCAATGAGAGTGCGCCGACTTTAAGATTCCCACCCGACCTATAGGCCCAGTGCCAAAAAATTAGGAAAGTTCACCTGAACCGCAAATACTACTAGATTTCACCGCCTCATTACAAACAAGTTCAAGATCACCAGAGGTCCTCCACTCCGTTCCGTGAAGACCCGAGACACCAACCCACCTCGGTGTGTTCTCCACACCACAACCAAACAAGAGAGAACCTGCCTGGGGCTCCGTCCCACATAAATGTCAATACCCTCCTTCCTGGTCTGCCCTAATAATATTAAGAGTATTAATAGCAAATAGCGGCACCGAATAATTAATCGCGTTTTCCCGAAGGAAAATATCAGGTACCAGACACAGCAGCAGTGAGCCATACAGCGCGGCACGTATTTGCTCTTCTTAAAAAGGTTCGTTTCGTTTCTTGCTGATGTTCGTGTGATGCCTGATATGTCGTAATCGCGTCGCGAAAGGGGCGGAAAGTATATGATATTATTTTACAACGAGAACAATGCGCTGTTCTTCGAATCGATTTTCGTGCACGAAGACCATCTACCAGTGCGTGCACCTGCTCTTATCTTGCGGGCCTTCCTCCAGGTCCCGTCCGGTCTCTGCGATGCTGGAATCATGGGTAGGGGGGTAAAGAGTAGACCGTGGTGTTGCCAACAACCGACTGCCGAGCAAGCAGTCAGGGCGCACCAGTCGGCACGGTGCAGGGGGAAGGAAGAACCAACACGCTTACATATCTCGTGCAAACCTCGGTTTTCTGGGGCCCTTTTTCGCATCCTTATTGAATTTTCGATCGTGACATGCCCCGGCTCCACTTCAACACCGTAGATCACCGCGACTCCTCTGGTTGAACTATTGTCTAGAAGCCAGGCGCAATCAGGAGTATTGCAGCAGGACCGCAGCACCACGAGTGTTGATCTGGGTGGCAAACTGAGATTGCAAAGAGGGCAACCAACAGAGATTTCCTGGCATTTGCTGTTTGTGTTTTTTTCACATCACGTTCAAGATACGAACAGCACGCCCCAAAGAGACGGAGATTCGGATTGCGTTGGAGAGGCAGCTCAGGAGCGGGATACCAATTGGAGAGACCTCCTGAATCTATTCGCTTCCGGGCAGATGGAGAAGGTGCAGCCAGGTGAGCCCCTCGCCACACCCGTCGCTATCGCCCTAGATACGTCAACACGGGATGAGACATCATGTCGGTGGAACGTGGAACGGAACTGCAGATCTACGTAGCAGTACTGGAGTACTTTCAAGAATACAAGTAGTCTGATGTTCTGTTGCTCATTTTGATTTTGATGTTCTGGTTTACGACGCACGTTGTATGTGTTGATCTGTAGCCATGTGATGATGCATCTCGCTCGCTCGGGTTGCATTTTCTGTTCAGCCGATGAGACCGGCAAGGCTTGAAGCCGCGTATGGCAGGCACCCCAACGCTCTGGGTTCGTTTCGGGCTCGATTGTCGTAAGCAGTCGGTGCTCGTTTTTTTGCATGTTTAGGACAGGTGATCGGGAGTGTTTTGAGTCTTCGGAGAAAAAGTGAGGCCTTCTTATACTTACAGTCAGTACTATCATTTAGAGTAGGTCGTGCCATCCATCCGTTGTGCCGATACGATACAGACAACAGTCGCACACTCGAGTCGAGTACAGAAAATGCTGCTGCACCAGTACACAAGATATATTTTGAGACTGCAGAAGGCGCATGCCGTGTAGTTGCGCGCAGAACCGCGCCGTCCGTCACTTTATCGCTGACGTCGCTCCGAAACACGCAGCGGTTGGACCCCCCCCCCCCCCCCCCCCCCCCCCCCGCCCCAACTAGTAGCCTTGCGTTGAACTGGAGTTATTGGTTTTGCATAATGCGGAAGTATCACGCATCACCCACATGCATTGACAGCAATGGAGCAGCAGTCGGTGGAATTACACTGTAACACTTTTTTTTGTTTTCGGGGGCGAGACGCGAGACAGAGCACAGACTGCAGAATGCAAAAATACCAGGTACCAGGTACTACGTGTGATCTTCATGTGAAACAACTATTGATGCTTTCAGTGCGAGGTCATATGCATAGGATGGCCTCCGGGTCGCTCGCTCGATGAATGTCGCCTCTTTACAACATGTACCGGTAGGTTTTTGCGACGTTGGCGATGCTGGTGGTATGATACCGGGAGTAGACGGCAGTAAAATATTCCTGTGCATAAAGACTCGCAGTTGTGGGTAGAGAACTTAAGTGCGCGTATGACACGGAAAAAAAAAACTGGAATACATATCACACCACGTATCTGGTATATATACCTGGTATATGAAGAGGACGAACAAGCAAGGTGCACGTGTGCACTGGGTATGTTATGGTGTACTGGTGTAGACTGAAGTGCCACCGCCGCCAAACAATACAGCAGCCATTATCACCAAAATCGGAATGCGAACACTATTCTTGCGGCACAGGTACTGCTGTAATGCCGATCAGAGACGATATATACGCGGGTACGTACCGCAGGGATACTTCAAGGAGGATTTTCCGCGCTAATAGTAAAGGCATTTGGTGGCGTACACCTTGTACAGAAGCATGATACGTAGTTGTACAGCAGTAGTAGCCTATTGCCTACTACCATGGTACTGTACTTGCTGCTGTCTGCTGTCGGCTCCATATAAACTCGTACGTTCGTAGACTTTCTGAGTTTTGTCTTTTTTTCCTCAGCGGGCTCCATTGGCACCTCTCTGGCCCCTCAGAGCTCCCACTTGATCAACGCCTTCTTACATTACTTGCCGACGAGCATTTTTGCTTGTTGTCCATTCTTTCAGCTTTGTTAAAAGAAGAGCCTTCTTTTCCCGCTTTTTTTTTGTGGGCCACTTTTACGTACGATACGAGCATCTTGACATCGAACATCTATCGTAAGCACAACGAAGGACATCACAGCGCAATCAGTCCTGCACAAAACAGCAAGGGCGTGCTGATCAGAGCGCGATAATCCAAGTAAGCAGACACAGTTGGCGAGAGCCAGCATGTCGTCGATCATTTATACTTTCGCAGGCTCGCTGTGTTCTCCAAACAAACGAAGAGACCGGAATCTGTCCGGCCTGCAATTTTTTTTTGCCAAGAGCCGTTGGCATTTGCAAGTCGTCAGTTTTCACCTAATATCGTAGAATTTAACGGTACTGCAGCAGTAGAGCATGTAGTAGTGCCAACGCTGCTGCAGAGCATTCAGTACCTAGCGCTGAGTAGAGCTTCAGACAGAATAAAAACGGACTGAATTATCATCTCACAGCACAGGCGCGTCGAAGCTGCCTGTACCCTGCACACTGACAGTTTCGTACCCAAGCAAACCGCCATACCATACAGTACAAAAACCAATGTCTTGTTGAGTCCTTCTTACACTACAAATTGCAAAGTTGAGTATCAACTACTTAATCAGTCGAACTCACAGCTGACGTGTTTCATAATTTTATAAAATACCCTGAAATGTCCTCTCAGGAACTACGTCATACCAGTTCGTAGTCACGTAATACAACTCTCCAAAATGAGTACAGCAGGTCTACTTGTACCCTTTCGATCTTTGAAACGCAAACATCGTCAGCAACTACGACATTAAACAGTGTAGTCCCTCATTAACCTTCATACGAGTTCCGGTGAACCCTTTAGGCGTTTGACTGATTTTGAAAAAGGGAGGGCGTTCATTCACCGAATATCATGTGGCTGTTTGAAATGGACTCTATCGCGCCCAAGCTCTTCGTGAGAATGTATGTCGGCCTTCGGAAGCCTGTCTCGATCTACTTATCATCCACTAGGTACGTACGCTGTGCGGGTGTGTTCTGCACAGTATATCGATATCAACACAAGAGTCGGTTTCAGCTATTCTCTCAGTGTACAGAAGCTCCTGCCAAGCGCGCGGCGACTCCCGTCGTATAAGTGTTCAGCTTCCGTGCGTATCGCCAGCGAGATCTGCGTCAATGTCCGCAGTCAGATCGTTTCCGTCTCCTGCGTCTTCGCTGGGAATAAGTTTCACCGTCGTGCAGAAAGAGGTCCTCAGGCAGACGTAAATAACGCAGTCTCCTCGGTTGACAAAGCTCGGTCTTCCGTAATCCGCACGAATCTCATTTCAGCAGGCGTTTTCGTCGGGCATATACCGGTGCTCCCATACGTTTTCAGCACCGTCCCGGTAGTCGTCACCTGTGTCAAAATAAGTGTCCCTGCGATGAAGTTAGGATATATCCCCGTACCTGCAACGAACTTCGCGGCTCCCTGGTCCACCGTCTGGTGCGTTTGCGAGTCATCTCGCTTATATCCGAGTTGCTGGGTGCTGCGGCCTCAGACTTGTCGATATCAGCCATCCTTGCTGTAAGCTCCTCTGCTGGCTGATTCAAAGCGCAAGGGCGACAGGGACTCATATCCTCCGGGGCAACGTGTCCGTGTCCGCCGCTGTGCGAGATGTGGGCTGTGATTCCTCTTGCCCATCCAATAATACATGGAGGACGAACATCTGTGGGACTTCCGTTGAAATGGGAAACGCGTCGTTACCGTCGCGTGGAACTGGAGGATTAGACAGCAGATCGAGCTTCACTCCTTTCCCGTAGAGCGCTCCGACCGACAACACACGCGCTCCTAGATCAGGGACATTTAGCACTTCCAGGTGGATCGATACCAACTCACCTCGGTCATTCCGTACACGAAATGCGAGAGTACCCTTTGATGTTGCGCTAGAGACGCCGCACGATCCATTGACATGCACTCTGCAGCCGATCGTGTCGACCTCATGTTGGCAAAATCGAGATTCGGCGGGCAGCATACGGTGTGAAGTTGCTGTGTCGACGAACGCTGCTGCTGTATCACCTGGGGGGCGTGCTAGATCTAATTTCCATCATCGCCGGGAATGCGATATCTTCTTGGGTGTACCATAAAAGGGACACATAATGTCCTTCCGCGGCACCATCGACGTGTGCAGCATTAGCATGCTGGGTGTCGTCGCTTTGCTGGTGCGATAGACGAAGGGGGCAAACATGCCGGCCGTGCCCAGTGGAGTTACGGCAGTAATTGCATCGCCCGTGGCGATTCTTTCCGTCGTGTCGGCCACGCTCTCGTCCCCCTCGGCCAGAAATGTGGTTGCTGTGACCTCTTTCGCGTGCATCCTCGCGTCTGCCTGCGTTGCTTTCATGAGACGAGTTCCTGTTCGTATGCTCGTCGTTGCAGTCATCACTTCTCGTGGAGCTAGAGGTGTTGCCGTTTCCGCGATATCCTCTTCATTTACCCCGACGGTTGTTTCTATGGGAGTATCGAGGTTCCTCGCGCGCTGTCGTATTGAGCGCGGTCTCGTGACTGCCCGCATATTTTCCGCCTCGGCTTGCACTTTCATCGTTAGCGGTAACCTCTCACCTTGTCACGAATTTTCATGGCATGATAGGTCTGTTTCGCGAGCTGCTGTATCTTCGAATTGCGAGGAGCTACCGTCGCGCTGTTTGTCACAGATCAGTACAGTCTTCAGTGATTCGTACTTGTCATCAGGGAGCGCCTTGAAGAATGCGTGCATCTCGCGAGCGGGGACTGCAACATCACCGAGCGCTCCCATTTCGACACAAATGCGGCGCAATTTCTGGATTACTCGGGCAGGATCGCATTTGTCGACCGGGGTCACATGCAAATTTGCGAGCTGATCGTGCAGCTCTTACATGCTCGACTCACCGCCTAGACGGTATTTTACCTCCGGGGCCATCACAGCACCACGACCATCGCCGAACTGCGCTGTTTCAAACAGGACCCTACGCTAGCACGACCTGGGCTGCGACATTACCATGCCCCTCTCGGGAATCCACCGTGGCCAGCAGCATGCGAGTAAATAGCTTGCCGTTTTTCTCCACACAGCGGCAGCACGTCTTGGCGTACTGTGTTATCTGTAGCTAAGTAGCGCCTTCATCTAGTGCTGCAGGCGCGGTCTCGACGCCCGGCATAACGCTGCCGAGCCCGCTTTCGTACGTGAGCAACCGCTCTGTAGTATCTCAACCGTAACACTGGTTGGGTTCCCCGTGGAATGGGGAGTACCCTTCGCGCCAAGGGGAGGACATGTTCGACTCTGAATCAACCCCACCACACTGGCTCATAACCTGACGATACTGCAGCAGTATGGCATACAGTAGTGACGGCGCTGCTGCAGAATAGCATGCAGTAGCTAGCGCTGAATACAGGTTCGGGTAGAGTAAAAACAGAGTGAATTAGTATCTCATGTGCTTCGAAGCTGCCTATACTGACGGTTCCGTATCCAGGGCAACTGCCAAACCATGCTTGCGGACTGGTGTGATACTGCAATACTGCCGTGCGCACTATTTCGTACTTTGTTTGTTTTCTCCCATCGAGATGCATTTTGTTGCTGCCTGTTTTGTGGCCGCAGGCAGGTTTTCAGGGAAGTGAGCTAATGTGAGAACATCATCATCATCACTGAGCAAAACCCAATATCCCGTTGAGTCGTTCTTGCACTACATAATGTCCTGACATAACTCTCTGTCCCCTCCATGCGCTTTTCGGCCTCTTCTTGTTGAGCAAGCGTAGCGGACGGCTGAAGCCGCCCGCAGAGCGAAGCGCCTTGTATGTAAAGATAAGCACGATAATGTCAATGTTGACGATGTGCTCTCAACTGTCGAAAATTCGTTTTTAGACCAGGTTTCGAGCCGCCTTCAAGCTTCCTCGCGATGAGGTCCACCTCTCGGCCCGCTGTTTCCTCGTCATGCCTGATCGTGCTCGCCTCTTTCGACTCTGCCAGTGGTGGCCTCGGCCGTGCTCGCACCGTCTCCGGGCGGGGCTAGCTGGTTTCGCTTTTTTACCCAAAATCTGCTGGCTTTTGACCCGACCCCCTATAGACCGCTTCACTATCACTGGATTACAATCTCGTTGCTGACCTCTGAGACCTTGTTTCCTCGCGATGAGGTCTACCTGTCGGCGCGCTGTTTCCTTGTCGCCCCTGATCGCGCTTGTACGTAGGCGGAGATAGATGTATTATGCAGAAGCGCCAACTTTCTGCTGTGATCCCGTTCTGGCGTTGAAAGATCGATTGAACTCAGCGCTAGAAACTGAAGGAAAACTCCCCAATTTTCCGTTCGTGCCGCTAAAGGGTATCACACGTATTCATCGCGTGTGGATTTCATCATTACCTCCGCTCCGCTCCTCGGTCGTCCTGAGATGCAGCAGTATGATAGCGGTAAGCGCGCCCGCGCGCGCGCGCGCGAGCCTCTAGAGAAGCGTCTCCAGCGACGTTGCCAGGGAAATACAATTAACTCACGGTATGGTATACTACCGGTACATAGCTACAGCTGTGATCCAATTGTCGTCGCTGGCACCGCTTAGCCGTTTGTGGCGACGAAACTGTTGTCTGGATCCGGATCCTCGAAACACGCGCTTAGGCTTTCTTTTTAGTTCCTGAGCATCGTTCTGCGGTGGCGCCCGCGTTCTACATACCCCTATGTATACGCTTCATATTAGCACAGATGAGGGCTCCGCCTAATATTTTTATCGACCTGTGTATCTTCTGGATAACCCACGATGATGTTGGTGAATGATATCGTAGCGCTTTCGTCGTGTCGCGACCGCCGGTTTGCTACGGTCACACCATGGGACATTGACTCTGCGGTGGTTACAAGCACGAGTGCTGCCCGCCTGTTTCTTTTCCCCTCTCGTATACCATATACACAGCAGCAACAGTGCCCTCGACCTTCGGCGTGGGGGGTCGGGACGTTCCTCGTACATCAACTCGAGTTGGCGTCTTGCTCGCGGCTAAGATACCGCGCTACAACATCTCGCCTTTCCGTACTGCGCTATTAACACCAATCATATACGTAGCTCAACGCTGCGAAAATGCGAATCTGTTCGCTAAACTACGTTTCTGTGTTGCTCCCCACCTCCTGGCTCCACGTGTGCCATTTATAGGTGCCGAGCGATATCTGGATGCCTTCGTCGTCGCCCTCAACGGGGCTTCCGGCAATCAGCGATGGTACACACCGACGTTTCAGCTCCAGATCGCGTCGCGGCAGCTGTGCATCGCCTGTCGGGCCGTGTGCACGTTCCACTTGAGAGTGACCCCTGACACGCCGAGGTATATGTGGGCGTCTTCTGGCGCCCCAAGCGCAGCTGCCACTCACCCTGAAGATCGTCGCCGCGCTAATTTTGTAAAACCTTGCTTGACGCGGGTCCCTGCCCTTCGAGCGCGCGGACTAACGTGGGAGCTCCCGGCTTCGATGCTGCAGCGGAGGAGCGACTCTTTGGATAATATCGAGCGCTTCGCGTTCGGCGACCGGTTCGCTTGCCTTGCGGACGATATCGATTGGCCACGGGGGGTCAGGAACTTGGTGCTCGGCGAGATGTTTGACAGCTCCCTGGAGAACGTGACGTGGCCGGCGCTCCTGCAGCGGCTGACGCTGAGGAACAGTTTCAACCAGCCCATCGATAAGGTGGTTTGGCCGGCGACATTGCAGCAACTGACCTTCGGTTATTCTTTCAACCAGCCGATCGAGAACGTCGCCTGGCCCGCTTCGCTGCGAACGCTGTCTTTCGGGTGGCAGTTCAGGCAGCCGATAGAGGAGGTCTCGTGGCCGGCGGCTTTGGAGGAGCTGACCTTCCACTGCTTCTTCGACCAGCCGATCGCGACCGTCGCCTGGCCGCCCTCCCTCCGGCAGCTTACCTTCGGTTGCATCTTCAACCAGCCGATCCACGGAGTCTCGTGGCCGGCCTCGCTCCGGCAGCTGGCCTTCGGGTTCTCGTTCAATCAGCCAGTCGACAAGGTCTCATGGCCGCCCTCACTGCGAAAGCTGCGGTTCGGCTTCTCGTTCAATCAGCCCGTCGACCGAGTGACGTGGCCGCAGTCGCTGCAGCAGATTGTCTTCGGGGCCTGCTTTGCACAGCCCACCGACGCGGTAGTGTGGCCCGCATCGATAGAGAGGCCGACCTTCGATATCTATGATATTTTTGAGTATCGCTGGTAGGTCGGCGGGGAGCCGACTTGGCTTCGCGCAAATATCTACATGTATCCTGCTTTTCGTTGGGTTCCCATGAGAGTTCCCATGGGGCTCCGGGCCATCCGACGAGATCACTCCAGGTGAGGTCCCAGGTGGGATCTCAGGCGGGATCCCACGGGATCTCGTGCTGTGATAGCTGTGGACTGTTATTGTTGCTCTTCTTGCGGTTTCAATTGCCTTCTTCGCTTCTGCCGCGGTTGGGTCTGCAGCGTGCCTGGTCGATCGAGACGGACGGGCGGCCGACAATTGTGCAGTACGATAGTTTTAGTGTGTGATGAAGCGCAGGCAGAAAAATGCAATCTGCAAGTTTCGGGTCTTGTACGTTGCACGGCAGGCCACCAGACAGAGAGGCAGGGATACTGACATTTTTGGTGTAAGCTAATTAAATGTTCATGTCGGCGTCGTCGTATTGGAACAGGTTCTTTGTCTGGAATATCTTAGGGGGGCGATGACAGGGTTTGCAAGAAAATGGCTTTTTTCGTCAGAATCCATCGCTTTTTTGCCGGTGAATTCGAACAAGGGTAATTCCTAATGAAAAAAGACCGATTTCACGAAGCGTGACAGAAAAACTTGGCTTTAAATTTCGGAAAATGTGAGATAGCGATAATTTACAGCTGTCAAGGATCCTACTCTTTCTCTCACAACATATTGTTTTTAGCGTATGTTAGGAATGACCATAACATCACAACGGAAAAGGAACGTACGCCACCGCGAGAACATGTTTCCGCGGGCGATGCCGAAAGGAAAGCTCAGGATGACCGACGATATGCTGGTCCGGAATGAAAAACGAAGTGGCTTGAGACGACAAGGTGTCCGAGATCAGGGTTAAGACTCGACTTGGTACTGGAGCGTTCTGTGGTGGGCATGTTGGAAAGGTTTTACCCTGACGCTCAACGTTTTTCACGACTGGCTGCAATTATTTTTTGCGTTGTATGAAAGTCCCAGTAACCTACCCCGACGCTCAACGTTTTTCTCGACTGGCTGCAATTATTTTTTGCATTGTATGAAAGTCCCAGTAACGGTGTTGTTGCCATGAAGCATGTATTACGTGTTGTAGTGGCGAAGCGTGGCAGATGTTTCCACTTGCTGTGGCGGCGTCAGACATGTCGCTAGCTATGTGTGTGCGGTTCGCTCCGAGAGGGATGTGGTTGCTTTTGTTTGCGGGTCTGGGGTGGAGGGTACAGCTGACAGCTGATCGCCCGAACCACGGAGCGCGGAAAGAATGACTAATTGAGAACGGGGACTACTCACCAAGCAAAGTGTAGGCCGCGTAATAGACGCGTATTGATCCGCAGAGAGTACTGCCATTGTCGTTTGTCTTTGTGACGCGCCAGGAGTTAACAGGTTTGCGGTAAGAAGCGCGCAACTCCCTAGCACTAGATAGACGAGCAGCGAAAGAAGTCACGTTGCTGTAGTTATTGCCCACATTGTTGTGTTCTTGCTCTTCTGTATTGTCTGCTCTTAGGTATGAAGAAGACTGATACCGCTTGTACGTTGTGAATTGGTTCAACCTTGTTGGTCCTTGCCTGTGCAAGCTGAGTGATACGCCTACCGCGCGGTCTGCACAATTTTCCCGATGGAGGAAATCGATTTAGATGGCCAGTAGCTCCCACGCGGGTGTTGTCTGTCAGTCAGGGTGCATAGGGCCGTTAGGCCGACGGAGACGGTACTCGGAAGCAAGACGGTAGAAGGTAGAAAGGGGGTCGAGTGAGGGCAACGATGGCGTTGCTAGGCACGGCGTCTGCCTTTTTTTTTTCAGTTGTTGTGTTGGTGTGGTGGCTTGCACGGAGAAAAAAAACGTTTGTGTTTGTGTACAATTAAGCACACGCAATCCCAGATGTTCGCAACACTGTCCGTAGCCTGAAGAGGGAGGGAGAAAGTTGGGACTTACGCTTGGAGTAGCAACCAACAGCGCACGGCTGATTTATGGTGACGAGGTGTGGCACCTGGTTCTGTCGTTTTGTTTTGGGAGATGGTGAGCCTCCGTTTTCGTCCGAGTACATCTTGTAGAAATAATCTGTATATTGCGCACCTGGTACTATCCCCGTTCGAATTTTTCCGTGCAAGATATGTTTTAGAGCTCGCGCACGAGAAGAGGAATTATTAATGCGAGTCCGCACCAGTGTGTTTTTGTGTGTACGTACTATGTGTGCGTGTTTGGCAAACAGTGTGTCGCTCAATGAGTATATTTGATGAAACACATATATGGGCACCGAGGGTCAACTTGCTTTTTCCGCGGGTCCGCCATCTGGGCCGCTAGCTGATTTGATTCGGACTGGTGGCGGGATGGTCATGTGAAGTCGTGTTGCCTAGCGAGTTGGGGCTCGTTTCATGTCGAGAAACTCCCCTCCCCGTCGCTTGCTATTATTGTCCTTGTTTGGTTCGGCCCATGCGTCGTATGGTATGATATGTTGCGCATGTGTAGCGTAGTGTACGTGTATCAGACACAACAAGAGTTTTGTCGTCACCATCGTGTTTGCCGTCGAAAATAAAACGCAAAGTTGTAGTGGAAGGTCCTATTCCCGGCCCGTTTTCGAATCCTCTGCTATAAGCTCCGCGCTTTTTTGTGTATGTTGCTTTCTTTTAATCGGGCTGTCCACGGCATCAATGTTGCGGCAGCGCACTTATATATACCACCCCCCCCCCCCCACCAATGCTCCGTCTCGAAAGGGATGCGTGGTTAATGGTAAAATAACTAAGGCAAGCAGCAAATGAGTACGCCCCCCCCCCCCCCCACCACCACCACCACAAATCCTCGCATTGTTTGCACGAATTACTACGACTTTCTCCCAGGTCTTCCTGCACTGGAACTTGAAGTAGCTCGCTTTTCTCCGTTTCATTACAGTTCGAGCCACGCGCGAGTAGAATTGCCATGGGAAATGTAACAGGGGTACTTTTTTTTTTTAGCGTTGTGTAAACGGCCAGCAACCCCCTTCGTTTTCGTTTTGGCTGAGCTTCAATAGGGTTTTAACTCTCTTGAGCAAGAAGCGACTTCGCCTCAAAGTAGATCTCTTGTTACCCTACTGCCCTACTGTACGTATTCCCTTGTAGCTGAACTCTAAAACTCCTAGAGGGCCTTGCCTTAGGCTCTACCAGGTAGTTACTTCGATTTTTTTTTTCAGCTTCGGCTGTGATTGCTGTCCTCATACCGTCGCAATCCGCGCTTACTGTTTTCCAGGATGTTCTGACAATGCTGTATGGAGTGCAGCGTACAGGCATACGTATGAAATGCAAGCTCTTACGAAGTACCACTTAGTGGATGGGATATATAAAGATTGTTGGGGTGCACATATCAATACATAAAATGTCCGTATATTTAGTCCCATAGCGATATATATCTGCAGAGGGTCTAGACTGTTTAGAAAAGTGTGTACCATGTTGGAATGTTCAGGTAAATGTTGAGCTGGTGGGAGGGTTTATGGGCGCGGGGGGGAGGAATGTTGGCCCTCTCCGTTTGCTGTCTTAGTGGCTCAGAGGTTTATCCTTTATGAACGAACAGGGCGTGTGCACCGGACGACACAAACCAAAGCGGTATTTGGCTTCCTCGTCAGATACGTCGAAAGGCAGGTCCTTTTGGAGAGGCTTGCTTGCTCCGCAGAACGGTGGGATCGGTGCATCCTGTTTCTGCTAGCGTTAATGGCTGTGGGTATTGTTTTCGAGCATCTTAGCAGCTAGATAATAGCGGGAAGGGTTTCGAGCCTCTAAGCAGGTGGTGGCGGCTGCGTGTTTGTGTTTCGAACCCGCGCCCACAGTCCCACACAAAGAAAAGTGGGGACTGGGCGTAAGTGGGTTGGGTTGCGGCTTTTCGAGCGTGGAAGGTTGAAGTCGAAAAGCCTTCAGCCGATACGATAGGAGTGATACATTTACAGTATATTGCTGTAATAGGTTGCCGGGAATGAGTTGATATTAGCCAAACAGAGACCAAGCTTCGACTAATATCTTCCTCCAAGATCGGGGTGCTCAAAAACCGCGAGAGCTGGGTATGGCGTCCGGTGCGTGCATACGTTCGCTGTTCAGGAGTGAACTCACTCCGTAGCGGCATTGACACCGCGGGGTTAACTGATGCTGTAAACAAGCTCGCGTCGTTTCTGAGGGAGAGGGCGTATCGCTGTGTGCCGGTGTTTTGTTGACCACGCTGGCAAGGAAAGCCTTTCTATGGCACAGGTGGTGTTGGTTACGTAGGGAAGTTTCGACGCGGCCATTGGGTTTGGGGTAGTTTGGGCCTGGAGGTGACCTTGCGAGAGCCCAAGCAGCGCTGGTGAACGGCGCAGGGTGTTTTTAACACAACGAACAACAGAGCTGTCGGCAATATGTTGTTAACTGTATTGTTGGGAAACACAAAAAGAAAACACGGACGGCTCAATCGTCAACCCTTATTAGAACTGCACCTAATTACCTCACACTGAATCCAGGTAGTTCTCCCCATAAAACGTGGGTGAAATTGTTTTTTTTTTGCGCCCCGGAGAGCGCGACGTGAGTGAAGTTATAATAAGGGAGTGGAAGCAAAAGATAATGTGAACGGTGCGGGTCGGCATATTTCACGCCGGACATACAGCTCGGCGTTGTATGCCCCAACTCAGTAGAAATGGTTGGCACGGAGAATGCTGCAAATACCAGGTAGTATGCGTTACTGCTGTGCAATGCGGCCGGGATGGATCCGAAAACCGGTGCACCGTAAGGATGCGAGTCATCGCATCCCCCCTAGACCGATACTTAAAGCTCTCGATTGCTCCACAATCAAGAGGCTGCGAAAACCGACCGACTCGTCCAAGGAAAGCTCTCAAAGAGATCTTTCCATAAACGCCCTCTCTTTCTTGCATTGACACCCTCCCGGCTGTGGAGCAATCTCGAGCTTCCAAATCGGTCTGGGGGGGGGTGCGATGACTCGCATCCTTACGGCAGTAATCGACGCCGAAAGGCCCGACACCAGTTGCATCAAATCAGGACCCCGCGCAAGCCGCAAGGACGGCATGCATCTGTACGCGCACTTACGTGTTGAACCAATCACAAGATCGTCTTATTTTAGCGTCTGACGGTGTATATTTTGCGCGCGTAGCACCTGAGGCAGTACAGTAATGAATAACGAAGCTGCCAGCGGCCGTAATTATGTACCTCGGGTACTATTACGGGGGTCCATAGTTAACGGGACCAAATTTTGTTAGTAAAAATAGGTAAATATATAGGTTTTTATGTACACCATAGGTCCTATTAACTATGTACCCCCGTAATACATACAGTACGTGATACGCATCTCTCGATACGTGAACTGGAGGGCGCGGCCAACAACCGCCCTAATGGTAAAAAAAATAGTACAGCGATATAGTGATGCTGTAAGCTAGCGTAAAATATAGTGGGTTGGGCTGCAAGTAAGTATGAGCGTTGGAGGGGGGGACGGAGGAGTATTGTAAATAAAGAGGACATCTTGACAGTTACCAGCAATCTCTCGAGCAAAAGAACAGCACCACTATCATCGAATCGTTCGATTAGCGAGCGTGGAGTTGTTGTTGTCGTTTTTGTGGCAAGGGCTGTAAGTGGAATCTCGGACAGCTGTGTCCGGCGGGAAGAGAATAAGGGATGCTTTGGCCTTCTGCGAAGTAGATGGTAAACAAGAGAATTGCTGGCGGAGCTACTCAGAGGCACCCCCAATCACCTTAGTCCAGCGTAGCCCCACCGCGTATTGCGTGTGGGTAAAGCTCAATGTTTTCGTTGGAGAAGCGCCGGAGATACAGCTCAGCAGTCTCGTTTATTTTCTTCGCATGCACGCACGCACGCGATCACTGTATAAGCGGCACAGTAGAGTTGCACCCCGTCTGACTGAGAATCGGGTACGTACCCGGTGGCGGGTACCCGGAACTGTCGGAACCGGAACTGTCCCGGTCCAACTCACGGAATCTCGGGTAATTGTACCCCGGGTTTACCCGTCGATTGTTCTATACGGAGGCCCCAAGACTAGGGTATACCGTGATTTATCCATACACTGCACCAGCAGCAGCAGCAGCTGTGCCCCTGGACTTTCGCCTACCACCCCTGCACACTACAGACGGAGAATAGAGAATACCTTACGTACCTGCCTTCGCACAACACGCTACACGCGAGTACACAGACGCACACGATACCCCTACCACAGCGTAAAAGCGGCCCTACTTTACCATGAACCACAAAAGATGGACTAATCACGAGAAGTCCCAACCTTCCGATCGATATTGATGTTCGTAGAGAGACCAATGCGATTGCGGCAATGAGATCGACCACCGAAATGAATAGTGTTCGTATGGTAACCCGGGTGCCCGAGTATCTGTGTCCGCCTTACCACGACGCCGCTCAAACGCAAAAAGGGGAGCAGATAGTGTATGGTAAACCGGGTACCCGGGTACATGGGTACCCGTGTCTGCCTTCCCCGCCGCCGCTAAAACGCTAAAAGGGGAGCAAATAGTGTATGGTAACTCGGGTACCCGGGTACCCGGCTACCTGTTTGGACCCGGGTATCCGGTTCCGGTACCGGTTCAACCCCCCCCCCCCCACCTTGTCTGGTACCCGGTTCAAAATTTTGAGGCCAGGGTGCAACTCTATAGCACCAGAAGAACAAACGGGACGTATTGGTCTGGACGACACCAAGCACGGCCTACGGGCCAAAAGTCATCTGGTCGTACACCCCGAATGTTAGCCTGCTGCCTATATCTGTTGTGTATAGCTGGTTGTGTACCATTACATGTACGTAATGTGCAAAGAGGGACGCATGCCAATTCCTCGTCCGTTTGGATCTGTGCTCTGCCATGTTTGGATCCAGTTTTTTTTGCGTTCAGGATTTTTTTCATGTCCCCTCACACCCATACATGGCACATGACACGAAAGCCACCTAAGTTTGTACAACTCCCCATTTCCACAAAATATTGCAAATCAATGGGAATCCTAGTCATTCCCATTGTTGCAAATTGCCGTCTCCGTCTGGTCGGTGGACACGAAACAGGACAGACAGAGTCAAGGAAGACACCCCGGGCCAACCTCGTACGTTCCCCGCCATGGAAGAGCGACCTACAGCTCGTTTCCGTATGCACCGCTCGATTCGCGTCGCAGCAGCGGCAGCGGCAGCGGCAGCAGCAACAGCAACAGCAGCAGCAACAACCACCTTTTTCGCGTCTCCTTTGGGTCAAGTAGAGGCGTTCATCTGCGGCCCCGCGACGACCACCACTAGCAACGGCGGCCATCGACTACCCCACCACACGCAGCGCCGCTCGTCCCGGTGCGCCCTGCACACCACCACTGCCACCACCACCATAAGCAGCAGCAACTATCATGATCGAAGAGTCGACGGCCTGGACGGCGCAAGCAGCAGCATTAGCAGCAGCGGCAGTCGACGGCGGCAGCGGCGGTTCCCAGGCAGGACTGGCACCGTTCACCCTAGCAGGGGGGTCTGGGGCTGCCCTTGGGAGCAGTAGCGCCGTTGAGCACAGGAGGCGGCGATGACCAGTATTTTGACGCGGCGGCAGGGCAGGTCCGCCGAGGGACGGGAAAGGTTCAGCTCCCGCTTGGTCTGGGCCAAGGGCAAGGGTGGGGGTCGCGGACGGGGGACAACAGGCAGGCAGGCAGCACCAGCACCAGCACCAGCAGCAGCGGCAGCAAGGGAGGGAGGGGGGAGGTGGGCGGAGGGGGAGACGGGGGGGGGAGGGGTAGACGAAGGCCATTAGGCCACATCACAGACGAAACGCTGGACCTCATCCGTGCGGAGACGAGCATCTCCGAGGTCATCGGCCAGTGAGTTATCAATCATCTTATCAACCGTAGTCCTTACTGACACGTACTGGTAGTGCGTAAGCGAGTGTGTGGCGTGCTCGACGGTTGTCTTTGGAACGGGACATGACTGCTGCTCCTCCTCCTGCTATATATCCGTTCTGCTCCTGCTGGTGGTGGTACCCTGTCCTGCCGCATGCTTCTGTCGATTGCACCATACACCCTGGTACGTACACAATCAGAGTACTCGTTCGTGAGTGTACGAAGTATGAATGCCTTGTACAACAGGTGTACGTTAACACAACAGCAGTTATATTCGTATATGCAGCGGCAACATGCAGTCAAGTGTGCGGCTCGTAAGGCCACCGCGCCACCGCGTAAACACACCGTCTCCACGTCTCCACCCACCACGTTGCAGCAGCAGCACCGCCGGCTGCTGTTTAAAAACACCCCCCGAGAGAGAGAGGTGCACAGCGCCAGTGTTCTTGCGAGGCACAACGCTGCCGCTGCTGATGCTGCTGCTGCTGCTGCTGCTGCTGCCTGTAGACCTTACGGGGGACCATAGTTAATAGGACCAAATACTGCTGTTAGTAAAAATAGGTAAATACAAGGCGCTTCGCTCCGCGGGCGGCCTGCGCCGCCCGCTACGCTCGCTCAGGAAGGAAAAGTACATCAAATTGTGCGAAGCGGACGGAGGTCCAGGTCCATGATGGTGTTTTTCACGACTGCTGTAGTTAGTTGCAAGCTGGCGACTTGATAATGCCAAGAGTCCCGCCGCCATCACGCTTCATTCATTGATTGATTCATTGAGGAGAAAACAGCTCGGACGCCACATACGCTTCGCGTCGCGGGCGGTTATCCGCTACGCTTGCTCACATACATGTCGTACGTACGTACATACCCCAGGTGGGGTACTTATTTTCTTCTTTCGATATATGTGCTCTGATGTGTCTGTACTCTCGTTTGTTGTACGAAAGATAAAGGACAGCACACGGCACAGCAACACAGCAAAAACAATGAAAATGAAACCGAAAAATTCTGAAAGAAAAAAAATCCCCGTCCCCTTTCGTATAATAATTTACTACCTGATTGAAATACCATACACCAAATCTCAAAAGAAAAAATGAAAAAAAGAAAAATTCAAACAGCAGAGCTTCTCTCTCAGCCTCGTACGCCGCCCGCCCCTCGCGCGACCATCTCGCCCCCGATTCGGTCCGGGTAAAGCTTTCCTCCTTCTCTTCCACAGTGAGCCCCGTCGCCCGCCTCGCGTAAAGCCCGGTGCTCGCCGTGGACCTCGTTCGCCAGCTCGACAATGTTGGTGCTCATTCGGGGGTACCTCCCTCTTGTGATTTCAGCCCGGTCGCAAAAATAAGCACCGCTTGAATATTATCTTACAATTCCGAACGACCCTTAAATACTCGTACGTACTCTATCAAAAATCACAAATGGAGGCCAGACAGAGCCTATTGATGCATCCCTCGTGTCTCGAGGCACACGCGACGCCTAGGCACGAAAGCGGCGACCGCGCTCCTTGCAACTCCTCCTCTACCCGCCAGCACCCGCTGACACCCGCGGCGGTGCCGGGTTCGCCCGCGGAACCGTGCTCGGAGTATACACGCACGCACACGAAACGAAAGAAGAAAAAAGGAAAGAAGGACTGAAAGTACGAAGAGAAGTGGAGAAAACAAAGACCCGCTGGAAGGGTCCGGCATGTAATAACAGGAGGCGATTCCCAAGTGGGAGCTCTGAGAGGCCAGGGACGTACCAACGGAGCACGATCAGAGGTCGAGATATCTATAAGTAAGTTCTATATAGGTTTTTGTCTGTACCGTACAGTAGGTCCTATTTACTATGGTCCCCCGCAATAGTAGCACCAAAGCTTGACCCCTGCAGTCCCGTTTTGGGGACAAACCAGTGTAATTCTAAGTAGTTTGTCCCTAACGTGGGACTGCGGTCCTATCAATGAAAGTGTTGTCGTCACCCTTTTGGGACTTAAGATGGAAAAAAAAAAAAGCGACGACGAAAAAAATAGGGCTCCTGCACGGAGCATGACCCGACCGGCCGGTTGGGTCCGGATTTTTTTTTTTTAATCTCACGGGTCGGGTCAGGGAGGGTTTCAGAACTCTCACGGGTCGGGTCTGGCCACCCTTGCTCGACCTGGCCTGACCCGCGAGGTTTTGAGGCTGACCCATGAACAGCCCCGCGAAATAAATAACTACGAGGCGTACATACGTACATGTACTATTACTGTAGTACGAGTATTCATGTTGATAATACTGGTATTCAGCTTTCAGCTTCCTACTCTAGGTCACTGCGTTTTTGGGGGGATGGCAGCTTTTGGGTTCAAACCTCGTGCATACCACTCTTCTGTCCCGAACTGAAAGGACCGTTTTGATTGAATATTAATGTAAAAAAGTTCCTTATTTTTCCGTATATAGTAGTGGTACAACTCCAGGAGTCGGACGACACGGGTGCGTCAGCCGTGAATGTCGGGATGTCATACCGGTCGTATATACATAGCGTCGTAGTCCTACACCTGGCGTGTCAGTACTGCCCTTGCTTCTGCGCGCTCGCGCTACGAACGTGTAAATCGTACATGATGGAGACGACGAAACGGGTACCCGTTCTTTGGTGTCTGGTCTCTCATCCCTGGCTCCCCAAAACCCAAAACCCAAACATACCGCGCTGGGAGCGACTATGTATCACACCCCGTCTGATGTTTATGTCAGATTCCGAACGGGGCTTGTGTCCCAGGGCGAGAGTGGTGGTACTCATGCAGTCCTCATTCAAAGCCGTGGCTGCGTCAGTAGGTGCCGACTGCTGTGCTGCTGTTTGATGCATGGAAGGCTGCTGTATATGCATGACTGTATTCCCCTGACATGTGTAGCACCAGGTTACTTGCTATCACGCGGGACCACAGCAATCAGGACCCATCATATAGACAAAAACCTATATATTCTGGTACTTTTACACAGCATATTTGGTCCCGATTACTGTAACGGGGGTCCATAGTTAACGGGACCAAATTTTGTTAGTAAAAATAGGTAAGTATATAGGTTTTTATGTATACCATAGGTCCTGTTAACTATGAACCCCCGTATTACGTTGATCCGCAGGACGATGCTGATAGGCACCATGTACGATACAGTTCAAACCTTTAGTACTAGCAGTATCAGTTACTGCTGCTGTTTTTTGCATGCAGGACGCGTGAAGCGTGCTGTATCTTTTAGCAGGCGTGCTGCGCCGCGGGCCCAAGCCAAATGAAAAAAAAGAAAACCGTAAGAACTGCCTACCGTACGTTGACCACTCGCATGTGCTGCTGCTGTGGAGTCAGCACGCCAGCAGCGCACAGGAGCGCGCTGTATACTTGGTGTACCGGCTGCGGTACAGCAGTATCGTCAGTATCGTGAGAGCAGATGCTTCTCTTGTCTCGACTTGACTCGCGCAGGCACGTAGAGTTGAAGCCTGCCGGGAGGGGAATGATCGGTTGCTGCCCGTTCCACGAGGACCGCACCCCTTCCTTGTCCGTCGACGACTCTAGAGGCTCTTACCACTGCTTCGGCTGCGGCGCCAGCGGCGACGTGATCACCTTCTTGATGCAGGCGAGCGCTTGGTCATGATAAGGGTGATTGTGGATGGGGCCGGGGGGGAGGGGAGGGGGGTGTACTCGATATCATGGATGGCCGTAGTCGTATGACCATCCACCCTAGTGGTGGTGGTTGTGGCGGTGGTGGTGGTGGTGGTGGTGGTATTAGTGGTGATGGTATCGGCTGTGGTGCTAATCCTGGCTGTGGTGTTGGTGGTGTTGGTGTTGATGATGGTGATGTTGGTGTGGGTGGTGTTGATGGTGGCC
Source organism: Macrocystis pyrifera (assembly GCA_031763025.1). Classification (NCBI taxonomy): domain Eukaryota; class Phaeophyceae; order Laminariales; family Laminariaceae; genus Macrocystis; species Macrocystis pyrifera. The sequence continues at coordinate 157,523 of JASSKH010000085.1, forward strand.
TGTGTTGGCGATGGTGGTGGGGGCGGTTGGTGCCTAGCGCCTATCCGTGCTGAACGTGTGACTACGTACCGCTGTAGAGTCCCTTGGTGTACCATGGCCAGCATTGCACCGATTCCGCCCCTACTAACTATTACGGGGGACCATATTAAATAGGACCTACGGTGCACACAAAAACTAATATATTTTGCTATTTTTACCAACAATTTTTGGTCCTGATTACTATGGTGTCCCCGTAATAACGCCTTACGGTGCGGGGGCAGGGGGCTTCTTGCCGTACAGTTGTACTAGTGTGTATAGGAGCGTAGTACTCCGTATTTGTACCAGTAGTAATTTTGCGATCGCATTTCCGTCGTCCGCGTGTGTTGAAAATTACACATTTCGGGGGGGGGGGGGGGGTTGCTTTGGTGTGGCGTTTTTTTTTGCTTTGTTTTGCTTCGGTTTGCTTTGGTTTTTTTTCCGGACGACACTGTTTTTTTTTTTTTTCGGGTTTGGTTTTGTTTTTGTCTTTGTCTTTGTCTTTGTGTGGTGTTGTGTTGTGTTGTCGGTTGTGCTGTGTTTTGTGTGAGTTGTTCTTACCGTGCTTCTCCGTCTGTTTTCCTCGTTCCCTTCTTTTTATTGGTCCCGTGTGGGATGGGTGTGCTCTATGGATGATCCCAGATCGATGGTCTGGGGTTCCGGGAGGTTGTCCGCGACCTCGCCGAAGAGGCAGGCGTCTCCCTCGGGTTCGACAACGCCTCCGAAGCTGCGAGCGGGGGGTGGGGAGGGGACACCGGGGACGAGAAGGCCAGGAGGGAGGCGAGGGAGCGGCTCAGCGTGGTGCTGCAGATGGCGGCGCAGTTTTACACGAGGTGTCTCGTGGAGATGCCGGCGGCGGGGGGTGCCAGGTATGGGAGGGGAAGGGAAGGGAGGGGGGGGGGAGGGAGGAAGGGCAGGGGGGGGGGGGGCGGGGGTCGACGAGCCGGCGGCAGCTCGGTGTATATGTTGGTTTGTTGATAGTCATACGTGGCAAGGTAATTGGAAGGAGGATGGGGGCGGGTGGAGGTGTACTCATTTTCATGCATGGCCGTAGTCGTATGACCAGAAGGATGGGGGGCGGGCGGGGGGAGGCGGGAGGAGAGGGAAGCGGCGCTAGGGGCGGGGGGGGGGGAGGGGGGGAAGGGAAGGGAGAGGGAAGAGGGGTCAACATACCAATGACAGCGCCATGTTGATTGATTGATATTCACAAGCGGCGCAGGGGTGGGTGGAGGACACTTTATGGGCTTTCCTGGGCGGCGATTGCAGCGGTCGTTTTGAGGAACGGTCCAGGGAAAATATTTTCGGAATGTGATTTTGAATGGGTTGTGTCTCTGCGAGAGAGAAACCCTCAAGAGCTGGCGCCAAGTGGCTATACATGGGCCGTTTACTGCTCGCGAGGTGCGCTGGTTGTACGTGCTCCTGCCCAAGAGAATGAGAAACAGCAGTTGCAAGATGAACAAGCAACAGCAGTTGCAACACAACGACAACCGGTTGGAGATGACGAGAAACAATTCAAGACAACGATAGACGGTTTTGGTTGACGAGAGTAGTTCGCCTCTGTAGAGTGAGAAACGTTCTGCAAGACGTTCGAACGAAGCGGGCGCTCGTGCCCTCTCGCTCGCTCGCAGACTTCCTCGGCGTCCCATGTGAGACACCAAACGGCTCCTCTAGCGCGGTCATACATCAGATCGGCGCCACCGCCGTTATCTTGTTTCTTCTTTTTTTTTTTCTTTTTTTTTTTTTTTGCTCGTTTGTGTTTTCCCCCTTCCCCCCCCCCCGCTTTCCCTCCTTTCAGGGCGAACATTTTGGAGCGAGGCATATCTCCCGCGACGGTGATGGACTTTCAGCTGGGGTACAGCCCCGCGAACTTGGCGAGCCCTCTTGTGGAGTACCTCGTCCAGGCATGTACCCGAGCAGTGCAGTACTACGACCGGTATTTTGGGGGCGCGCCAGGGCCTGGTTTTTGCATAGGCTCGTCACGGGTCATGACCCACCCGACGAACGGGTCGGGTCAAGAAGTTATGGAAAATATCACGGGTGGAGTGGGGTTGGGTCGGGTCGGGTGAGGTCTCACCCTTGCCCGACCCGACCGGATCCGACCTGACCAGCGAGGTTTTTGGCCCGACCCGTGAGCGGCTCTGCTGTTTTGGGCCTAAATGTATTGGTTTTAGTGCGGGTGGTCGATCAGTAAAAAAAGGGGTCAAAAACCGTAAAGAAAAAAAAAAATCCGCCTGTTTCCTTTTTGGTTCAAAAGGGATGGAATTGTTCTGCTGGTTGTTTACGGTTACTTGCCGGCAGATTTTTTATTTATACGTACGTGGCTCTTCGCGCGGATTGGTCGTTTGCTTTTATTTAGCCCGCACTTTGGTCGGTGATACGAGAAACACGTCGGACGGACCACGATCTATATCTATCTACTATAAAAGACCATGATCTATCTATCTACTATAAAAAGCAATGGTCTATCCATCTACAATAAAATACCATGATCTATCTATCTACTATAAAAGACCATGGTCTATCTGTCTATTGTAAAAGACCATTATCTATATATCTACTATAAAAGACCATTATCTATCTATCTACTATTAAATACCATGAGCTGTCTATCTACCGTAAAAGATCGTGATCTATCTATCTCCCGTAAAATACCATGATCTATCTATCTACCGTAAAAGATAGTGATCTATCTATCTACTATAAAATACCATGATCTATCTATCTACTATAAAATACCATGATCTATCTATCTACTATAAAATGTCATGATCTGTATATCTACTATAACATGCCACGATCTATCTATGTACTATAAATACCATGATAATCTATCTACTATAAAGATCGTTTCGCTCCTCTTCAGCTGCCATTGTGGGAGGTGTAATGTGCAGGATATGCATACTGCACAGATTCAACCCATGGAAACGTGCGCTAGATCATGATGCATGCATGCGGATTGTACGGGCCCCACCCGAGCTTTCGAGCAGAAAATATGTCCAAGATCGGAAGTACGAATACAATAGATACATCTACCTTGAAGGATCTTCAGTAGGTCATGATCATGGTCAAAAGCATGAGCATGAGCATGAGCATGAGCATGAGGTGGGAATGGAGTATATGTTCGAGTTGTGAATCCATTGTGTTTCGGGTCGTAAGCACGCGCAGTACCGGTAGGCTTGGCGGACACCTGCTCGGAAAAAAAAGGTATCTTATCATTACGGGGCGCAGGCGGCTGTAGCTGTAGCAGTAGTAGCAGACAGACAGGCGGGCAGACGGACGGACTGGCGGACAGACAGACAGACAGACAGTCAGACAGACAGACAGAGACAGACAGACAGATGGACAGACAAACAGACACAAGCAGGCAAGGAGGCAACAGAAATGCGGGCAGACAAGCAAGGAGACAGAGAAACCGGCAGGCAAGCAGGCCAGTCAGCCAGCCAGACATATATGTAGACAGTCGGGCAGGCAGACAAGACCAGACAGGCTTGCCTGCAGTGAGGTCGACCAGACCGCCAATGTTTCCTCGCCTTTCGCCCACACTTTTGTTCAACTATTAATAATTTTTGTATTTCCGCCATTTTGTTTTTCGCGCGTCTCCCTCCCCTCCCCCCCCCCCCCCCCCCCCCCCCCCCCCCCCCCCTGCAGGAGGGTTTCGAGATGGACACGCTCGTCGACGCCGGGCTGGTCCCGGACACCTCGAAGTGGAAGTACCCGACCTCGCCGAACGTGAGAAGCCGGCTTCTTTTAAGGCTCGCACGCAGCGAGACGATAATGATCAGGATCTGTAGTATATAATATATTGTATATACAGTGGTACACACCGTATGCCACTGTGTCCCAAAGTGTTAACACGGCCGTACTGAAATGTATATTGATATTACGGGGGGTCCATAGTTAACAGGGCCTATGGTATACGTAAAAACCTATATGTTTGCCTATTTTTTACCAACAATATTTGGTCCTATTTACTACGGTCCCTTACCGTAATAGTTTATTTCGAACGCTCCCCGTGTATATGGGTACAGAGAGGTGTGGATCAGCTCGACTCAGACCCTGTCCCTCTGTCCTGGACTACTGTGACCACGAATGGAAAAAAGGTGCCAATATATTTCCTGTCAGTGCGGTTTCATACATTTATGTGTTTTCGCTTCGCCGCTAAGAGCCGCGTCGTACGGGCAACTAGCTCCCCGCCTGGAAAACAGGTCCCCCCCCCCCCCCTCCCCCGGGCAACACATGATCTACCACGTACATACAGTAGTAGGTCGTGCTCATCGTGTGAATCGAGGATCTCTTATCTCTTCCGCCCGGAAATGCGTGGTATCTATAAGTTCGCGTGAGATGCCTGTTTTGTTTACGACCGACGGGATTAATTGTTTATAGTCATGGGCTCTACCGACGGAAACGAAATGGCTTAATTTGTTCAGAGGCAGAGAGCAGAGAAGAACGGCCACACTCGTCCCGTGCCCCCTCCTAGCTTCTCGTGATTGGTGCCCGAGTAGAGCACGGCACTACTCGCTGCCGATTGACAGGCTTAGATAACTGAAATGGGGATCTGATCTGATCTGATCTGATCTGATCTGTGCCGGCGTATACATGGATGGCTTGAAGCAAAAAAAGAAGAAAAAAAAAAAACGTTTTGGGAATTTGCACCCACCCACCCACCCACATGTTGAGTACAAACTACTTGGAATTGGAGTTGAATCCTTTTCGCGGATTTGTTTTTTTTCGGCTGCGGGCCCACTTGTGTTATTTAATTATCAGGACTCACTGCTGTATAGTCGTACGTGGATTTAGGAAAGGCTGAATTTTGCGGGCTTAACAGGAGTGCACCTGGACCATGTACGTCAATACGATACTACAAGAAGGCCATAGGTCCGTATTGACAAAAGAAACGAGTGGGGAGGGGAATTTCCGGCAGAATTTTACGAAAAACGAATGTTATTATACTTCGTACTTGGTTTTAGTGTAACCCCCCCGTCTGGGTGAAGTACAATCAAATCACAAGTATCCCCCCCCCCCCCCCCCCCCTCCTCTATATCTGGATGGGTTGGCGTCGAGTGGCGTGACGCTGTAAAACATGCCGCTCACTATTTGAGCTAGGCAACCAGGGTACCGCTTTTTTTTTTGTTGCGGTCGGTCACAGCTGGTGGTCGAGTTAGATCATTTGTGCGAGGTGGAGAACCTTAACTCCCCACAAGGGGGGTGATCGTATCATGTAGTGTGTATATCGTAAGGCACCCACGAGGCATTTACATAGTAAACCCATTGCTGTCTCTGGGAGTGGGCACGCCTGAAAAAATGTCAATTCGTTGATGCTGTCATCCATATGCAAGAAAATCCGTCTCGAAAGCGGTTCTGGTTGGACGCAGCTCACTCACCCTTCATGCGACTCGCCCGCACACCTCACGTTTCGCTTCGCGCTTGGTGTAATCAATGCCTGCCTGGTCGGTGAAAATCCGACATGCTCCGTCCCGGTATTGTAGGGATGCGATGGTCTATGGTCTCACAGCTACGGCCATGCATGAGAACGAGTATTCCCCCCCCCCCCGCCCCCCCCCTGCCTGGGTCTCGAAAATGGGTACCAGGTATATAACATAGCTGGGTGCTGGTTGCCATATTTGTTTTTTCACTTGGACCCCTGATACCAGTAATAAAAACATCAAGAATATTGGTTGATTAAGCTTGCCGACTTACTCTCTGCGCGTGCAACCGCCCCCCCCCCCCCCCCCCCCCCCTGTTTTTGTGTTTTTGTTTTTTTTACCAGAACCCACGCAGCCGAGTGGATCGGTTCAGGGGGAGGCTGGTGGTGCCAATCCGTGACCACCGTGGAAGCGTTATTGGGTTCGGGGCTAGGGACCTGTCCGAGTTTCAGGTGCGTCGAGAGGTGCTGTGGTCGATGCTGTCATTATTGTTGCTGTATTTGTGATGGTGGTAGTGGTGGTGATGGTGTTGGTGGGTTGGTGGTGATGGTTTCGTTGCTGCTGTTGTGTTTGCGGTTTTGGTTTTGTTGTGTGGTGGTTTTGTGGTGATGGTTGTTGCTGCTGCTGCTGCTGCTGCTGCTGCTGCTGCTGCTGCTGCTGTTTTCGTAGGTGGTGGTGTGGTAGTGGTAGTGGCGGTAATGGCGGCCGGGCACAACGTGAGGGGCTCGCTGGTGTGTCGTACGTTGCTGGGCTCTCGTTGGCGGTGTTGGCGATGTCGCCGTTACTTACGCCGTGGCTTTACGCAGTCAGCATTGTTGTCAGCGGTGTCGTCATTTTGTTTACCCCTTCCCCCCGGAAAAATGAAAACGAGCGCCCCACTGTTGGAGGTCTCTCTAGTAGGAGTAGCACCGGTGCTTCGTCTCGAAAGGGATGCTTGGTCAGTGGTCTATTGACTAAGGCGAGCAACAAATGAGCACGCCCCCCGCCCCCCTCCCTTACCCCCCCCCCCCCGCCATCCCCGCCCCGCCCCCCCCCCCTCCATTGTTCACCCCCGTCGCCGCCCCCGCCCCCGCCCCTCCGAAATGACACCAGTCCCAGGGTAGCGTTGACAGCGGGTTCGTTGTTCCTGAACAGAAATCTAAGGCCAAAGGAAAGGGGAAAAAAGGGAAAAAGCAGACCCCGGACGCAGAGGCGATCACCGCAGAAGCGGCGGCGGCGGCGGCGGCCAAGCCTGGCGATGTGGCGGCTGTGTCGATGGGGGTTGGGGTCGGGGCTGGGGTAGGCGTGGGGGCGGGGGCTGAGGCGGGGAAGAAGGGTGCGAAGGCGCGGCCCCCGGCGAAGTACCTGAACTCTCCCGAGACGACGCTGTTCAAGAAGGGGAAGAACGTGTTCGGGCTTGATCTCGCCAAGGAGGTGCGGGCGTGTGTGTGTGGGCAATGTTTTCACACCTCGAGCAAGCAGGTCACGATCTATCTATCTACTGTAGAAGGTCGTTTAGATCCTAACCTCGCCGTTGTGACCCGTTGTGCAGGGTCTGTAGCGGTACAGATACAACCCAGCAGACGTACCCTAGATCACGCGCAAGATTGTGCCCCCCCCCCCCCCCCCCCCCCCCCCCCCCCCCCCCCCCCCCCCCCCCCCCCCCCCCCCCCCCCCCCCAACCGGCCACGTGTGTTGTTATTGTATTAGTAGATAATACATAACAAGACCGGGAATATATCTGCCCTTGGACTATCAAGTGCTGGTAGTACTATTATTACGGGGGCCATATTAATAGTAAATAGGACCAAATATTGATGGTTAGAATAGGAAAATATATAGGTTTTTGGGTGTACCGTAGGTCCTGTTTACCACCATTGTAGTAGTAGGAGTGGATGGTCTCTCTCTCTCCATGGTGTGAAAACGTTTTTTTATTTATTTTTTTCTTCGGTTTTCTTTATCGACGGGGGGGGGGGGGGGTTGGAGAGATGTACTCGATCTCATACATGGCCGTAGTCGTATGACCATAGACCCTCGCATCCCTACCATGCCGGGACGGAGCGTGTCGGGTTTTCACCGACCAGGCAGACATTGCTTGCTTGCACCAAGCGCGAAGCGCCGTGAGGTGTCCGGCGAGTCGCAGGAAGGGTGAGCTAGCTGCATCCTACTAAGAACCGCTTGTGAGGCGGACTTGCGTATGGATGACAGCTTCAATGAGTTAGTTTAATTTCCGGTGTACGTAGGCACTTCCAGAGACAGCAATAGGAGTACTGTGTAACTGTCTCGTGGGTGCCTCACCACATACACACTACGTGATACGATCGATTCCCTTGTGCAGAGTAAAGGTTCTTTACGTCGCACAAATGATCTAACTCGACGACCAGTTGTGTGTGTGGAGGGGGGGGAGGCGGGGGGGGGGGTTGTTGTTGCGCGTGCGGCGGAAGGCGGCCGTGCCCCGACACCTGATGTCATGGGGGCTCTGCTGTATGACACCACCAGGTATGGTAGCCCCTTGCTGTGCGCTGCTTTCCTTGTGGCGCCGCGGCTACCCGCGGACCGTGTGGACATCGTCGACGTTTTTTTTTTTTTTCTTTTTTTTTTGTTTTTGCGCCCAGTCTGTCACCACCGTCACCACATATTAACAACAACAACAACAACAACAACAACAACAACAACAACAACAACAAACACAACAACACCCCCCCCCCCCCCCCACCCCTATATCCCCAGAGGCGTGTTTGCCTTGTAGGGGCAGCACCTATTTTTTTCCGAGATTTCTCCACTTGTTTGCAGAGTAGGGGCTCTGTACTATTAGTAAGTAACCCTGACGTTGCAGAACCCGACGTGGTCCCTTCGCCTTTTTTACAGGTGTGTCATGAATATCGTTGTGAAGTATTACCTGGTACGTAATAATGTACTGGAGTTCCAATGATATTGGATTATTGAGGCCGGTCAGTCCCAGTGACATGTTTTAGCCAAAAAATGCTACCACGCTTGACCGAAAATATGGGGATCGTTTGTACATTAGTGGAGAGACTCAACTGTCCGTATATCTCCGCCAATAGCTGTATGAGGCATGCCTTATCGTTTGAACGCGTCCGTATACTCCCCCTTCCCCAACTCCCCCCCCCCCCCCCCCCCGTCCCGCGAAACAACAAGGCGATTCGTACGGAAGACGTGGCGCTGGTGGTGGAGGGGTACTTCGACGTGATCAAGCTCCACGATGATGGCATCCGGTTTGCCGTGGGAGTGCTCGGGACCGCCATCACCATCGACCAGCTGCAACTGTGCGCTAGGTTCGTGTTGGTGTGGGTGTTGGTGGTGGGAGTGGGGGTGTTGGTGGTACGGGGGGGGGGAGGGGGGTGATGGGGGGGGGGGGGGCGCGGGGGGGGGGGGGGGGGGGTACTTGTTGGTTTGCTTGTCTTAGTCATTTGACGATTGACGACGCATCGCTTTCGAGACAGAGCACCGTTCCTCCGGGGCGTGTAATCGATGCCATGCATGGCCGTAGTGGTATGGCCATGTAGACCCTCGTATCTCCACAATGCCGGGACGGAGCACGTTGAGTTTTCACCGACCAGGCGAAACCATTGCTTGCACTGAGAAGGGGGGGAGGGGGTTGTCAGTGTTGGTTTGGTAATTGTTGGCGCCGATTTTGATAATAGGTACGTGTTGGTGTGGCTACTGGTACGTGCGTGCCCGGTGTTCGTTGGCTGCGGGGTGTTACAAACACTCGTCTTCTTCCCGAAAACACCTTGAGCAATACCGTAGCGAGAAAGCACACATAACTTCAGCCGTGCAGTTGCAGTCAATTAATCCATCGAGTCTTTATCACTCAAGCTACTGTTTTCCAATCGTTTCATCCGTCCCCCTCCAAAAAAAAAGGATGCACCTCGCTTCCCCCCCCCCCCCCCCTCCCCCCACCCCAGGAAACTTGGAGTGTTAGCTTTTACCACGACTATTTATAGCTGCTGTTGAACCGTTCTGCTGTTGCTGTTTCTGTTGCTGTCGATTTTTTTTTTTTTCGGTTGCTGTTCCCTTTTTTTTCTTTTTCCCGTTTATTGTCTACGCCGCCCCTCTTTCCTCTCTCTCTCCTATTACGGGGGGCCATAGTAAATAGGACCGAATATTGTTGGTGAAAATAGGGAAATATGTAGGTTTTCGTGTGTGCCGTAGGTCCTATCTACTATGGCCCCCCGTATTAGGCGTAGCTCAGATGGGAGGTCGCGCAGCAGAGTCTCTTGCCCCCCCTCCCCCACTACTACGGTTCGTGCGTCCGTTTTCATCGCGAAAACAATTCAGCCATTTCTTCCCTCGTCGTCTCGCGTCTAGTTCGATGGTACAAAAAGCAAATCTCGAGTGGTTTTCCAAAACGCGGTGTATCCCCCCAAGACGTGCGTCTTACCCTACCCCCCCCCCGCTCACCAACGCTCGCTCCGGGCATGTTGCCCTTCCTAATCCCCCCCCCCCCCCCCCCCCCCCACGCCACCAACTAGGAGTGGTCACATCGGAAGTAAAGTAATAACTGGGACGCTGTCGTCCACTATGCAAGGAGTTCCGCCCCCTCACAAGGCGATTCTTAGTATTGCGGGGGTCCATGGTTAATAGGACCTATGGTATACATAAAACCTTACATATTTACCTATTTTTACTGACAATATTTGGTTCTATTTACTGTGGTACCCCCCGTAATAGTAGGATGCAGCAGCTCACCCCTTACATGCGACTACTCGCCGAACAAACGCCTCACCTCCGGCGGTTCGCGCTTGGCGCAAGAAATGTCTGCCTCGGTCGGTGAAAAAAAAAAAACACTATACGTGAGATGGGCACAGCGTGTTTTGTATGTACGATTTCTCGTATCACTACGACAACACAGGCAGTATATGGAAAATAAGGTAATCTCACTTTTTTTTTTTTTTAGTTTTGTGTGATCTGAAGTGTACAGTTTGTTTTCGTTACAGCGGTATATGAAGCGCGTGTATCCCCCCCCCCCCCCCGTTTTTTTGTTGCCTCCTCTGAGACAATGTTCAGTATCCCACTCCTGTCCTGCGACCACAGATTGCATTACAATTGTGGCGATGAATTGCTGTGAAAACAACAACAACATGGGAAAAAAAATCGCGCTTGAGCGCCCAAATGTAGGAGGTGTCTCGGAACGATGCCTTCCCTTTCGAAAAAGGGTGTGCGGCCGGTGGTCAAATGGCGTAAACATGACCACCGCTTGGTATTCATATGAGTGTATGAATAAGCCATCCATGTATTTCCACCCAGGAGGGCGCATACCTCTTTTTGCTGCTGAAAATGCTCAGGCATAGTCCTACACTAAGGGTGCACTTCTTGAGGAGTTCGGGGGAGAGATAAATGAGTACGCACGCCCCCCCCCTCCCCCTCCCCCTCTCCCTCTCCCCTAACCAAACACACTCCGGGGACACGTGGTCCCCGACAGATATTCTCGGAGCAAGCAGATCGTTCTGTGCATGGACGCCGACGCAGCAGGCCAGCGGGCGGTGGAGAGACTCTGTGAAAGCCCGGCGTCGTCCGGCCTAGACTCCCTCTCCGAGTCCGGGGTTTCGATGTCGGTGGCGACCATTCCGGAGGGGTCGGGGTGCAAGGACCCCGCCGATTATTTACAGGTACGGTCAGATAAAGAGTACACTTCCGTATGCCGGGACTGGTATCGTATATACCGGTATGTACGTGTGTATTTAAATATTACGGTCGGATTTTTTTTTTTCTTGTTTGTTTGTTTGTTTGTTTTTTTTTTTTTTTTTTTTCAACTATTCTCGTATTGTGCTGTTGTTTTTTTTTTTTTAAAAACTCTCGTACTTTGTGTTGTGCTCGTGTCTCGTGTTTCTTCTTGTGTGTATGATGATGCTCACGCTTGTACGTACGTAATTAAATATCAAGGTCGGAATGTTTTTTTTCTTGGTTTTGTTTTGTTTTTTTTCACTATTTTTGTTGTGCTGTTGTTTTTTTTTTTTTAAATCTCGTACTTTGTTGTGCTCATGCCTCGTGTTTCTTCTTGTGTTGATGCTTGCGTGTATGATGATGCTCACGCTTGTGCGTACGTCTATGCTTGTCCTTGTGCTTCCGTTCGTGCTCAATTGCGTATGTGCCATCCATGGATGTGCGGATGATTTTGTTTATGCTTCCACTTCTGCCTGGTGTGTGCTTGCAAGTATTAGTAGCATGTTTGTGCGTGTGCATATTCTTGTTCTCGCGTTTTTCATCCGTACGCACGAAGAAAGTAATAACTTGACAAAAAAAAAACGAAGCTGTGAGGGTTCGAAAAATGTACTCGAAACTAATTTTTGCGAGCCTTGGCGCGATACTCCGAAAAGGCGCACGGAGCGGAGGCGTTTCGAGCCGAGGTTATCGACAAAGCCGTTCCCTGGAGCGACTGGCACGGCGATCGCATCCTCGCGGAACACGACTTCACGTCAGACGCTAACGCCTTCCGGAGGTGTACAGACCGCCTGACCGGCTTCATGAGCGACCTCAGCATCCCCACGGACCAGACGTTCCACGTACACCGCTTCGCGAGAGCCCTGGCCGGTGGTGAGAATATGAGATAGATACATATGTCTATATATGTAAATATTTCCAAGGTCCCCCTTCGAGGTTGTGGTTTTGTGGTTGACTTAATATATACCTGGTATATTATTATTATTATTATATATATTTTGCAAGGTTCCCCTTCAAGATGGTGGTTTGAGTCGAAATCAATCCCGGGGGTGCCGCGAGCTGAAAAGGGAGAAGAGCATACAGCAGCAGCAGCAGCAGCAGCAGCAGCAGCAGCAGCAGCTACCACGGGGCGAGCAGACGGGCAAAGTTGACACCGACCAGCCCAACGCGAGTCTCGTTAACTGCTGATGTGTAAATGCTGTAGTTATACTTCGTGTTGTATGCACCACGGCTTGTGTCCCCGAAATTCTTACGGGGGGACGGACCATAGCAAGTGGGACCAAATATTGTTAGTAAAAATAAGGTAAATATATTATACCTGGTATAGGTTTTTGTCTGTACGGTAGGTCCTGTTAACTATGATTCCCCGTAATAGCAGGACTCTTGGGATTGAATATTTGTCTAGAATCGGTTCGTGTGTTTGGAGACAGAGTGAAGTGATGCCACCTTGTAATTTCGTTTTTGTTCTTTTAAATGTTACTATTACGGGGGTCCATAGTTAATAGGACCTATGGTATACATAAAAACCTATATATTTACCTATTTTTACTAACAGTATTTGGTCCTATTTACTATGGTCCCCCGTAAATAGTGTTAATTTTATGCGACAATTGTACTTTGCTTGATTTGTTGTATAACACCTGGTACATGATACTGGTTTATATGATATTCACACGTTTGCTGCCTTCCGGTGTGTTTTTCTCGTTCTGTTTGTTTTGTTCGTTTTGTCTGGTCTGTTTTTTTTTTTTGTTTGTCCGGTGGTTTGTTTGTTTGCGTTTTATTTGTTTGTTTTTTTTTTTTTTGTGTTCCTTTTTTTTTGGTTTTGATTCTCGATTTTTTGGGGGTTCTTTGATGACACCGTCGTTTCTGCTGTATGACGGCTGTCGGCTGGTGGAGGGAGGTCGGCGGCCATCATTAAAAAAAAGGACAACCCCATCGTTCTCGATTTTCTTCGCCTTTTATTTAGTGCATGCAATCATTATGGGGTATTATATATTTCAGCATGTTCGAGCTCCGTCCGTGGCAGAACAAACAAACACCACCGTGAGACAACCCCCGTGCGTCCGCCGGCACTACACACAACGCGGAACCACTGGAGACTTGATTGAAAGCAAAACACAATGGCATGTCGAAAAAAAAAAAATTGTAGGAAACAAAAAAAAAAAACAGAAGTGGAAAAAAAACGGAAATGCATAGGTATGTCGCAAAAAAAAAAAAAAAAAATGTAGGAAACAAAAAAAAAAAAACGGAAGTGGAAAAAAAAACGGAAATGCATAGTATAGAGGGAGGTGGGAACCAACCATCAAAAACTAAAACAGGCGAAACTGCAGCAAAGCAAAGAAACTGAAAAGTTTTTGGACAAATTCGAAAAAAAAAAACGGAAATGAAACTGCTGCTACAACGCTCGCTCGCAGGAGACGAGGCGATGCGGCACCAGCTGGAGTTCGACCTGATGGCCATGTGCAACGAGAAGCGAGCCCGCAAAAACGCGCTGCGCAGGCGCGTCACCTCCCCGAGTGTATCGCAGCCCCACCCTCAATCAACGCCTTCCACGCTGGAAAACTCGGGGATGGTGTTCCCCGCCCCCCCCCTCCTCCCGGGCGGGTCCGGGGCGGAGGCTGGTCAGGCTGCGCCGACGACTGCGACGGAGCTTAGACGGCTCGCTTCTGGCCAAGCGACAGATGGGTGGGATGTTGTCGTGGTCAACGAGTCCACGACGAGGACATCTCCTCGGCAAGGGCGGAATGGTCAGCAGGAGGGTATGTATCGAGCGAACGGTGGTGGTGGTGGTGGAGGTGTTGGCGGAGGCGTTATTGCTGGCAGGGGTGGTGGTGGTGGTGAGGCGATGGAGGGCGGGGAAGTTTTGAGGGATCACGAGTGGGTGATGGAGCGCGTGAAGATGAAGAAGAGGGAGGAGTCCAGGCTGAAGAGGACCAAGTTCGGCGGGAAGGGCTCGGCCATCTGGTCGCCGGCCAAGGGAGAGGTGTGTCTTTTTTGTGTGTCCTTTGTGTGTCCTCTAGTGTGTTATTTGTACGTCGTGTGTGTCTGTGTGTGCCATGTGTGTCTTGACGTGTTCTGTTGACGTGTCTGCCTGTCTGTTCATGTGTCTGTCTGTTGACGTGTCTGTCTGTTCATGTATCTGTGTCTGCGTGCCTATCTGTCTCTGGGTGTGCGTCTCTGGCCGTGCGTCTGTCTGCGTTTCTGTGTGTTTGCTTGTCTGTGTACGTATTCGTACCTGTCTGTGAGTCCGTGTGTCTGTCTGTGAGTCTGTCTGTTTGTCTGTCTGTCTGTCTTGTCTGCTTGGCTGTCTATGTGACGGGCGGTCTGTTTGTTGACGGTCTGGGTGTCTGTGGCGATATGTCTTGTCTGTTTTATTGTGTGTCTTGTGTCTTGTGTGCCTGTCGCCCTGTCCGTGTGTATATGTATGTGATCCTGCGTGACGGTCCGTCCGTCTGTGTATCCCGTCATTGTGTCCGTGCGTGTTTCTTTTGAGCCTGTGCATCTGTCTACTGGGTGTATCGCGCGGGTATGGAGTGCACGGGGGTGGGATTGCTTTTTGGAAGGAAATAGCAGAGACCAGGGACCACAAGGTTTTTTTACAAGGGTGGAAGCTTTTTTTTTCCTCTGGGCAGAGGATAGGGGAGGGGGGACAGTTGGTCAGGTGCGCTGCTATTAATAGAAAATAAAGCAGATCCTGTCGGATTTGACGAGTCGAGGCAAAAATAATTCTCGGTTGGCAAGCGGCGGGAAGACTGCTGCGGGTGTGTTTCAAAATTACGGGCGACCATAGTAAATAGGACCTACGGTACACACAAAAAACTACATATTTACCTATTTTTACTAACAATATTTGGTCCTATTAACTATGGACCCCCGTAACAGTGGCAGTAGGAGGAGCAGGAGTTACAGCAGTGGCTGTGGTACAGTAGTATCAACAACGAAAAGTTGACACGAGACATCTCAGACTTTGCTTCACTTTCTCGACGATGGTGCGTTGTGTTTTGTGGTGGACTTTTTTTTTTTTTTTTTTTAGTTTTTTTTGGTCGTCGTCGTCGTCACCGCGTATCACGTGCCATCAAATCCGAGCTGTCGTTTTCCGATTTTAACACAGACTCGGCGGAGATGCCGCTGAAAATGAATCAGTCACGCGAAAACCATTATTGAACCTCAGTCCCGTTTTGGGGAGAAACTACCCGATTTTTTTTTTAGCGGTTTGCCGCCCAAACTGAACAAACCGGACAGACTACTTAAGAGGTTGAGTGGTTTTTGCCCCCAGACGAGACTGCAGTTCTAAAAAGGTTTAATAGCAGCGTTCCGCCGTACGTTTTTTAGACGTAGTGTTATTACTAGCGGTTCGTTGTTAGCGGAGGCGTAAGCATCTCGCGTGTACACGTGGCATGCTCGTTCGTTTTTTCTCGTTTTGCCTTGAAGGAATGGATAAAAAAAAAGTGGAAGGGAAGGGAAACGTGCCGCCACCACCACCTCGCCTTTTGACCCTGATTCCCTTCCTTCCCTCCTTTTCTTCCTTCCCTCCGTTCCTTCCTTCCCTCCCTTCCTTCCTTGCCTCCCTTCCTTCCTTGCCTCCCTTCCTTCCTTCCCTCTCTTCCTTCCTTGCCTTCCTTCCCTCCTTCCCCCTCCCTCCCTTCCTTCCTTCCTTCCCTTCCCTTCCCTTCCTTCCTTCCTTCCTTCCTTCTTTCTTCTTCCTTCTTCCTTCTTCCTTCCTTCTTCTTCCTTCCTTCCTCCCTTCCTTTCTTCCTTCCCTCCTTTCTTCTTCTCTCTCCTTCCTTCCTTCTCTCGCTCTTTCTTCCTTCCTCCCTTCTTCTTCTTTCTTCCCTCCTTCCTTCTTCTTCCTTCCCTTCTTTCTTCCTTCCCTCCTTCCTTCTTCTCTCGCTCTTTCTTCTTCCTCCCTTCGTTCTTCCTTCGTTCCTTCCTTCCTTCCTTCCTTCCTTCCTTCCTTCCCTTCTTTCTTCCTTCCCTCCTTCCTTCCTTCCCTCCTTCCTTCCCTTTCTTCTTCCTTCTCTTCCTTCTTCTTTCCTTCCTTCTTCTTCCCTTCTTTTTTCTTCTCTCCTTCCTTCTCTCTCCTTCCTTCTTTCTTCCTTCTCTCTCCTTCTTTCCTTTCCTTCTTCTTCTTTCCTTCCTCCTTCTTCTTCCTTCCTTTCTTCCTTCCTTTCTCTCTCTTCTCTCTCTTCTTTCTTCTTTCCTTCTTCTTCTTCCTTCTTCTTTCTTTCTTCCTTCTTCTTCTTCTTCCTTCCTTCCTTCTCTTCCTCTTCTCTCTCTCTCTCTTTCTTCCTTCCTCCCTTCGTTCGTTCCTTCCTCTCCCGGATCCTAGAGCAGGCGCAGCGCTTCCTCCTGGCGCTCGTGGTCCACGACCCTTCCCGCCGCGCGTCGTGCGCCGAAGAGGCTAAACGGCGTGGCCTGTATCTCGGCAGCGAGAGGCGGCAGTGGCTGTTCGACGCTGTAACGTCCGCCGCCACCGCCGCGGCTACAGGAGCAGGAACAGGAACAGGAACGGAGTTAGGAACGGGATTAGGACCGGGACCAGGACCGGGAACGGGAACGGGAACGTCGACGGCGGGACCATCAGCGGCGGCCCCAGCGGTAAAAGGAGAAGCCACCGCAGCGGCAACGGGAGGGGCAACAGCAGAAGGAAAGCGAACAGAAGGAGAAGAAAAATCGGACGAGCCGTGGACCGGTCCTAGCGCGGAGGCGCTCGAAGCCGGGGGGGAGATGCTCTTCGCCGAAATCAGGGCGGCGGCTCCTCCGGGCTATTTTGGGCTGAAAGGGAGGGCGCGACCGCACGGCGATAGGGACGGGCGGGGGGAGGGGGGAGGGGGAGGGAACCCTGGACTGGGTTTTCGAGCGGAAGGAGGCCGTGCGCGTGGCCAAGGGGGGTAACGTCGACCTGGTGCTGCTGGAGGTGGTCATGGTCATGCTCAAAGAGAAGGTGAAATGTGTTTGTGTTTTTTGCCTCCCAAGTTCCGGCTGGACTAGATTGTGGGCTTGGCTGGGCTGGACCGGAGAAATCCGAGAAAAGCTTGAGGGTGTTGGCGATGATATGCCGACTGCCTTCGTTGACGACGTACTGCTAGACTGTGTGCTTCGTATATTGCCAGGTACTATATTTCGCGCGTATTCTCTTCCTCTCACCCACCCACCCCCCCGTCCCCCGTCCCCTGCCTTTGTTAGCTACTTTCTGGTGCATGCTTTCGTTGACTACCTGGTATGTTCAACCATGGTATTTATATATATATATATTTTTCGGGTTTTGTTTTGCTCCTTGTACCCCATACCAAGAGTGCATGGAAGAACGGGATTCGTCGGGAGAAATATATAAGGAAAATAGACGAATGTGACATGGAGAAGGTTAGTACACAACTGGTAGGTAGCGGCGAGAAAACGGTCGCTATCCTAGGACATGTATGGTGGCCACAAAAGGCGAGACAGAAAGGAGATAAGAAACGTTCGCAACGCTTGTTTTTTTTTTTTTTTTCTTGATAAACCAAACGTAATCAGCGGCCAAATATTGGAGGTGTCTCCATTAGCAGCAAGAACGGTGCTCCCGTCTCGCGAGAGGTGCGTGGTCAATGGTCAAATGGCTGGGGCAAGCAGCCAATGAGACCCCCCCCCCCTCGCACCTTGCCTCCTTACCGCACGCCTCCCTCCCTCCCTCCCGCCCGACAAGGCCGCCACAAGCGTGCACTCTCTCAGCCTGGAGTTGGCCGGGATAAGCAACGACATCGCGCGCACCATGGCGGAGGCCGCGGCCGCATCCCTCCTCGCAGCCCCGGCTCTAGAACCCCCCCCACCGCCAACACAGCCACTGCTGCCGGAGGAGTTGTCCGCGTCAGCGCCCGACGAGGCCACCCCGCCGAGCGAACCGGCAGGCGACGACGGTGTCGCCGTTCAGCTGGACCTCTTGGAGGGTGGGGACGGGGGGGGGCGGGGTGGTGGTGGTGATGGCGGGGGAAGGCGTGGTGTGGGAAGAAGCAGGGCGGAAGCACAAAAGGAGGTGGACAGACTTAAGGCGCGCCAGTCCGAGCTGTTCGAGTTGATCCAGCTCAAGAGAGAGGTGATGTTCATTGAGGCGCATGCTCGCGCGTGGGGGCAGGCGTGCGCGCGCGCGCGGGGGGGGGGGGGGTGATGTTTGATATTGCGAGCAGAGTGAATGAGAGGGAAAGCGCGGTTATGGTTTTTAGAGGGAATGGAGTGATCGAGAGAGTTATCGTTTGGGTTGGGTTGAGTGGGTCAGTTGCACTGGGTTTTGTTTTGATTTTATTTTGGAGTGAATCCTGCGCAAAGCCAAGCGTCCGCACTGACGGCCTGTGCTGCGACCCAATGCTGCTGTTGCTGTGAAGAAAAAAGAGTCGGCAATGCCGCCCTGGCTGGCCGTCTTGATACTGGTCGAGGACGTGTGCTATTCTGGGTTTAGCTTCACGGCTAAAAACGTGGCAACTGTCGCCAATCTACACCGCATACACAGCACGTGAGAACATGATAGCACCACATGTTTCTCCCCGTGGGAGAATCACACGCCCGATGGCCCACCCAAGGTTCCAGTTGGCGCGCTCCCCCACCCCCCCCCCCCCCCCCCCCCCCCCCCCCCCCCCCCCCCCCCCCCCCCCCCCCCCCCCCCCCCCCCCCCCCCCCCCCCCCCCCCCCCCCCCCCCCCCCCCCCCCCCCCCCCCCCCCCCCCCCCCCCCCCCCCCCCCCCCCCCCCCGCAATCCTAAGCGATAACCTCCCTCGACCCCCGACCCGCTCAGTGCGCAAACATGTACTCCGTATACCACCCCTTTCCGCGACAAAGACTTGGCCTCCGTCATTTTTTTTTTTAATTCTCTTAAACCCGACTCTGTACTGTACCCCCGCCGCACAGGAGGTCGCTGAGCTGGAAGCGCGGCGGAAGTCATTCACGAGCCGCTTGTCCAAGGTTAAGGGCGAGACCGAAGCGTTCCGAGATAACGAGATGCGCAAGGGGCGGCGGCGGCGGCGGCGGCCCTTTCAGCGGCGGCGGGAGCGGGGGCGCAAGCCCTAGCCCACGCACAAGCGCAAGAGATAACTGAAGCGCAATCGAAAGCGAAGGTGAACGCCAAGTCGAAAAATCAGGCGCAAGCAAAAACGCCAGCACAAGCGGGAGCGGAAGCTCGGCTACCTCTCCCCCCTTCCTCGTCGTCCTCTTTGTCTGGGTCTTCAGAGTCGGTGGAGTCGACGGAGTCAGAGCCGTTGGGGTCGGAGTCGTTGATGCTGTCGCCCTCGCGCGCGGCCGCCTCCGCCGGTCTATTCTCAGCTGCGGAGGCGCGACATGCGGGCTTCCGCAGCCGTGGTGGGAGTAGGGGTGGCGAGGGCGTCGTCGAGAAGGAGGGGGAGGCGGAGGCGCCGGCGGCGCTCTTGCCTTTCAGGTTCCTCGATGAGAACAAGGAGCCAGAGGAAGGGATGAACATTTATGACGTGGAGGGTAACATCGCCGCGGCTCGAGCCGCCAGCGCCGGTGACGGGCAGGAGGAGGGGGGGGCGGGGCAGGGGGGGGAGGAGGGATGGCGGCAGATGCAGCCGCCGCAGCTGCCGCAACAGCAGCTGCCGCAGCAGCAGCACACGCTGCCGGGACCATCAACAGTAGAGCACGGTGGGAACAGAGGTCAATCAGCGGCCCCGTTGCCTTCTTCATCCGCCGCGCGTTTACCCTTGTCGCCGCCACCGCCGCTACCGCTACCGCACGCGCAAGCTGCTACCCCTAGCAAAGCTGCGAGGGCACCCGTGGCTGCCGCGCCACAGCCTCCGCCGCCGCCCCCACGGCGAGATAGCCCTATGCCGCACCCTTCACGAGAGACCGAGGAGGGCGGGGCGGCGGCGGCGGGGGATCGCGACAGCGATAGGCGCGACCGTGCAGCGGCGGCGGCAGCGGCCGCCGCCGAGTGGAACGCGCCTTCGCCTTATTCGGCAGGAGTGACCGTTACGACCTTGTTGTCGCCGCCGCCACCGGCGCGGCATTTGACGGTGACGATAGAGGGCGGGGTCAAGGAGGGGGGCGGAGGCGGCGGCGAGGCCGAAAAAGTGGCGAGGGAAGCCGAGGAGCAGGTGGAGATGATTGGGGAGGACGATGATGTGTATGGTGGCAGCCGTGGTAGCGGGTGGTGGTGACCGCAAAAAGGCGTAGTTGATGTTGAGAGAGGTGCTTTTTAGACCTGGTGTCATCGGCGTGACTAGCTTGACACTGATACCGAACGCCTGCTCTGTGCGGGTGTGTAAGATTATCCCGGGGGATGGTTCTAGCTACGGTTGTCTGTCCTCTGTGTGGCGGAGTAAGGCAAAGAGGCAGAGGAGGGAGGCGGTAGGGAGGGCAAGAAACAGGCGGGGAGTTTTTTTGTTTTTCAATAGTAATACGGTTTTGTTCGTGCTAGTGGTTTGTAGTTTGTGCCCTTCTTTCTTCCTTTCTTTCTTTCTTTTTGTTTCGCCTGAAGAAGCCCGGGCCGCGAGCAATAGTACTCCCAGTAGCCACTCTACACAGTTTGTGTCATCCAGTCAGCAGTCAGCATGCATGTCAGCGTCCACAATGCGGTGATAGTAAACAGTTAGCATGCATGTCAGCTTTTAAAAAAAATGTATAATAACATTTAAAAAACTAAACAAAACAAAACCACATTTTGCTTGGCGGTGGACAAAGAAAATGATATTTGGTTTGGGGGCGGGGGGAAAAAGAGCAGACACCATCACGCGCGTACCATACGAGCAAGAACAAGAGCGAGATAGCCCAGAGAGGGCACATTGGACGAATGAATACGGTTCAGATCAACCAAGCAATGATTACGGGATTTGCCGGAATCCTCGTATTTTCGTTGATGCTGTTGCTGGTGTCTTTTTCTTGCACTGTTTTCATGCCTCGAACAGATAATGCTCTTATGTACAGATAGATCATCTAGTTCCTCACCTGCCGTTGTCAGAGATTTATTGTGCAGGATCTGTATGGTACACAGATCCTACCCGGGAAACATGTGCTGCTGCTGTACGTAGATCATGCGGCAGCTTGTGCGGGTGGGTCCCACCCGGCAACAGGAGCTATGTACGCACAGTAGTACTGCTGTAGATCATGTAATATCATCGGGATTACATTTGCCATGAAAGGTCTACTCCAATATCGTGAATTTGGAATCGTTGATCTGTCCACAAAGGCGTGCACTAGTGATAGTACGGCGGGGCATAGTATAAATAGGACCTACGGTGAACACAAAAACCTGTGCCTAAATATTTACCTATTTTTGCAAACAAAGTTTGGTCCTATTTGCTGTGGTCCCCCGTGATGGGCTGTTTCAAGTCAAGTCACATTTTGAATGAGTGAACATGATCCGCCAACCAAGCTACTGTAGAATGCATGCCTCGCTCGTACCACAGGGTAGTATACAGGGTCTCTACGTCGCAAAATAGCAGTCCGTCCTCGCGATGGGCCATTAGACAGAAAACGGTACACTTTTGTCTCGCGCCAAGTTGACCGGGGATAGGGGACATCCGCGACACAAAACACCCTTTTTATATCGGCATCATCTCGAGGCACCGCGCGCTGCACCGTGATGTGGCGCATCAGGAAAGAAAGACGCGTGGTCTAACATCGCGTACGACCAACCACATACCAAATCCATGCACACTAACGACAAGAAGCAGCGCCATTGAAAACAGCAGACAGCACTTTACAAGCGAGAATGGTCTGAAGCAATATTAATACTACGGGGGACCATAGTTAACAGGACCTACGGTACACACAAAAACCTATATATTTACCTATTTTTACCAACAATATTTGGTCCTGTTTACTATGGACCCCCGTAATAGCATCTTCTACGAGTATCTAGCAGACGAAGAGAACGAAACACACTTGCCAATATCAACATTAATACGTACCAGGTACGTACGAATGTATTACTACTGGTAAGCACGTACCTAGTACATGAATTAGGTACGATATTGTACTTTGTTCGCGTCTCAGGCTCGCTCAGCGCTCAGCGCCGACCTGCCCCGCTCTCGCCCCGCGCGTTGCCCGGTACTTCGGCCCGGCACCGCGACTCAGCCTCACATAGGATCGATCTTAACGAGGATTGCTTTTCGGTATTTTCCTGTAGGAAAATACCGAAAAATACCGAAACTTCGGGAAAATACTGAAAACAAAACTGAAAAACAGCCCTCGTTAAGATCGACCCTTATTTCACCGGGGAGCCCCCGGGCGTCTTCCCCGGCGTCGGGAGCCCACGCCTTAAACGCTGCTCACCTCAACCTGTGCACGAGAGCAGGCACGTCAAACGCCGCTCTCCCGAACGACGCACCGCGCGCAGCACCACGAGTGTCGCGCTATCGCGTCGTTTTTTTCAGCGAGGATGTCCCCCTCCTTCACCTCCCGGTCATGCGGTGGCGGACGGTTTGAGGTGCGGGAAGGCCAACACCCGAAACCCCGAGATCTCGGTTGAACCTCGACTCGACGTTTCCTCGCAATAGCGGTGGCCGCTCCACCCTTTTTCCTATCAAGAAGGAGTCCACAAGATTAGCTACCTCGTCCCCCTTCCTCATCAGGTCTACAGGATGGAAGCCCTCTCCGGTGGACCCTTTGTTCCCCCTCACCCGGGCACCCTTCTTGAAGTCGCCTGCAGGGTCTGCAGGCCCTCTTTCGTCTTCGAGCACGCCACTCACGTGCGCAGCGTTCCTTCGGCTCCAGTGGAATAGGAGAAACCTGACACTGTCCGTCGAGCCTGTGGTGACCCCACGGCCTCCGGTCAGACCAACCGGAAAGCATACCCGTTAAATTCGGAATAATCGCAGCTCTCGTCAAGCAGAACGGACTCAGAGCCTCCTGCCCCCTCTGGTCTAGGGCAGAGATGATAATCGGGAGCAGCAAGAGAACCTTCTGACGATATTTTGTCTACGGGCAATGGTGACACAGAGCCAGTATACGTGGAACCGGACTCGCCTCGTGCACCAGGGGCTCAGTGTTCTCAGAGGAGCACATTCCCCCCCACTCACACCGCAACTGCGGCCACCGATGACTCGGCACCGTCGGTCTTTGACCCTACTCTCGAGTATTCAACGGAGCGATTGGTACTGTTCTGGCAGCTCCCCTCCTATTCTTCGCAGTGATCACCCTCGTCTTTTTGTCGTTGGCCATATGTCAATTTCCTGCGCGCGGAGCAGTATATGATGGCTGAAAACGCTTGCCTGTTTCAGGACCACGACGCAGCGGAGCGGATTATGGCCTGGCCAGACCCACGCGAGCACAAACGCCTCGGTCGAGGCGTGCATAACTTCGACTGCGCTATCTGGGACTGCGTTCAGGAAGACGCCGTCCTTGCTGGTACTTTTACCAAATTCTCGCAGAACCCGACCATGAAGCAGCACCTATTGAGCACTGGCACCAACATTTTTGCTGACTTTTGACCCCGTGTGGGGCATCGGTCTCCGGGCAGACGACCCCGAGGCTCAAGACCCCTCCAGGTGGTGTGGGTAAATTTTGCTCGGGAAAGCTATTTCCGCCGTTCGCGGCACCCTCCGCTCAAGTGAGGCCGGGTTGGTACACCCCGCTTCCTCGCATCAATTTTGCATTCCGACCACGCCTGACAGGATTCATGAGATTTCACCAGCGCCGCCCCGCCCTTTGGCCGTGGTCCGCGCATGCCCAGGCCCTCCCTTGAAGTTTATGACCTGTTTTTCTGACGCGCCCGCTGATCACAGCCCTGAAGTATTGGTTGTCGCCCTTAGTGTCGACCTCTCCCTCGCGCTGCCAGAACACGGCCCCTGCCTCGTCGGGGGCACCATTACGCTCGACGACGCCTCTTTCACAACCAAAATCGCTTCACAGCGGAGCTGGCGTTCTTGCTCCTTTCGGTTGCGTAGCGCTTCTTATCACTGACTCCCCACAGACTTTCAATCGACGAGATGTTTTGGACCGCATGCTTTCGGTTGGCGCGGCACCCATCGCATGCGAGCAGAAATGCGCCCCTCGTTCTTGCGGGGGGGGGGGTTGGCGAATCGGCCCCTCTGAAGACGTCGACGAGTGTGCGCGTGAGCGTCCGTTTTTTTCGAGAAAATGAGCCTACGTGCTCCCTCGCAGTTTGGGCCTGCGTGGTTCCCCCCTCAGTGATGCGGCATGCAGCACTGATGGGACGCGACAGCTGGATGCGTTTAAGTAGCCGCTCTTACCGCTCTCTGCCACCTCGCCCGTCAGACCAACGCGTTTTTGGCGAGCTATAGAGTCAGTTCACCGCGCCCCGACAGGCATGTCCGTGTACGCCATCGACCCCGCCGCTTCGGGTGGAGGCTTCAATTTTCGCCACGAGGGCGCTGCAGGCGTCACCCTGTCCGACGATCCCCAACTGATTGCTGTCAACTAGATTCGCCGCGATGGCTCCCCGGCTCTCACTGGACACTACTTGGTCGATATGATGCCCCAGCACGACCTAACCTCGGTCGAGGAGCACTTCGTCTCCTCCGGACGACAGATTCTTCTCCTCGTCGGAGTGGCGGATCTCGAGCCGGGCGACATCCTCGGCGTCGCCCACGCCCCACTAGTGAGCGTCCCGCTAGACGTTTTGCAGCAGGAAAACCGAGCCCCCAGCACTCCCTCCAGACTATCTGAGGTGTCTCCGGTCTCAGAGGTTACAGCTTGCCCCCTCGCCTGCACTGCTTGAGCGTTTGAGCCCAGAACAGCGCGCTTCGTTCCTGCGCGTCTGGGCGAGTTTGCCGTTCCAACTACGAGCGGTGGCTTTTGACCTTCACAGCACGGACTGGACCCCTGAGGCCGTCGAACAGCTGGGGGATGTTCTCTGCGAATTTCTCGACGTTTTCTCGAAGTCCAAGTCGGATTTTGGTTCCTGCTCGTTGGTGCCTTTCGTGATTTCGGTCCCGGAAGGAAGTGCCCCTGTCACGTCCAGGCCGTACCGCATCGATACTATCCTGGCCAAGGAAGTGGAGGCCACCTCTGACCAGTACCTCGCGGCAGACCTGTTCCAGTACTCGACCTTTCCGTACTCGAGCCCGCTGGTGGTCATCCCGAAAAAGTCTGGAGGCGTTCGGTTCACCGTGAACTACAAGAAACTCAACCAGATCAGAAACTTCAGCCAGCTGCACATTCCTCGCGTGGACCAAGTCCTCGACTCCCTGGGGAAGGGACGGGTGTTTTCCCTACTCGATTTGGTCTCCTCGTTCCACCAGATTACCGCGCACAAGAATATCGTCCCTGTCACGGCGTTTTGCACTCCCACGGGCCTCTACGAGTGGCTCGGCATACCCCAAGGCAGCAGTGGTTCACCCGGCTGGTTCGTCAAAGTGATTAATGGAGTCAACAAAAGGTCTGGCACAGGTGGCGGCCTACCTTGATGATGTGATCGTTTCGACGCTGATCCGACGGCCCACGTCAAGACGATACGAGCCCTCTCCGAACGCCTGCTCAAACACAACCTCAAGCCCTCCCCCTCGAAGGCTCGCCTCGGCGCCGCGGACGCAAATATTCTGGATCACTCCATTTCGCCCGCGGGTATACGCCCAAATGCGGACAAAGTTTCGGCTTCGGCTTTGATGAAAAGGTCCATGCCCAAGAACCTCAAGCAGGTCCATGCGCTGATGGGCGGCGTGGGATGTTATCGTAAATTCCTGCCCGGCCTGTCTAAAAGGATCCGCCCTCTCACCGCCCTTCTCCGGAAGGGGGTTAAGTACGTCTTTACGCCGGCTATGAACGTTTTCGCCCGCCAGATCCTCACCGAGCTCGCTGCCCCACCGATTTTGGTCTTCCTTGACTGGGACGCCGTAGCCGAGGGCTCTCGCCCCTTCCACGTGTACTGCGACGCCTGCATCGACGGTTTTGGTGCCCCGCTCGAACACGAACAACCGGACGGCTCGGTACGGCCCATGGCTCATATCAGCCGCGCTACCTCGATCCCGAGAGGCACTGGACCCTGTTGGACCTGGAAGCTGGCAGCATTGTCTGGGCCATCAAACGACTCCGAGATTTCCTGCGCGGCACGAAGTTTCCCATATTTTCGTACCACAAAGCGCTTGAGAGCATCGGCAAGGTAGGGGACCACAACGCGCGAGTCCAGTGGTAGCTCGACTTCCTCACCGCGTTCGACTACACCCTCGAGTTCCGCAAGGGCATCGCCAGCGGAAATGCTGCTTTTCTATCCCGCTTGCCGGAGCCCGCGAGAGAACACGACCGCAGTGGGTCTAGCAGCCTCACCCCCGTCGAGGATGATGGTATCTTCCTCACCCGAGCCCGCGGGCTTCGTACTCGCTCTTCGCCGACCCCTGGTGTCGGTTTGAGTGGGCTGGTGCCCCACATTAAAAATGCCGTCTTGGGTGGGCTGCCTTTCACCTCTTCGGATTTTCGCGATTTTCCCGCACACCGACCATGTACGAGGATTGACGACCTCTCTGCTCCTTCGGGGAGATTCGCCGCTCGTGTATCTGCTGCTGTCGCCACCGTCGATCGCCGTCCTGGCTTGAGGGTTTTTTCCCCCACAGCCAACTCCGCTTTCGCCTCGGTTTTTTTCGTACCCTCCGGGGGTGACCAGGGCTCCGCAGAAGCCCCCGCTGCAGCGACGATTGTCGCCCAGCGCGCTCCCCTTCCGACGAACACTATACAGGGAGAAAATTCCGCCGTGATCACTTATCATCCGGCCGCGTCTGCCCCTTTGCCACCTGGCAACGCGGCGCCTCTGAACATCTTGCCGCCTACAGGCCGCATCTCCACTCGGACGCGCCGACACATCCGCTGCCGCTGGCACAGCGCCGCCTGCTGTTGATTGTGGCTTCGGGCCCGGCGGGGCCCCTAGCCCATCTGTCCGGCGTGCTATCATTCCGCTGCGAGCCCCACGGCCGCGACCGCCCGCCCCCGTCGTTATGGTTCCGGCTCCTGCCGCCTCGTCGGTCCCGACGGTACCCATCCCATCCGACCGCGACCGCGCCATGCCCGTGGGAACTCCTCTTTTACGGCTTCGGCTGCCAACTGACGCACCCCCCGTCACCACGACCGACTTTTACGCCCTCGGCGCAGCTGCCGAATTTCAGTTCGTTGATTCTGCAGCGCTCTATGCACACGCCGGACTGGGCTCGGGAACAACAGGCCGAGCCCGCGTGCATCGCCGCCATGCGGTACATGGCCGTTGGCCGGCCGGGAGTTTTGTCCGCCGATTCTTTGTCGGGTTGCCCTTTCCACCAGCACCTTCCCTTTTCGGAGGTCCAGGAGCTGGCTAAGAAAGGCCGCTTGCACACCACCGACGCGGGCATTGTTCTACTCGTCCGACGGCCGTCCCCCCCCCTTGCGTCGGACACGCAACGCCCGGTGGGTCGTACGGCCTGTTTATCGAACGACGAGCCTACTCGCATTTATGTCCCACTGCTCATGCGCCCCTGGGTCATGCAGGCTTGCCACCTGGGAACCGCGCGCACCCTACGTAAGCTCGAATGCTTTTAATGGTGGATCGGTATGAGCATCTGCACCCGGTGGTGGTAACGCAACTTCTTGAAGCGCCAAGCACGGAAAACGTCGCGGCAGACGGTCCGGTCGCCCATCATCACGTTGCCCTTTCCAGAAGGGCCCGGCATCGCCATCACCATCGACTATTTCGGCCCTCTCCCGGTGACACCTCGAGGAAATACCTACATCTTGCTTTTCACTGATTGTTTCAGTCGCCGAGCCGACACGTTCGCCGTGACAGCGGCAGAGTTCACCGCCGAAGGCACGGCTAATATTATCATCAACCGGTATATTCCCCTCTGGGGGTGCCCGCGCAGCATTCTCTCGGACAACGACCTCCAGCTCTGCTCCAAGCTTTCGCACGCCGTTTATCAGCTTCTCGAGGTTCGGAAAGTTACCACCAGCTCTTTCCACCCAAACGGCAACGGTGGGGTGGAACGCGTAAACCACACGATGGCCCAGATGCTGGCAATGGTCGTCAACGAGCTCCAAAACAACTGGGATGAACAGCTCCCTCACGTCGAATTCGAGTACAACAACTCCGTCAGCGCCGCCACGGGTTTGGCTCCCAACGAGGTCCATAAGGGTCGGCTGCCACGCCTCTCTTTCACGATTTTCGAGCGTGCTGGAGTCGCCGGCCACCAGAGCTTGGCCCGCGACCACCTCGCCTACTGCGACTTGGCGACGGACCGCCAGCAGCGCGCGTACGATGTCGTTCGTGAACACCACGCCCTCACTGTTGCTCGCGTGAACCGCTGCAACTCCCGCCCTCTTCGACGCTCTGCGTCCAGTCCCCAAATTTGACGTTGGCGGCTGGGCGTGGGTGTACAATACGGCGGCCACCATCCGCCAGGGCGCGAAGTCCGACACCGACGCCAGGGTCCTTAAACCGAAACTCTCACGCAACTGGACGGGCCCCTATAAAGTCCTCGCAGTTGGCCCCTGCTCCTCAGCGGACACCCCGGACGGATCTCCTCTCGGGGGAAAGCTCCTGTATTCGGATCTTCCTTCCGATATGCCCGGCGCTGATGCTCGCTGGCGCGTATCAGTTCAACGCTGCAAGCCCTGTGCCAACCCCCACGACCGTGGCGACACGCCGAAGTATTTGCCGGCGGGGTTGACGCAATACGTGCTCAACAACTTCTCTGAGAAATCTCCCCCGTACCACGTCACCCAGGATGACGCTTCGATCCCTCTTCAACGACTCGAAGTGGACACGATCACCGGACACCAGTCGGTTAGAGGTCGAGGTGGCGTCATCGCGGTGATGTACGATACGCTCTGGACAGGACTATCCCGTCCATCCTGCGAGCGGAAAATGGACCTTCAGCTTTCTCGCCACGAAAGTCTGCGCTGTTGGGCCGGCACGCCGAACCAGCACCGCCAAATCAACCGCCTGTACCGCCGAATGAGAATCGGCGAGGCACAACGGGAGCTTTCTCTGAGAAACGGCGAGCGGTTTCTGGCATCCGGCTATGGCTGCGTATCGCACACCGATTGGCTTCGCCGATACTGCAACACCGCGCTTCCCAATGGGCCCCACTTTGGTACAAGGGCGACGACGGTCTGTGGTGGCTCGGGAAAATCAGCGCGACTACGCCAACAGATGGAGTATACTTGGTTCGATTTTTGGACGACCCTGGACCGATCAAGCTTCCTTTTTCTCCGGCGCGCTACACGACTTCGGCGAGAGCTGTACGAGGTTCTTGGCGTCTGCAAATACACTTGACTCTCGCGTTTGCACGGGGGGTCCAGCTTAACGTAGATGAATCTCGAGGCGCCGCCGTGGATAGCTGACTTTCGCTTCTCGGCTGCACTTAATATTTTTCTTCTTGTCGTTTTCCTGGACTTCGGGGGGGTGTTTTTTTTTTATAATTCGTAACGTTTTCCGAGTTTTCGGGTCAGGGGGGGGGGGGGGGGGGGGGGGCTGCTCGGTGTATTTCTGGTTTGTTTTTTCTTGGGTTGGGTTGGGGATGTTTTTTTCCTTTTTTTGTCCTGCCTGCACCCCCGCTCAGTTTCGGGGCTGATCTGGGTAATCGGGCCACTCATTTGTGGCACAGGATGCGTTTCCAGAGTTGTGGGCTGGGTTTGGGAGTTTCTTCGCGTCTTCCGTGCTATTTTTCTTCTCGTTTTTTTTGATTTTTGATATTCGTTTTTTCGTTTTTCCAAGCAGTTTCCTCGCCCCCCCCCCCCCGTTGCGGGTAGCATGACGATGGCTTTCGTTGACGATTTATTCCTGCCCCTTAGGGCTAGGCCTCCCTTCCTTTCTTTCCTTTTTTTTTACGTACCTTATCGGCTTCCTTGCCTCGCCCTCGCCGTTCAGAGGTGTGGGAGTGGGTTTTAAGGAGCCGCATCTTCGACTCATGTTCTAGTTCGTGGAATCGGGGTTTCCACAAAAATCCCAGAATTCTGCTTATACGGCTCATCAGAGTGGGCTAGTGTTATGTTACTGTCTTGAATGCGGCTGAAAGCCCGGTAATTACCTGTGTTCAGGTATTGGGATCGTATTGTAGTACTTGGGAGGCGTTTCGTAGATGGAAAACCAGGGGTTTTCCCGGCGAGGCACGAGCTCGGCTCTTGGTCTCCGCGTGCACGAATGGAGTAAAGCTGTTCCTTCTTCTTCTGTCTCTAAACAAAAACAACACACGTGAGTACCAACGAGTACCGACTTAATAGGCAAACCTGTCCAGGGATACAAATTGTCCCGCCTGCGTGATCTTAACAACGTGATGCATTCCTTATTCGTCTTGATCGGCACCAAAAGCACACCACTGGTACCTCACTTACTTCCTTCTTAGTACTTCGGTCCCGCTCGGGGACAAAGCACCTGGAATTAGAGAGTGGTTTGTCCCCGAATCGGGACCCTGCCGGTTTTTTTTTTTTTGCCTTGAAGGGGTTAACGGAATCCAGGCGTTGCAGCTCCGCTGTTCAATGTAAGCAACGCTTCAGGCACGATACCGGGGGGTAATAAAGCTCTGTTGTACCGGTATGATGTGATGTGATGTACATACGGCAGTGGTGCTACATCATCAGTGGTAAATATTATAGCCGTCGGCCACTTCTATTTTTGTTTTCTAATCATTCCTTTTTTCATTTTCTTCCTGCTTAACTCGCAGCAGGTTTTACCCTCAGCAGTCTTATTCTGGACATTGTCAAGCCGTGGTCACAGGTGTCGTCCCTTCCCCCTCTCCCCGGTACACGTGCCTTCATTTTTTGTCGCGCATAGGGTTCAGCGTTCCCACTGCTCGTCGATTTTCGTCGAAGTGTCTAACTCGCGCTTTTCTCGCGCTTTCCGCTAATCAATTCTTTGTGCAAGAAAAAATCCTTACGAGAGTATGTATGCACTCGGTGAAACTTGAACCCACGAAATTGATCTTAGTAGGCACGCGGACCACCTACTAAGTCACCGGGGACGGCCATGAAACATTATTATTACGGGCCGAACAACAACTTGTCACTATTAATATAAAAAAATCAACGTATCGCTGCTGTGTCCTTGCTTTATTTCGAATAATATCAATCCGTCCGCGTGTACTTCTTTCCCCTCCTGCTCGATTCTTGATAGATTGCTTCCGTGGTTTTTTTCTTTCCCGCAGGAATGTCTTGAGCGATCAACGTTGGAGCTCATGCTGCACACTGTCGGATGGCAAGAATAATGATAGATTCAACACAATCCACCCCTCTGGAAGAATGATAGATAGATACGGACAGTAAACAAAATAACGAGGAAAAGCCTCTTCGAGCCCCACCATGTGAATCGTAGTTAAAAATAATTTTATTAAAGGTGGAGAGGATTCCCTCTGAATATGGTATATATACCAGGCACACCGGTATTAATCGTTATGGCTACCCTTTTTTAGAACTATTTAATAACTGCAGTCTCGTTTTGGGAACAAAACGAGTCAAATTCCAAGTAGTTTGTCCCCAAAACGGGACTATCATACTATAAATAATACGGTCAAGTCCCTCCAATAAGAAAGAGCCTTGAAAATAAAAATGAAAAATATATCGAGGCAACACTTCATTGTTATTAGGCTTGCCATCCGACAATGAGAATGACAATGGCAATGACAATGTGCAGCATGATGAGCTTCACCGTTTTGACCAATCAAGACATTCCTGAGAGAAGAAATACCCGGATACCAAAGGAAACTTGTGCACAAGGTATGTCTATCCATCTTCTATGTCTACTTCCTTTTATGCTTCATCTACGGTACTCTATGTATTGTCTTTACTCCTTCCTACATCTTACTATGTACTCGCTACTTTCTATTCTTGAATCTTGAGCCGCATCCGAGCTCCATCCCCACGCCATCGTGTTGTTGGTCTGTCATCTCCCCCCCCTCTGCTCCTTCTCTATTCCTGTCGACCCCTAAGCTGGAGTCTAAATCGCGATACCCTCCTCGAAATGGCGACCCGTGTAGTCATCGAGACGATTTGGAGTAGGCGTTCCTTCGCCAATCCTTTCCTTCCCATCGACCTACCATCCCTCCCCCCCACGACACTAGCTTCCAGCTGGTTGATGAACTTACTGCCCTCTACCCCGAGACGCCCAAAGCTTTTCACTGCTAAAGTGGCAAGTTTGTGACTCCGTTCGTCAAAGGACACATGTCCCGGACGAGCGTAGTGTTGGCGCTTGCGCGCCTCGGAGGTAGAGGCGGCTGATCCATCGCGATCGGCACTGCCTCCTCGCAGGTGTATCTGCGCTTGGGGGTGAGCATGGGTGACGTTCAGCAGGATGGACTTCTCCCTATACTCCCTACTAGGAGCATCCCGTAGACCTCCTCTCCTGACGGCAATATCCATCCGCAGATTTCGGTCTGCGGTGAACGGTTCGCCGCTTTCCACTTGGTGTGGAATTCCCAGCCGTTTCAAAGTACGGGACATCGCGTGGACGTGTTGGCTTACCTGTGCCCCTGCTCTGGGACAGATGCGCGCGTGGCGAGTGTCCACGTCAACTGCATCGCAGCAGGGGCACCTCACTGCCACGTGTTCCTCTATCCCAATGAACCGCTGTCCCATGCCCACAAACTCTTCTGCGGGTATGACCCGGAGTGAGTCCGTTGGTCTCGCCCGAAGGCATGCCGTGGCTCCTGCCCCCTGTAGGCTCCTATAGCGAGTCTTGGCGAGGGCTTTGGTTTCGGTTCCCCCCATCGGGTCGCCCGGTCGGGGGGGCGTGCGGTCTCCTCCAGCGAGGCAGCGTGGGCTGCGTGCCGACGTTGGTTTACCAGCTTGCCCAACTTCTGTTGGACTTTGCGTGAGTTCGTGGTTATGGCGTCGTGTGCAGCCAGCATGTCGGCCTCTGGGGGTCTTGGGTCCAGGTCCCCCTCTGCGCCTAGACCCCATTCTAGCCAAGATTCGGGGACGATGCCCGCCATCGCTTCCTGTGACACCCCTCATGTATCCCTAATCTCCCGTAGGCTGTCTCCCAGCTGAGCAATGATGCTCGATTCTGGGAGTCTCCTCTTCAACTTGTCGCCTAAAGGGCCAGTGAGGTCTGCTAGGACCTCCGGCAAGGTCCCCACCCTGCTTCCGATGGATGCCGACATTCTCCTTGCTTCTGTCGACGGCAGCCCACTCCTCCCGCTCCCGTAGAAAGGCGTGCTTGGGCTTGCTGGTAAGGTTTGAGAGTCAACCGACTATCCGGGCACCCCTCCTGGAAAAACGGCTGTGCCTCCGCTGCTCCCGGTTGTTCGAGGATTTTCTCGTACGCCCACTGCGCTCCGTTGTCTGCTCTTTTACATGCTTCGAGGGACAACCCCGGGTCCAGAGCCCTTTCGAGGTAACTCATCCGTTGCCCGAGAGATTCGACGGTGATGAGGGCCGCCGCTTGTTTGTCGGGCGATTTAGCGAGGCAGCGCCGCAAGGTAGTCCGCGCCCCCATCCCTCACTACCTCCACTGCTCGCCCCCGCACGTATTCTTCCGTCCCGATCGGGACACCCACCACCGTCACCCCTCCTTCGTCTGCGATACGGACCTCAACGCTTTCAAGGAGCGAAATTTCCTCCATCGTCGGGGCGTGCCCTAGTGGCGGTAGTGCCACTAACCGTTTTGGCGGCGTTGACCACAATAATACCGATGTCATCTAGCTCTCGCCGGAGGAAGGCGAATGCTCTAATCGTGGGGGCGCTGAACAAGAAAGAACCGCACGCATTTATACGTAAAATGCGCCGTGTAAACAGTTGCGTGTGGGTGGCGTCATCGGGACAGACAACTATCATTACGGGGGTCCATAGTAAACAGGACCAAATATTGTCAGTAAAAAAATAAGTAAATATATAGGTTTTTATGTATACCATAGGTCCTGTTACCTATGGACCCCCGTAATGTCTTAGGAAGCATTATTTGTCAGGAGGCAAATAACATTACTATTACGGGGGTCCATAGTTAACAGGACCTATGGTGTACATAAAAACCCATATATTTACCTATTTTTACTAACAATATCTGGTCCTATTTACTACGGTCCCCCGTAGTAGAACGTTTGCTCAGCGGGGAGCTCTACACTTCATACGTACGGTAGTGTCCTACCGTGTATTATAATAGTCTACGTTCAAGACCAAACAAAAAAAGGATACGTGTTGATGTCCCCTTAACAACTAGATTATAAGGGTTGCTCAGATCAAGAGCTTTCTTGGCGGCGGCCCCACACTGCTGCCTGCTGCTGTACATACCACTGTATCCACCATCATCACCGCCTTCCTTCTTTTGTTCGCGCCTTGCCTCGTACTCGTAAAATGATACCAGTTCGTTCCAGGCGCGCAAAACTATATACTTACGTACGTACGTGTAGTATTTTAGAGGCCACTTTTTTATTGTTAAAACTCTTGTTGTACGGATTTTACCCTGGGCTGGGTAATCGATCGATAATTTACCCCTCCCTATAGCTCAGTAGATAACAACCTTCACATTTGGCGTCGTCAGTAAGAATAAGGATTGTCCTCGGCTAGGTTATCGATCGATCTTTTGCCCCTATAGCTCAGTAGTTAACACCTCCACACTCTCGTACAGATCATGACCTACTTGTAGATCGTTCAGTTCCTCCCCAGCCGCTATGAGAGGTTTATTGAGCAGGATCTATCTGCGTAGTATTATAAGTAGTACAGATTCAATCCAATAAGAAACGTGCGCCATCTCTTCATATCTTCTTCTTGCAGGCTGCCTTACGCGGGTCCCACCGGCGACATGACATGTATGTAAACTACTATTACGGGGGTCCATAGTTAACAGGACCAAATATTGTTAGTAAAAATAGGGAAATATATAGGTTTTTAACTACACCATATGTCCTATTAACTATGGACCCTCGTAATACTAATGCTGTCTGCAGATAGATACAACAAGAAAGAATAAGATCGGGAATACCTCGTATCAACAGAAGAAATAGATACGCCTTGAATAAGCTACGACGAGTAGTAGATCATGAAGTGGGAATGGATGATAGACAGTGAATCTTTCAAAGAAAAGGTGCGAGCTATTTACGCACTATACTGAGCGGCTGAGGGGCACAGCAAGCAGTTACTGTAGTAGTATTACGGGGGTCCATAGTTAACAGGACCTATGGAGTACATAAAAACCTACATATTTGCCTATTTTTACTAACAAAATTTGGTCCCGTTAACTATGGACCCCCGTAATAGTAGTAGTAGTAGTGAGGTCCACAGCTTGCGGAATTATGAAACTAAACTTTATTGACAAAAAGCGGCGCGGCCGCGTTTGTTCCTCGCCCGTTTGTTATGGTCGGTTTCGGGTAAGTAAGGAGGAGTTAATTGGGTTGGGTCTACGCCTGTACCTTGTGATCTCTCACCCGCCAGGAAGTGTGCTTCCTAGACTAAAAACGCGAACAGCATTGTCACCCCCCCCGAAGATTCACTATACTCGTGTAAGACGGGTATTGATAGTATGTCCACCCCCTGTCCGAGGGGAAACAATAATAAATGAAACGGACTCCTGCAGGTATACATACTACATTGACTGGTGAAAAATTGGGGTTTAAAAAAAAAAAAAACGCATTATTTACTTCAATCGCCGACGTTCCTGTTTATTAGGTTGTCCTTTTGTTTCCCCTCTCCTCTCTCAATCGCTCGGTCGTGCGTACAATAGATATCGTATCACACGTACGTACACACTTCGTCGAAATGAAAAAGGGCAAACACGCATGACAACAAAAAAAGATCACATCTCGGGGGAGTTATTGCTTGCTACCACCACCACCGTGGTACCGGTATACATTATTAATTATACCTGGTACACACAGGATCGGTGTGTGTGTGTTTTTGTTTTGTTTTTTTGCGGGTGATCCGGAAATAAACCCTCCGTTAGTTGACTTTAACGTCGGCGGTTGTTGTTATTTGTGCTTGTTTCGTGTTCCATGATTTAAAAAAATAAGAAAATCGTGTAAGACGAAGGCATCCGAAAATGCAAAAAATGCGAAAATGCGCACGCCGCGGTCTCTAATCACATACATACCAGGTATACATGTTACCTATATATCTAAAACCATCGTCATTCGTTCCGACGTGTATGACAGCTATTATGTACAATACTACGAAGTACGACCACAACATCCGATGACACCCGCGACGGTGCCGGGTTCGCCCGCGCAACCGTGCTCGGGAGTACACGCACGCACACGAAACGAAAGAGGAAAAAAGGAAAGAGGGACCGAAAGTACGACGAGAAAAATGGAGAAAACAAAGACTCGCTGGAACGGTCCGGCAAGTAATGAAAGGAGGCGATTCCCAAGTGGGAGCGCTGAGAGGCCAGGGATGTACCAACCGAGCACGCTCAGAAGTTGAGATATCTGTAAGTAGTTCTATTACGGGGGGCCATAGTAAATGGAACCAAATATTGTTGGGAAAAAATAGGGAAAGTATAGGTTTTTGTGTGTACCGTAGGTCCTATTTACTACATTCCTCCGTAGTAGTAGCATTGAGCACGCACGTGGTGTATAGTGCTTGCTCGCTGTTGAACGCCGACCTCATCATGAAGAAATGGGCGCGGAGAAAAGAGTCCGGGGATTTTACGGTGTAGCCTCTAAAGAAAAAAAAAAAGCAAAGAACAAAAACGTGCGAGAACTCGAGAAGAAAAGCTCACGACGACGCACATACGTACACGATAGGCGAACAGGAACAATGAGGGACAATGAAGGGTGTGCGCGTGTGGAAGATGAGGTAGGTGCGTCACCACAAAGTCGCCAAACGCAACGCAATGACCTCCTCTCTTTCGTACCCGAGACGGTTGCTCACCCATCCAGCCAAAGGATTCCAAGTCACTCATATACTTCTCATCGCCCATTTTTTTTTTTTCGTTTCCTTTTCATTGATTCCTCTCCTCTCCTCTCCTCTCCTCTGCTCCTCCTCCTCCTCCGCCGACCACAGCATCGCCTGTTCTATGTACACCATCACGAACAACAGCACAGCCCGCCATACCAACCCAGACCAGACAAACTCTCAACCACGCCTTTTCCCGCATCTCTCTTCTTCTCTCTCATTTTCCATCCCATCTCAACGTTTACTCTACTTTTTTCACCTTTCACCTCTCACCCCACAGATAGACAGAAAAAAAACAGCAGGGGGGGGGGGGGCGGGCGCATTACGACGACCGTCAGTAGTTCGAGAAGAGCAAGAAGCCATGGCACTATCGCAGTACAGCGCCCCTAATATTTCCCAAGCCATTACTTCGAAACCGAAAGCGAGGTTCTCACATTTTGGCACGCACGTACCAGGTGGCTACGTACGTACGCGGCTACAATGACAGCCTGGCTTAGACATCTCTTTTTTTTTCAAGCCCCCGTCCCTCCTTCCCTCTCTCCCGCCGAAAGCGACAGCGAGAATTCGGCAAAAGGCCAAAAAAAAAAAAAAAAGACGCCCTCAAAAACAGAAAAAAAGCGACCTCAAAAGGCAAAAAGTTTTCGAAATGGTCGTAGTTGCTTGCGACAAAGCCTTTTTTAGGTCACCCTCTGGCCGACACGAAGACTAGGGAACAAAAGAAGCTCGTTAACACCAGAGCGAAGGGACCGGATACATTGATCCTCCAACGAACTCAGCGGAGGGACCGGATCAAAATTCCTCCAACAAACTCTCGCAACGACGGCCGATAGCCCCTGAAACCCTCTCTCGACTTCCCGTGTTCCTTTTTCCCCCTCTCCCCGCAACAATTTCTCTCCCTCCCATTCCAACCTTCCTCGCGAACAAAAGAGTAAATAAATGGCACCAAACATATCAACTATTTTCAATTCGTCCTGCCGAGAGTAGGAAGGTAGAGGGGGCAGCGTAGCGCGATCGCCCCCAATTTACCACCCACACGCCCACCCAACCCCCCGAAAAACACGCCACCACAAGCAAAGCGAGGTAAAGCAGCGTATTCCTCAAAAGACAGACCGTATACGATAGCGCACGGGCTCCGGACACGCTCGTAAAAGAAGACAAGAGACGATATTTTCTGAGGCATTCTCCAGGGGGAGGGGGGGGGGTCTGGGGGAGAAACTGCACGCCGTGTAAGATTTTTTTTTCCTCGTCCGACGAACGGCGTGCAATCTCTCTACCAAACCCTTTGGCCGAAAACCACAATCCATAGCATTGCCTGCGATTGATTCCCAACCTACGAACAAAATCGAGCTTGGACAAACACAACACGGCCGAGCGAAAACAAATGCTGCTGTCCAACAATGACCGTACGTTAAGTTTGCGCGTTTGTGGCGGCGGCGCATTCCATCAAAAGCGGCAAAGGCAGCAAACATATCGGTTTTCGTAGAGAACAGGACGACGCCAAAGTGGGGGGGACGAAAAAAAAAAAAGCGTTTTGCCAGAGGCATTTTCAATATCCGACAGATCCCAAGTAATGCGTGCCCCTCGACGCTGGCAACTCCCCTTCGAGGAGAGATCGACAGCAAGACAGCGTAGGGCTAAACGATACCTGCCAAGAAATAAGAAAAAAAGAAAAAAGAAGACAAGTACAAGTGCTGGAAAAAAAAAAAAGACCTCCAAGAAATAAAAATGATACAAAAAACGCAAGAAAACAAGAAAAAAAAAAAACAAAACAAAAAAAATCAATCAATTTCACTACGTGCAGCGGCATCAGCACCAGCACCAGGAGCGTGATGCATTTGCGTGAATGACCATTCACCGATCCAGCCCATTTTTTGTCGAAGCCAAGATCGTAACTATCATCCTCATCGTGACCATCATAATTGTTGCCGTCCAAATTCCCCGAGCGGCACCACGGCTAAAAAAAAAACCTTGACCGCCAGCCCTGCCCCGCGCCCCGTCGTCCAGCAAGCGCGGCACGACGCAGCCCACGATGGACCTTCCCTTCTTTACAAAAACACAATCCATCCTTCACACACATAATCCCCCTCCTTTTTTCTCCCCCCCCCCCCCCGACGTCCCCTTCCCGCCTCCTCCCCAAACCCACTACCCTCGGCCCGCCTCTGGCAGAGCAACAAAAAGCCGATAAATGTACCAGCGATTGCCATCCGCGATTTTGCGATTTAAGAAAAAAAGGTTTTGAGAAAATAATGCAAAGGAACGAAAGAGCAAAACTCGTCTGTCTCTGTCTCCTTCCGTCGTATCGAATCGTTCCTATCATACGTAGGCTATCATATCATATAATATAGTATAGTATAGTATAATATGTGTGTCGTTTGTGAGCGGAGGGAGCGCTTCTCTCAAAAAAAACTTGTTATCTCTCTTCTCTCTTTCCTCGCCCCGTGCATGCATGCACAGCGCGCCAATCCTCTTAAAAAATCAATCAGAATTTTCATTTATTCGCTCCCTGCTGCTCTCTGCCCCGCCCCCCCCCCCCCCAACCCCCTCTCCACCCTAAAGCCTCCCTCCCTACTGAGGACAACCCCAGTCGAACGTCCCCCCCCGCCCCCATCCGCCGTCAAATTAATACCCTGGTAATAATCGGTGTTTTACTTCGACATCATCATCTTAACGAACTCCTCGTAGTTGATCTGCCCGTCGCCGTCGATATCCGCCTCGCGGATCATCTCGTCGACCTCCTCGTCCGTCAGCTTCTCTCCCAGGTTGGTCATGATGTGGCGCAGCTCGGCTGCCGAGATGAACCCGTTCCCGTCCTTGTCAAACACCTTGAACGCCTCCAGGATTTCCTCCTGCAGTCAGCGCGGGGAGCGGAGGGGGGGGGGGGGGGGGGTGAGATATATACAGGTATTAGTAATACGTTCATACTGCAGTCATGCTCAATAAACTCTGTTTTGTTGAGCTGACAGCTGATATCAAAGGTTGATACCGCGAAAACAATCCCACACTAATTCCACGTCGTCTGTCCACCAAGACGTGGGTGTGCCATTAATAGAGGGGTTACCCCCAACCAGGCATGAACAGTACCACTCCGGACGGGACTGTGATCAACCATGCCCGTTTTAGTAAGGAGGCGGGAATTTTTCGTGATGTTCTCGTCGTTTCTTCCTTCTCTACCAGATTTCAATGTGACCAATCACCAGTCAAGTTACAACAAACAGTAGCGATACTTACCTGCTCTGAATTCTGAATTCAGTAGTTTTGCTTTTGAATCCGAGTACGACAACTATAACGAGGGGCCATAGTAAATAGGACCAAATATTGCCAGAAAAAAAGGCAAATATATATGTTTTTGTGTGTAACGTAGGTCCTATTTAATATGGCTCCCCTCAACTTCAACGTAACAACTTCATCCTGAATCGTGGAACAGGCACGTAAACCCCTGTAGTACCGCAGTCCCGATTTGGGGACGAACCAGTCTAATTCCAAGTCATTTGTCCCCAAAACGGGACTGCTGTACTAAAAGGGTTAAGATACATGTAAGGTATCATATATCAAATCTAGCAGTTGCACAACACTTTAGGGTGCAGAAATGGAAATATGGCACAGCTTGATCCGAGAATTTTTTCGTAGCAGTTGCACAGCGGTATCAACAGTAGTTTTGTGTGCTGGAAAGGCAACATGGGACAGACGGATGTCGACTTTTTTTTTTTTTTCCTTCCTGTTTCCACGCCTTTTCGTCGGTCCTCGACACAAGACACAGAAGGGATACTTGTTATTTTGATTTTGTAGTTCGCCCTTAAATTTACAATCTTGTTTGGACAAGACGGTGGAGGATGTAATTGACTCGTTCCACCCTCCACTTTGCTGATGCATGCATGGGTCTACTATTTAATAGTTCTTCCTGTTTCGAGGGCAATATGTGTCTTTCGCAAATATATCCGGGAGTGTAGGGACTGGTTTGCGTAATTTTCATGTTGATGCCCAAACGAGCATGACATGTCCTGACAGCAGTGGTCTTAAAAAACCTTTTAATATTAGCACTGCAGTCCCTTTTTGGAGACAAAACCACTTACAACAATTTGAGTGGTTTCTCACAAAACTGAAAAACGGCACTCACTGCAGTGCTAAACAGGTTTCAATGGACCTGCACTGCAATCTTGCTCTATAGTTGGATTTTGTATTATGCACAACGTTCGGCAGTTTACGCGATACGTTGAGCTTGGACAAAAGTTCAGCGCGGGGGGTATACACCGATAGTACCCTATTAGCGCCGGTAAATGTCTGTAGGATAGAGATAGTTGTTGGTAAATATGTAAATATACACCTGTGAGACGCCGGGAGTCTTTCGTCGAGTATCCTTCGCCCGTGTAATTATCACAGAGGCGAAAACACCTAAGCACCAAGGTCTGTGAGCTGTGATGGAAATGATGCGATCCAATCAGAACGTATGAATATACCCACGGATCGAAATATACGAACATACGTACGACAGATACATAGAGAGTGAGAGCAGAATACGACGTATACGAACAGAAGTAAAGCAGTACAACTACTGCTGTGGAATTATAAAAAAAACGCCAAAAAGGGAACGTTCGCTTATTCAATATTTCAATTTTCAAAACGTCCAATTCCAACAAGTATAACAGGTATAACATGTGGTACGAGTATGAACCCCTACCATACGCCTACAGAGTTTTCAAGAACGATGCGTACTGTTGAA
This sequence comes from Macrocystis pyrifera, assembly GCA_031763025.1. Taxonomy (NCBI): domain Eukaryota; class Phaeophyceae; order Laminariales; family Laminariaceae; genus Macrocystis; species Macrocystis pyrifera. The sequence continues at coordinate 199,057 of JASSKH010000085.1, forward strand.
TGTTGAATCCTTGCCTCATGTCTCAGGGCTGAAACGAACGAAGGCTGATCGGCCCCATGCAGTCACGTGTGCACGCGTCGCATTTGTGTGACGTATGCGGCGAGCCATGAGCTGATGAGACCCCTGAGGCACCAGCTATCATATGCTATTTCAAGAATACGAGCTGACAAAAAGGGTCGCAATAACAATAAACGGGCTACCACAGTCCCGATTTGTGGACAAAGCAGTCTACAGTAATTTCAAGTAATTTGTCCCCAAAACGGGACTGCGGTACTAAAAGGGTCAACAGGGTCCACCGCAGCGCTGATACTCATAGAATTGTATTGTACACAAGAGGCACACCAAGTCGACCGGGAGGACATCGTCATCAGATCAGAACAACACCGTCAGAAGATGAGGAGTGCAAGGCTTGTGCCTCGAGCAAATCAGCCACAGAGCAGATATCAGGTACTCCTATACCCTGGTACATAAATGTTCTGCTAGTTCGTTGTTCTCAGATCAAGTATGAATACTGCCTGTCTGTCCGAGGAGAATATGTACTCACTTAGTCCTAATGAATACAGCTTCTCGCGTCTCAAGTTCCCGTCGACAGCACAGCAGTATGTATAGTATTAATATTAATAGTAAAACAATCTTCTTGCTACTACTACTACTGCTGCTACTATTATAATAATACCATCTTCGTACAGCAGAACCGCAGTTTACGTACGGGCGAAGTGAAAACATGAAAAGAGTTTTGCATGTGCCAGAGCCAAGCAGAGATGCCAGCATACCCGGTGAAAGAGTACACAAACAACACCAGGTACTTGGTAAAACTGCACACCTGGCATGCTACTCGTGGACAACCGATAGATACCTACTCGTGTGGGGGGTGGCTACTATTAATATCAATATTAATACTGCTGTGTATCGTTTATATACGTATAGGGTCATCCCACATGAACCGGTACTGCCTTGACTGCCGAGTAAGACGAGACACTGCTGCTGTTGCTGCTGTCCTGCAATCTGCAATTAAAGTGTACCCTAATCAGAGAGGGATATCTTGGTTGGGACACAAACGGCCACAAAAAAAAATCTTCAGCAGAAGGATACTGCGGCAAAGGAATACCGGTTCCGGCACCGGTCCGTACAAGTATACCAGGCAAGCAAATAGAGTACCAGGTACCTGGTAGTTCACAACCGAGACATATTTTGAGGCATGTGCCGCCTGCAGCCTACGAAAGGCAGCAAACCAAGAAGACAGCAAAGGGCAAGTCCTGGTACGTCTGATACCACCAACAACATATCAGAGCAAAAAAAGGGCATACGAAAGAGTACTGCTGTACACGTGTCACCTGCCTGGAATACAATACGTACAGCAGTACACCACGTAACTGAATGATGTGAGGAAAAATAACAGAGGGCATTCCATTCCTCGAGATTTCACAGCGCGGTTTTGTGCGGGATTCGGAATAGTCCCGTGACAAAGGTGACATCCCGTGCCCGCACAAATTCTAATTTAATGTCCCGCTCCCGCGCGACGGAAAAGAATAAATCTCGTTCAAATACAAAAACGTCTAGTAAATAGCGTTGGCCGCATCCCATATAAATATTGATAGTATATACCGTTTAGAACCGGGGGTAACTGAGTCCCACGGGATCACTCGTAGAGCCAATGCGCTATCTAGTACGTCCAACATTTCGTGCACGCATGCATATCAGATATATCATAAACTGCGCACACAAGCCACACAAGCCTCGAGAAGAGCGGCTGGGGAATAGACGAGTCGAAAACATGCGATTTTGTTCGGAAAACAAGCGTCTTGCTGGCGAAATCCACGAGGTGCATGTGTCCGTGCTTCCAGTTAGTGGTACTGCTTGTGGTACTCTGCTTTTGCTTGGACCGGTGCTTGGCGGGTTTCTCCTTCAAGTTTGGAAATTTTGGAAAATAGTATGGAAATTTCAATTTCAAATTTTCAAATTTCAGTACGTCAGAACAAGCGAACATCACAAAAACAAGACGCAACGCACGTCCCTTCATTGCCCGTTTGTGATTTTTGGATAACCTTGGACAGCGTAGAACGGAGTGTCAAAAACACCGTTTTACGCGGGGATCTGCGGCCTACAGCTTGCGACACCAGTGCGCCTCAACAATGAAAACATAACCGGAACACCTGAAAATATTCAAGCCCGAGCGACAAAGCGTGCCTTCATTTTTTCATATCCACGCGAGAGGTTGTAGACTATTAATACTTGGTACGTACGATCTCGTGGAAAAAACACAATCACCTGTCCTGTTTGCTTGGCAGATGGGAGCAAGAAAATACAACAGCAGTCGTACGTGCGGAGAGCCTCGTTGGGTGGGAACAAGAGTGGATGGCACCGATGACAGATAGATGAGGTACGTCACGTATCCATTCACTCCTTTATCATATGTGCAACGACCGGGAATACTTTAAGTTTCATTCCAGACCGACTGATGCAGCGCGACGCAACAAAACAATGATGCGGATCTTCGTATTATTATTAGTAATACATAGTCGTATTCTTTCATACCAGGTGTATCATACATACATGGCCACCACGTACCCCCGCGGAAATTCACTAGAAAAATGGAAATCCCACGTACGTCAAATTGTACCCGCCCGCGGCGGGTGGGTGCAGATGCAGTACGAGTAAACTTCGTACTCGCACGTGAGCGAAAATCGTTCGTAACAGGGTCAAGCAGACTGGACAGCAGTACGTACAACGCCGCCTCATCGACAACAAATACGCGCGGGCTTTGCGCAGGCTTTGCGCAGCAGGCCTTGCTTATCCTGCGACACCGGGCCCGTTGTCATCTATAGGTGCAGCTGGGTTGGCGATCAGTGGGGATTTACCGGGAACAAGGGTGATGGTAGAGATGATAATGGGCTGGATATAGACAGACTTCCGAGACGAATCTTGCCACGAAAGCGGGAGAAGAGGTCTTTTCGAGAGGAAACGAAATCAATCAACGAAATGAAATGCGGGGCAAGACAGATAAAACAAGAGAGAAAAACATGAACCAGTGTGATGACATCCAAAACGGTCCACGGGCCACAGGAGGCCACACACGCCACAGAGAAGGATATATCCGGGCAACGTGCCGAAGCGTGGTCCACGTCATCATCATCACAATCATGACCCCCCCCCTAGCCGGACTGAATGACTTTTACAGCAGTATGTATGTACGTGTGTGTTCATAGGATATCTATCAATGATGCCTCATCGATATCCATCGAAGCAGCAAGTACAAGAAGAACAAAAAGCTTGCGTTGTCGTCACCGAGAGAGGACAAATCATCGTAGAGATGATGTGGCGGCGGCAGCTGACCCTACGCAGCAGGGAAGCACTTCAATTAGGGAGCGTGGCACGCCGATCGATATCCTACTGCTGTATGGCGACCTGTGTTTGCATTGGACGCTGTCTGCTGCTGCTCCTGCTGCTGCTTGATTAGTGGCCGGGAGAGCAAAAGGTTTATACTCGCACGTACAGCAGCAAGCAGTAGATAGAACGGGTTGCTGTCTGACTGCATGAGAGATTGAAAGAAAATCGAACACAGGGAGAAGAAAAAAAAAAACGGTTTGCCTCCTGAACAAGTTGTACGTACAAAAGTACCAAAAGTTTTTCGGCAATCATCTTGGGTCTACGAACGAAACCATCGGGCGGGCGTGTATAACAGCAAACAGCAAACACGAGAACAGCACATAAGACAAGACAAAAGAAGAGAACAGAACAGACGAGAAGAAAAAAGCAGAACAAGACGAGACACCACGCCGCATGTACGCGCGGAACAAGCCCTACGGCTTGACTCCAGCCGCCAAACATTTGTTTTGGGCGCCCTCCGGAAGCTTAGCTCTGGCGTGCCGTGCAGAGCTTGAAGTAAGTGACACAGGGGCGAGTGAGTCACGCTCGGCGGTGGATCGAATCCTCTCACGAGAGAGACCAAACAGAGAGAGACCAAACACAGAACACACACCGACCCCACTTTAGTATCCTCCCAAACCTCGGAACATCCGTAAAGTTGGGTAACGGGCGATCGCACTGAATCAAAAACGAGGCCATCAACCACCCACCCAGTTGTCAAGTCAAGCACACGATGAGAGAGAGAGAGGCGCGTGCTAGAGCCAGACCGATCGGGTCTTTGCTTCACCCTCGCCCTAGGTGGCTGGCCGTCATATCCGCCGTTCAAGAATTCCCATGACATCGAACGGCGTTGCATCGACCGAACCGCAACCAGGCCGGGCTGGAGCGGCATTCGATAGAGATTTTCTACACACTATACCCGGTTCGAGGGCAACACTACAATCCTCTCTCACCTCCGAGTCCGTGTCCTTCATCTTCCTCGCCATCATCGTCAAGAACTCGGGGAAGTCAATGGTTCCGTTTCCGTCCGCGTCAACCTCATTGATCATGTCCGCGAGCTCGGCCTCCGTCGGGTTCTGGCCGAGCGAGCGCATGACCGTGCCGAGCTCCTTGGTGGTGATGGTGCCATCACCGTCCTTGTCGAACAAGCTGAAAGCTTCCTTGAACTCGGCGATTTGCTCCTCGGTAAGTTGGTCCGCCATAGTAGTAGGGGGTGGTAGGGCTGGTGTGAGAGGAAACGGGCTGCGTGAGCGGTGGTGGTGGTGATGGTGGCGGCGATGGCGGTGGTGGTTGTGCTAGGGGCTTCTGTGCGGCTGGCTAGTGGGTGGTTTGGGAGATGCGTCAAGAGCAATCGCAAGCGGACTTCCAAATAAACCGTTTTTGTGCACCCGCCCAAGATTTTCTGGGCTGCATCATAGAAACGCCGTCATGAGGGGGTAGGGGATGACAGATCGGGACATTTGAAATTTGAATTTCACAAACTTCTTATAAACTTCTTTGGCCCTCGCACCTCGAAACTTCGATCAATATCCACCGCGTGTATTCTCACTCTTGTACAGCCTACAGCCAGCTCCATCAGGAGCAAGTACGTACCAGCTGGCAGCTGGTAGTATGATGAATTCGTCCGCCAAAGGTGGTCAGTCGAGCTCTCCATCCACCGCTACGTATTATACCAGGCGTCATTTTATCGCGTATGTAGCTGCTTGCGGCTGCTGTCCGACCATTTTTCATATAAAAAAATTATATTCATACAATTTGATCGGCCTTGCCTGCTCTCCTGTGTCAGCAGGAAACTTGAAAGTGGCGGGAGCCGGGAGTTTTGAGCTCGGCGCAGCAAGTGGTAGGTACTCATAGTAGCAGCGCGAGTGCATAGGATACGACTTCATACGCAATACGCATACACAACAACAGCAGCAGTACATACAACAAATGCCTATTAATAATAAGATATTATTACGGGGGTCCATAGTTAATAGAACCTCAAGGTATACATAAATATATATATATTTACCCATTTTTACTAACAATATTTGGTCCCGTTAACTATGGACCCCCGTAATAATACCATGTGCCGATACCGGTCTCTGCGAAAAATAAGAACACAAACCAAAAACAACGAGATACCCAGCGAAGAAAACAGGAAGAAGTTATTTGCGGGCGGTCAGAAACTCGAAAAAAATGCCTCGAGTAAAACTGCTGCTGTTAACTCTCTGCTGAAGTCATTGTCGATTGTGGGTTGTTACTGGCTGTGTAACTGCTGTTCATGATAACATATATATCATCACCCACCCGCCGCTTATTGTTCTACTCCCGTGCTGACTCCCACGCGTTTTATCAATATTAATACTGCGAGTTATTTAAATTAGTAGTGCTGCATAATAGTATTTTTTGCAAAAAGAAAAGGCATAACAGACCGCATCTTGAAGTTCTTTATCAGATACCGGTAGGTAGGTGTTGCGCGGTGCCCGCGCCGCGAGGAAAAAGAGCGAGGATAATGTCCTCCTGTGTCACCAAACAAGCATAATAATAACATAACGGCAACAGCCGTCGAGGTAAAAACATGGAATAAAGTCAACTATCAGTACCAGGTATTATTATTAATAATACAACTGGAGGATTTTTGGTTTGTCCGTCGATCGCCGGCGGCAGGCAGCAAAACAGTAAAGCGCCACCAAAAAGAGCGAGGATCATGCAAACATTCACTTTTACCGTGTTGTTTCATACCTCATGGTATCTGGTACATACATGCATGCACATCTACACTTACTTATACTTACAGCAGCAGTGCTACAGTTATAGTAGTACAGAGAGTTCAGTAGTTCAGTAGTTCAGTTAGTTAGTGTGTAAAATTGTGTGTAAGGTCTTAGTCCTTTGGGCAAGGCAGTATGGTATGATATTAACGAATAGCCGGAGTATATTAATAATAATAGAGTATGAATACGTATGTATCCGTCCTCTGTAGTACCAGGTAAAATGCGGTGACATTTTTACGCTCACAGCAATGTGTGCCATACTGGTATGTATGTATGTATGTATGTATGTATGTATGTATGTATGTATGTATGTATGTATGTATGTATGTATGTATGTGTATGTATGTATGTATGTATGTATGTATGTATGTATGTATGTATGTATGTATGTATGTATGTATGTATGTATGTATGTATGTATGTATGTATGTATGTATGTATGTATGTATGTATGTATGTATGTATGTATGTATGTATGTATGTATGTATGTATGTATGTATGTATGTATGTATGTATGTATGTATGTATGTATGTATGTATGTATGTATGTATGTATGTATGTATGTATGTATGTATGTATGTATGTATGTATGTATGTATGTATGTATGTATGTATGTATGTATGTATGTATGTATGTATGTATGTATGTATGTATGTATGTATGTATGTATGTATGTATGTATGTATGTATGTATGTATGTATGTATGTATGTATGTATGTATGTATGTATGTATGTATGTATGTATGTATGTATGTATGTATGTATGTATGTATGTATGTATGTATGTATGTATGTATGTATGTATGTATGTATGTATGTATGTATGTATGTATGTATGTATGTATGTATGTATGTATGTATGTATGTATGTATGTATGTATGTATGTATGTATATATGTATGTATGTATGTATGTATGTATGTATGTATGTATGTATGTATGTATGTATGTATGTATGTATGTATGTATGTATGTATGTATGTATGTATGTATGTATGTATGTATGTATGTATGTATGTATGTATGTATGTATGTATGTATGTATGTATGTGTGGATTCAGAGCTGAGGACGCCATCGACAACAATTATTACTATAAATAATATATACCAGTATAATACAACAACAACCACCACCAACAGCGCGGCCACATGCTGCATGGCACATGGCTAACAACAAAAAAAAACGTGTACCACAAGGAAGGCTATTGATTTATTTCAACTGTAAACAGTACACAAAGTACCACAGCAAGCAGTAGCAACAGCACAGATTAGACAGACAGATAGAACGGGGGATATAACGGGATGACACTCGATCTCGCCATTGAACCAGAAAAAAGAGAGCGGTACATAAAACGTTCAACTTGACGGCAAGAGAACAATAGTCGTTGCGAAAATAAGCGATCAATCAGAGTACTCGACACGTTGCGTTGCGAAAATGAGCAAACAATCACACAGAGTACTCGACACTTAAACTTATTTATGCATCGGCATGGATGGGGTACGTATGGATGTACATCGGGCGCCCGTCGTCATTTTATTTGGTATCCAGCAGGCTCAATGTCTTATTTTTTTCCGACCTTGAATTAACGCTATTGTATAGGATTTAGAGTTGGTCCCGCTGTTGAGCTGTGTTCTTAACCCAATTTTCTTTTTGTTCGTGCCGATCTGAGTCTACGTTCTCAGCGCAATAACGTTTTTTAACTGCGGGCGCCCATTGTACTCTTATATAGATAGGACGGAGCAAACACAGATGTTCATGGGGGGGGATATACTATTAATACATTGTTCGGTGGACCAGAGAGGTTCATCCACGTTTCGAGTTTTCTCACAAGAAATATATGATGGGGTGACGAGCTGAATCGACTTTTTTTCTTTCTAAATCATCGCTTTTAATTTCCAATCTAACTCGGTCGTCGGAGAATTTTACCCTCAGCGATCTTCTGGGCAAGCCGTGTGGTCACAGGTGTCGTCTCTTCTCCCCCCCGGTACGTGCCTGCATTTTTTTTGTCGCGCGTAGCGTTCAGCAATCCCACTGCTCGTCGATTTTCATCGAATGCAGCTAACTCAAGCTCTCGCGCTTTCCGGCAGTCAATCTTTACCCAAGAAGAAGTCCCTACGAGCATGCACTCGGTCAGGCTCGAACCCGCGAAATTGATCTTGATACGCACGCGGACAGCCTACCGAGCCACCGGGGACGCCGGCTAATAATAGTATGCCTAAAATGCGAGGCAGAAGGAATGGAGGTAGGAAGTAAGCAATCCAGGATAATCCTGTAGCACCTGGTAGAGAGAACAAGATGCATCCGTCCGTTCACCCTACGAATTATCATCTGTTACACCACAAGAAGATTAGCCGCCGCCATCGCCACATCCACCACCACCACCATCACCACAACCATCGCCATTCTTGATTGTCGTTCATTGTCGTTGTTGTATAATTACTACCGTAATTTCATAATGTGCATCCTCCTGCCCCCTCCTCCCTCCCGGGCGGCGATGGCTCCACAACACAAACCCGAGCAACGTCTCCCAACGAAGGCAACGAAACCACGACAGAGGACGGAACCGACGTGTATCACTCATCCTTGCGGCAACTTTCGTCCCCCTCCCCTCCTACGGCCATGCATGCATGTCCTTGACATGAGTACACTCCCGTTCTCCCCCCTCCCGCCCCGGCGTTCCCATTCAAAAACCATCCCATCTCATCAGGACAATCAAAGCAGGGGTACGGTAAACGGGTCCCCACCGTGCGATGCCAAAGCTTCCCAGCAGCACATGGCAACTACTTCCGGAGCAGCTTGGCAGCGTAATCTCATAACTCCCCCCCCAAAACAATGCTAATAAAAAGCACTGCTTGCTGTGGTTTACTACTACGATAACACAGCAGTAGAGCGTCAGATAGGCGCTGCAAGAGGCGCCGTGTGGATAGTTTCTCTCCGTCCAATTGCTGACCGCGTTCGGAAAAGCTGGGCCGAAACAAGCGACTGAGTACCCCCGAGAAAAATAAAGACAGTTTAGCTGTCGCCGAAACTCGCGGGGCAGGATAGTCGAAAACTGTCGTCAACTTGTGTGCGTTTGTTGGAAAGGCGTTTGTACATCGGAAGCTTCACGCAACTCGAAAGTGGGTTCCCTAGTTTTTTTTAGCGCCGCAAAAAAATAGAAACTCGCCTCAACAATAGCCGAAACCACAACAGCAGAGTTCACGCCCCAACCCCGGATACGGTAGGCTCTCCCTGGAGTTCCACCCGACCCGCTACTACACTACCGCCATTGTCGAACCTGGTAGCACGTGCAATACGTGCCATTCGACAGGCAGCAGGCCCTTTAAAGTTAGGATCGCCCGCACGGCAGTGCTAGCGGCAGCAGCAGCAGCAGCAGCAGCAACAGCAGTAGGCTTGGCACTGCTATATAGCAGCACCCTCCTCAATGAGAACAATGACCAAAACAGCGACGGTCAAGCAGTAGCACCGTCATCAAGTAGCGCCGCCGCTCGCTGCTGTCACCACCACCCTGCTATCGCCACCGACATCGCCACCACGTCCTACAGAAACCATGAGAAGAGACAAATAAAAAGTTCGCTCAAGGCCTCCTTTTCATTCGATACTCTCAACCTTCCGGAAAAGAAGGATATGTCAGCCTGTTGACACCAACGTTTTCGAGGACGAACTACTGGGAATCAGCGTGGGATCGTTTTTTGCAGCGGACAAACGGACAAAACCGTCCCTGGACCGTTCCCTTTTACTCGCTCGTCGTGACACTACATGCCTCGTTCGTGAACCCTCCCACAACCCCGTCCCCCCCCCCCCAACCACCCGACATCGAAAAGCCCACGCTTCCCGCGCAAAACCACCACCTAGCCAACCGTTTTCCCTCATCGCCTCGTTCGAGAGGGGTTGGTTGAAAAGGCGGTGTGGCGCGAACCATCCCAGGGCGAACATAAAATGAACAAATGGGACGTACCAGTACGAAATATAAGAAAAAAATGAATAAAAAGCGGATCAACCAGTAAAAACTGGTTAGAGGCTCAAACCACGTAGGTTTCTTGCTTCTCTTTCGTCCCGCCAGGCACCTCGTACTCGGGTCCGATCTGCCAGCGCAAGGGTCACCGTGAGAAGGGGTTGAGGTCCGGGGGGGAAAGGGTCGGGGCCGGGGTCGGGGAGGGGGCGGGGGGGGGGGCGAATCGAAAACACGTACCGGTAGAACGTACTTCACGAGTACATGGCGAGGTCAGAACAACTGAACACAAACACGCTCTCGTCTCTCGCCAGCTTTGAAAAAACGGTGTTTGTTCCGAGATATCGCATTCACAAGCACAACAAATCCTGGTGGGCGCAACGAGAAGAAAAGAAGGCACACGGGCAAAAAAAATCAACTCTCCACCGCCAAAGCTGGCCCCACGCGCCACGTGCACCCCGCGCAAACGTCTCTATTGACTGCCTACCCCAGGGGATCCCCACGCGCCACGCAGAACCCGCGCAAACGTCTCCGTTGACTGCCTACCCCAGGGTATGTACGCTACCGCCGATAAGCGCGACACCTCGATCCAGCAGCGAGCAACAAACGGCGCACGCGACAAAACGAGTGTTCTTCGCGCAGTACTTGGAAGCAGCACACACACAGCTACAGTAACGAAGGCCAGAAACCGAACACGAACAAGGCACGTCCGCCAAACGTTGGCCATTCACTGCTAGTTGCCCCTTCCCTACCCTACCCAGCCTAACCCCCCTTCTGCTCTCACATGGCACTCGTTCAGGTTGCAACCCGCCTGGACCGTTGCTCCTCGACAGATGACGCTGTTCTGGATCGTGCAGCTGAATATCGGAAACGAAAAAAAACACAGAAAGGCACGGGGCACGGGGATGGGGGCGGGGGGGCGGGGGTGGGTGGGTGGGTTCGGGGGTGTGGACTCGTTCGAGGGGTGGGTGAGGGGGTGTAGAGTGTGCGTGGGAATGGGGGGGGGGGGGGGGGGGCGTGGCGGGTGGGGGTGGGGTAGATGAGGGAGGGTAAGATGGGAGGAGACGTCTAGCGTGGGGTTTCGGGGGGGGGGGGGGGGGGGGTTGAAAGTGGGGTTGGCGGGGGCTGCTCGGTGGCGCGCGCGGTAAAAATAAATACATCGTGTACAAAAAATGGTGCAGGTAGGTAGTGCTCAAGTGTTCGTCGGCCCGGCGCCGGCCATGATATTAATAGTAGCCGTGGCTCGCTCCCGCAACAATCGGGGATGCGCTATACACCCCCCGTGCGGCCGCAACAACGGCATGCCATGGGGTGCAACGAGTCAGCGCCACTTCGGTAGAAGTTCACTGCCGATGCCTGCCCGCATGTTTACCTATCTTTACCAACAATATTTCGTCCTATTTACTATGGTCCCCAGTAAGAGATGATGGAGGAAAAATGATGCTGCCATCCGGCAACACGAGCTTCTGTACCGTAGATCATACAAGATCGGGACCATAGATAGATATATCTGTCCCGAAAGATCTAGATCTAGTGATGGATATCGTACCGTAAATAACTTCGATACGATAGCGATAAATTTCGGCGACGGTCGCCGAGATTTATCGGCAACGGTTGCCGAGATTTATCGTCGAGCCGCAGGCGAGCTACCTCTGGGGGCTCCGTGGGCGGTTTTATCGATTTTATCGTTACGTGTCGTATGGAAATATCGGAACTGTCGATACGATATCCAACACTATCTAGATCATCAAGCGGAAATCAACGATCTTTCTGTCCCGAGGTGTGAATAAGTTGGTGAGCTCTAACTGGGTTGAGCAGGGCACGCGGGGGAGGTGCAGGGGGTACAGGAGTACGTGTCGACAAAGATACCGTGGTTTCTCCGACGTGCGGATGGTTGAGAGCCCGATTCATCGCTGATGCTCCTATACCTGCTGTACAGCAGTATCAATAAATTCGAGGCTGCCATCCACTGTGAGTCGACCGCCTCACAGGCGGTTCGTATATACCAGGCACGGAGTTTTAATAGGATGCGGCCCACTCTTCACGCGACTCACGGCGGCGCTTCGCGCTCATTGGTGCCAACAATTATCTGCCCGGTCGGTGAACACCCAAAGTGCTCCGTCCCGACATTGTAGCTCTGGAAGTGGCCACACGCCGGAAAATATATCAACTCGTTGAAGCTGTCATCCATACGCAACAGAGTCCGCCTCACCGGCGGTTCTTATTAGTAGTAGGATGGAGCTCACATTTCACGCGACTCACCGAACACCTCACGTTTTCGTTTTTGCGCTTGGTGCCAGCAAGCAATGTCTGCCTGGTCGGTGAAAACCCGACGTGCTCCCTCGTCTCGGCATTGTAGGGATGCGAGGGCCTATGTTCATACGACTGCGGTAATGGCATGATGTCGAGTCCCCCCCCCCCCCCCCCCCCCCCCTCGTCGGTTGAAATACGCTCCACGATGGAGGAGGGGTTGTGCTACCAGCCTTCCCGGCTGCTTCCCCCCCTCCCCAATTGGGCCGCTGTCAGTAATAATCTGTGTTTCCTATCAACCATTAGTACTGCAGTGAGTGCACAGAAACTTCAACGTCACTCTAAATCCCCGAGTGTTTTGTCTCCCACTCTAAATCCCAGAGTTTTGTCCCCGGCTCTAACTCCAAGCGTTTTGTCCCCGACTCCAACTTCAAGTGTTTCGTCCCCCACTCTAATTCGACCAAAACAGCAGTAGCAGCAGTAGTTGGTAACTTCGGTGATATCATACAAATCAATCGTCTATTAACACGAGCTGCGCGAGCGCTCAGCAGCGCCGAGAGGATCATGTTGCCCGCGTACCGTACATGAACACACGGCTCCTTGCTCCTTGCGCTTACTTGTAGGTTGCGAGTCGGACAGCAAATCGGAGAGCATCCCCAGATCACGCACTGGTCGTTGTCGTCATCGTCACATTCTACCGAAACACCAGGAGGGCTACAAATTAATAATTAATAACCCTTTTCATTATAGTACTGCAGCCCCGTTGCGCGAACAATCCAGTCAAAGTCTATGTAGTTTGTTCCCACAACGGGACTATCATGCTGTAACGGTTCTTAATATCACGGGGGGCCACAGTAAATAGGACCAAATATTGTCAGTAAAAATACGTGAATATATAGGTTTTTGTGTGTACCGTAGGTCCTATTAACTATGGACCCCCCGCCCCCCCCCCCCCCCCCCCCCCCCGTAATAGTAGCCCCCTCGACACGCAATGGAGGATTCTACTACTTGTTGTCGCGGAGGGCCATAGATAGATATCAGAGTCCCCCTGCTGCTGTGTGTTTGATATTACAGTAAGCCATACTTGGTTCTGAGCACTGCTGTACCGCTGCTGCTGCTGTACTGCTGTACCGCTCGATATGTTCTCCCGAAATACCATGGATGGAGGGCGGGTGGTGTCGGCTCCCTTGACCACCACAACCAGACCAAACTACTGCTGTATAATACCAGTACCACGTTGCACATCGCACGCACACCACACCCATCATCCGCCACGTAGATTCGCGGCAGATTTTCAGCAGCCGAAGAGAGTTATTAACGGTGGCTGTACAGCAGCAGTAGCTGTACTGTTGTAGCTGCACAGCAGTAGCTTTGCAGCAGCTGCAGAGCAACTCCATGGTAGCTTGTGCAGTAGGTGTACAGTAGCAGCTGTGGAGTAGAGCTGCGGTGCGCGTGATGTACGTACGCAGCAACATCATCGACAACAGCACCAACACCTATACCAACACCAACACCAACACCAACACCAACACCACCGCTAACAACAACAGCAGTGACAACAGCAGCAAAGCAAAAACTTACTTGTCTCCGATGGAAACGCCTTCCATGATGATGCAGTTGTTGATTTTTGCCTTCTCGCCTATCTTGCACCGCGGCCCAATCACCGAGAACTTCATAGTTCCCTTGAAAAAAAAAAAAGCACGCAGCGGCGGAAAAAAACGAAACAAAACTTGTTGACTACCCTGGCAGAGTATGAAAAAAACATAGTGGTACTTGCACCCTTGTCTCTTTTACCATATCGACAAAAAAAAAACTAAACCTATCTGGCCGGAAATTTAAGACACGTTATATTTGCACATCATAGTCCAAACGGAGACAATATTCTCAACAGTTTTGGGATTTTGATAGGGCAACGCGTTGGTGCTTTTACCAGGTATAGTATGTCGCAGTATTACGGGGAGCCATAGTAAATAGGACCAAATATTGTTCGTAAAAACAGGGAAACGTATACGTTTTTGTCTGCAACGTAGGTCCTATTTACTATGGCCCCCCGTAATAGTAGGTTAGGCCATGGCCATTGTATTGTGTTAATGTCGGACTCCAATGCAGCACAGACGAGGCGAGTCGACGAGGGAAGAAAGGGCCCCAAGTCTTCTGGGTGATAAAAAAGTCAAGGCACGTATACAGTCCGTGTTGGGGAGGGGGAGAAGAGGCTGCTATTACTATGTACCTTGACCACGGGGGTGAGATACGACTACAAATACTACTGTAATATTACGGGGGACCGTATTAAATAGGACCTACGGTGCACACAAATACCAATATATTTCGCTATTTTTACCAACAACATTTGGTCCTATTTACTATGGTCCCCCGCAATAATGGGAGAGAGCGAGAACAGAAGGGCGAAGAAGGCAAACGGGACGGTGGGGGAAAAAAAGGAAAGAACAAAAAACGATAGAGCGCGGAGCATTCACAATCGTGTCGTGTGCAGCCCGCCTCACACCACGATGCTAATACGAGACAACACCATTAGTAGACCGCATTCATTTTTGGTTTTGTCGTATCGCCATATCGCCATACCCTACTGCAGTACATGGACGGCTCTGCTCCCATGATTGTGGCAGACCGCGTTTAACCGTTGGTTTTGTCGCCATCTGCACTCTACTGCTGTTGTTGTGTATATCGCTCCGAGAAGAGTGATTCCAACGTACAGCAGTAGTAAATACAACGAGGAGTTCAGCGTTCCCTGGACAACCTTGCGATGGGAGATACATGTGTGCCGTATAAAGCAGTGCACGCGTACACAAAAAAAAACAAAATAGAACAACCAACGAACGAAAAAACAAATGAAAGCGACGCAACACAACACAACACATCATAAAACAAAAGACAAGACAAGAGACAAGACAAGACAACATAATCTATTGTACCTGGTATGCGACCTTAAATCGAGATAAGGAAAAAGTAGCAATAAAGCGGGTTCAACTGCCTTTTCCCATGTAAGCCTCAACCGGCGGGATCGTTTGTCATATTGATACTATTACGGGGGGCATAGTAAATAGGATCTACGGTACACACAAAAAAACTACATATTTACCTATTTTTACTAACAATATTTGGTCCTATTTACTATGGCCCCCCGCAATATTAATATTCTTGATACTCGTACCAGGCAATCATAACCGGTTCGGTCGCTTGGCCCCTTTTCGCCACGACAACTTCAGTTTTTACATGCACACTACCCTCGATTCGAATCCCAAGCACCAGCTTACTACTGCTGTGTGTAGTACTATTCCAAGCAACACCAGGTGAAAATCATCTATTAATAATACACCGTCAGGGGAGCAGCACCTTTTGGCATATCGTACCCACGCACGCCTTTTGTCACGAGCATGTTCACATAAATTCCGGAAGTATACGTATATATAATATTTGGCGAGTCTGCTAAATAGTTGCGCACGAAAAACATTCAGATTCTGCAAAAAAAAAAAACACGATGGAAAAAAGAAAACTACTGGTGTAGGTGCAGTATAATATACGCACCCGGCACAAGCACGCGCGACGGGAAGTATCGCGCCGCAGCTTGCGAACGACCACACGGGTTCCAACACACGTTTTTCGATCTCGGAGGCGAGGCAGATGTCTTGATCACGTCCACAAAACACCAGGCATCAGGTACAAGTAAGTAAGTAAGTCGGCATAAAAAAATATACCGGGCGTGCTAATCCGAGGGGCTTTGAACTCCTTTTTGGAACCGCTGTCGGTCTAGTTTTGGGGACGAAGTACTTGGAATTAGAGTGGTTTTCTCCCCCAAAACGGGACTGTGGTTCTGAAAGGGTCAAGTAATAGGTAATCGGATGCGAGTCGAGGAGGGGAGAAAGGGTTGATGAAGTCTTCTCTCTCGCGACAGAAATACGAAGGCACGAAGCGCCGCGGGGAGGAGGAGGGAGAAGAGCCTGATTTTATGGCCCCGGAGTTACGATGAACTGCCTGCTGCTGCTGTCTGCTGGCAAGGAGAGAGACAGAAAAGAAGGGCGAATAATAATGAATGGGACGGGAAAAAACAACAACAACAACAACAACAACAACAACAACAACGAAAGCCGGCAACTCACCCATGGACCCAACGAAACCGTACCACAGCATGACATTTCCGCATGTTGACACACCCGCGTTTATTTCTGATAACTATTGATGACGTATTCCCGATGAATGTCACCACTGTGGCCGGGAATATAAGAAACTATTTGTGTTGAAACCAGAGCCCGAACGGTGATTGCATCGTCGTCGTCCACACAGGCCAGCAGCACCTTCTCCGGGGTGTTCTTGCTCCCAATGGGTAATGCGTCAACCAACCAAGTTTGAGTGCTGAACGTTCTTGGGATTCCCGAGGAAAAAAATTACGGTAAAAAACGACCACCTTGTATATAGAATGGCCACTGCGTGATGGAGGCATGATACAATGGTTGGTGTCCGAATTACAATGGTTGATACAAGTCGTACGGCAACAGGACGCAGGATTGCACTTCCCGTACTACAGCAGGAGGGGTAGAGGGAACACCGTACAAGTGTATAGGGGCAGGGGGGGGAACAGGAGTAGAAGGGAAACCGCGGTAGAAGAGAGTAGCAGAGAGACCGCAAATAGGGTAGCAAGGTACCAGGCCGACTAATAGGTTGGACGTTTCTTTGCTACTCGTATCGCCAACTGCTGCGGCCGTTCGGTATGCATTTTGATTTTTTTTTCCCTTCTTATCCTTATGAAAGAAGTACTACATAGTGGGTGGGTGACGAGCGTATTTTGGCCCGCTCACTATTGCTCTTTTTACTTAGTTAAGTGTTCACCGGGATGCATAGTCCCCTTTTTCCTTCTCGTATCTTTCTCCTTGCACGTCCCTTTTGGCTCATGCTCGGGGTAAGTATGTATGTGTCTGAGCTTTGACTTCCCATTTTATTTATTTATTTGGGATTTCTTCTCCTTTTCTTTTTCTTTTTCTTGTTCTTTTTCGGTTTGGTTTTTTCGTTGCTTCTCTTTCTTTATGGTGTATTTTGGTTGCTGGCGTATGTATGTATGTTGTGTCGGCCGCACCTAGTTCGAAGGCATGGTATTACGTAGGCTATTAATGTATTACGGTGTGTTATCTCTGTGTCGTAGTCTGTGACCACAGAGCTCGTATCTTTCTAGGGTGAAGAATCAGCCCGGACACTGGGCTTGCTGGATGTCGACGAGTAGAAGAACGGTTTAATGTGAAGACACACACACACACACACACACCCTGCTGGCTGAACTGCTGCTGCTGCTGTTGTTGTTGTTGTTGTTGTTGTTGTTGTGGTTGTTTTCTTCACATTAAACCGCTTTTTCTACCCGTCGACATCCAGCACAACCAGTGTCCGTGCCGATTCTTCAATCCTAGAAGAGATTCAAGTTATGTGGTCACAAAACTACGCCACAGCAGAGATACTACGTTGGCACGTACGCATACAGTAAGTACAGTGGGCAATGCAATGCCATGTCATCATTCGTAGATGGTTGACAACCACAAAAGCACAAAAGTTACCAACCGTTGTTGGTTTTGGTAGCGCCATCTCGGGCGCCCAAAGGGGGACAAAAGATAGTCAGTAGTAGCGTCGTAGGGCAAATGGGAGAACGCGCAGAAACAACTGCTGTAGTAGCGGCGGTATTCCGAAGAATGCAAAAGAGCTGAAGCTACAAATATCGTAGAGACAAGCGGGGACGGTGCAGAAAGGCCAACCCCACTGCTGGACAGCGACAGGACAAGAAGGAGGCAAGAGCATGTTTTTTAAGGGAGGGCGAAACGGACAAAAAGGGAAAAGGAACAAAACAGGGAACAGGAACGGAAACAAAGGAAGGACCGACGAAAGGAAAACGAACAAAGCAAGGAGGAACAAACGAACGGAAGATGGACAGTAAAACTAACGCAAACGGCTAGAAAAGAAAAAACAGGAAGAACAGGAACCAGAACAAGAAAAAACAACACCATAAAAAAAGAACACAATTACGGAGGACCATAGTAAATAGGACCTGCGGTACACACAAAAACCTTTACATTTCCCTATTTTCACTATTACGGTAAGGGACCATAGTAAATAGGACCAAATATTGTTAGTAAAAATAGGTAAACATATAGGTTTTTTATGTGTACCATAGGATATAGGACCAAATATTGTTCGTAAAAATAGGCAAATATGTAAGTTTTTATGTGTACCATAGGATAGGACCTATGCATGGTGCACAGGATAGGACCTATGGTACACATAAAAACCTACCAGGTATATATTTACCTATTTTTACTAACAATATTTGGTCCTATTAACCATGGACCCCCCTAGTAACAATATTTGGTCTTGTTTACTATGGTCCCCCGTAGCAAGAACAAACTACAACACCCTCACTAACAATACAACACCAGCATCAACACCACCACCACCAACAACATCAACACACTACGTACTGCTATGAATAGGTTGGTTCATGATTCGGGTTAAAATCAAATCACCTGCACGAACACCAATAACACCATCACCACCACCACCATCACCACCACCACCACCACCACCACCACGAAGAACAACAACAAAAACAACAAAGATAACAATAACAACAACAACAACAGGAGCGACGGATCGGGTGCTTTGCTTTTGCCGAGTCTATCACAGCAGTCATCTCTCTGGTCCCACCTTGGGTCCGAGGTGACACCTTTCTCCGACGAGGGTGGAGTCCTTCGGCCGGAATCCGGTCGGCATTATCCACGGGCACTTCTCCGTGAACTCTCTCGTCGCCAACAGCTGCCGGCGTCGACCAATTGCACACAAGCAAGCAGCAGCAGCAGCAGCAGCAGCAGCAGCAGCTAGTCAGCGAGTCAGCGAGTACGTAGAAGCGGTAACCGCAGGTACACACACGTACACATGTGTGCTCGCATTACGCGTACGAAAAAAAAAGCACCCATACCACCAAAATCGAAGACGCGTACAAATAAACAAATGGAAAAAAAAAAAAAAACACGCGAATCAAAAACAACGGAACACACAGCGTGTGCGCACGACGAGCAGTACATCACCCGAGTACAGACATGCCACACTGCCTGTACATCACTCAAGTACGTACCAAGTTACGAGGTACCAGGTAGTATATACATACAGTACCAGGTATGTACAGTCAAATACTGACGGCGTACTGCATATTGGTACCATGAAGAATCGGCACGGACACTGGTTGTGCTGGATGTCGACGGGTAGAAAGAACGGTTTAATGTGAAGAAAACAACAACAACCAATATCAGATATGTCGCCAAAAAATAAAAGAACCAGTTGCGTATCACACCCTTTATTATCAGTATTACGGGGTCCATAGTTAATAGGACCTACCCTGGTATGGTATACATAAAAACCTATATATTTACGTATGTTCACTAACAAAATTTGGTCCCATTAACTATGGACCCCCGTAATAGTAAATAGGACCAAATATTGCTAGAAAAAACAGGGAAATATGCAGGTTTTTGTGTTTACCATAGGTCCTATTTACTATGGTCCCCCGTAATAGTACTGCCGTCCCTTTTTTAGGAGACAACCCTACTGCTGTAGCATTTGAGTGGTTTGCCCCCTAAACGGGGACAGCAGTTGGCTCTATTAGGGGGGGACCATAGTAAACAGGACCTACGGTAGACACTAAAACCTATATATTTACCTATTTTTACTAACAAAATTTGGTCCTATTTACTATGGTCCTGCGTAACAGAAGGAAAATACTTAACACGGAAATGTTCGGCAGGGCATACCGGTACCCGGGGTGTTTTCGGTGGGCGTACCGAACGAACTTACCGAAGTGTCGGGCACCGGCAACATCGAGTTCGTACGGAACTCATCGAAGTGTCGGGTACCGGTATCGAACTCGTGCCGAATTCATACCGAACGCTGCGGTATGGCTCGGTCGGCAGGGAATTTTGCCGAGCGAGTACCTCCGATACGCTTTGGCACGCACATGCCCTACCGAAGATACCCTCGTCACGATTACGGGGGACCATAGTTAATAGGACCTACGGTGTACATAAAAACTCATATCTTCACCTATTGTTACTGACATTATTTGGTCCTATTTACTAAGGCCCTCCGTAATATTAGTCTGTACGCAAAAGTAATACCCTGGTAGTCAATACGGTACTTGTATTTGGGGGACATAGTAGTGGCACCTGACCATTGATGGTGCAAAGCACGCCGTCGGGGTCTCATTCTGGGTGAGAGCAATAGGCATCCCCGTGTGTACGCGTCCCCCCATGTCTCCCTACACCAGGGGCAAGCCTCCAGCGTTTAGGAAGAGTAGGTTGGTACAGGGTGTCTACTGGCCATTATACGGACAAGGCACTACGGCGGTGGTACCTCTCCGTTTGATGGTGTCACGATCGGAACATCAGTTTGGAACACCAACGGGTCTATTGATGGTACAATACGTGTCTACTGGCTGTGGAGCGATGCAATGGATTTGCTTCTCTGTCCATGGTGCTACAGTCAGTAAGTTTGGAACAGCAATAGTTTTGAAGCAGTAGCAGCACAAGCCTGTTGAACGTGCAACAATGCAGTATTACGGGGGACCATAGTAAATAGGACCAAATATTGCTAGTAAAAATAGGTAAATATATAGGGCTTTATGTATACCATTAACTATGGACCCCCGAAGTAATATATCTACTGGCTATATGGGCAATGCAATAGACTATTATACCTCTCTAAGCATGGTGTTGTATCTACGGTAGTACTTCTCCAGTTTTGCTGCGTTTCCCATCCGACAAGGTGCGGCACGAATGAGCTTCAACGCTGATCACCTTTAGAACAAACATCCCCCGAAAGAAGAAGGCCAAGGGAAACAAATGACAAAAGAACAAACCTATTGGCCTACAGTAGAATATTGGGCCACAGTAGCCTATTGGACTGCAGTAGCTTCAACTTTGATCACCCATAAAAAATACACGAGAAAATAAAACCAAGGGAAAACCAGAACAAAAAAGGAAACCTATTGGCCTACAGTATACTATTGGACTACCATAGCCTATTGGATGGACTGCAGTAGCTTCAACGTTGATCACCGACAAAAGTATTCCCCGAGAGAAAGAATTCAAGGGAAACCGAAACAAAAACGAAACCTATTGGCCTATACAGTAGAATATTGTACTACAATAGCCTATTGCACTACAGTAGCTTCAACGTTGACCACTCACAAACATTCCGCGAAACAAGCTGAAAATCCGGCAGAAACAAAGGAAAAGGAACCTTATGCACTGCACTCTCAACCTCCTTTCTGCACCTACGATCAATACCTGCTCAACCAAAAATTTCTACTTCGTCTTGTGTATACACCTCTCTATCGATGGCGCTGTACCTACTGCTGAACCTCTCTACTGTACCGACCATGGGCAATGCAACAGACTACTAGACCTCTCTATCGATGGCGTTGTGCCTAACTGCACCTGCTACCGTACCTCTCTGTTCATGGTGCAGTACGCCGCCAGGGTCTTGGCCTGAGAGCAGTAAACGTCCCCGTGTCTCAGCGCAAGGGCGAAGCACCGGACCTCGTCCGCACTCGCCTCGGCTCCGGCCTCCGAGTCGTCCAGTAGCACCGGCTTCCCGCTGCGGGGAGATAGGCACACAAGGTGCAGTCGGATAGTTAATAATAGTTGGTTGGTTGGGTAGTCGGTTGGTTAGATGGTTGGTTGGTTAAGTGGTTAAGTGGTTAGCATATTGGTTTTTACGGGGGAACATAGTAAATAGGACCAAATATTTGTTAGTAAAAATGGGTAAATATGTGGGTTTTTATGTATACCATAGGTCCTGTTAACTATGGTCCCACGTAACAGTTAGTCTGTTGGTTGGTTGGTTGGATACTTGTTTGTTAGTTTGTTGATTAGTTGCTTGGTTAGTTGGTTGCTTGCTTGCTTAGTTTTTTTGGTTGGTTGGTTAGTTGATTAATTGATTGGTTGAATTGTACAGTAGTTACCTGACTGATGCGTTGATCGATTGGCTGGTTTATTGGTTGGTTGGTTTGGCTGAATGGATGGCATGTTGGTTGGTTGAATGGATGGTTGATTTGATTGGTTGGTTGATTCGTCGATTGGTTGGCTGGTCGGTTGGTACAAATACAGGTAATTGACTCATTGATTGGTTTGATTGCCTGATTGAATAGTCAGAAATCTGGTTGATCGAAAAATTGGTTGGTTGCTCGAATGAAAGGATGGTTGCTCGATTAATAGATTGGTTGATCGGTCAAGTTATTGTAGGTGGTTGAGTGATTGGTCAAGGTGACTGGTTAATTGGCTGTTGGTTGGTCGACTATAATAGTTTGTTTGTTGGTCGACTATTTAGTTTTTGGATTTTTGGTCGGGGGCGTCAGGGGCATCCTTCGTATCGTTTAGGTGGTACCAGGCATGTAACAGCACTGCACTCTCTGTTTCATGACGGGCCAGACAGACAAAACTAAATGGCGCGGACTAAACCATCGGTGGGCGATCACGTACGGGGTGGATGGCAATACTGTGTGGGGTGGGACGGGTGGGCGAGAACATGCGGGATGGGATGGGTGGGTGCTCCTAAAAATGCCGCACAAGTGCAATGCCAGCGTCAGCGATTGCCCCCCCCCCCCCCCCCCCCCCCCCCCCCCCCCCCCCCCCCCCCCCCCCCCCCCCCCCCCCCCCTCAAGCAAGCGGTTCTTAGCAGGACGCAGCTTACCCTTCATGCGATTCGCCCAACACCTCACGGCGCGCTTCGCGCTTGGTGCAAGCAAACAATGTCTGCCTAGTCGATGAAAACGCGACATGCTCCGTCCCGGCATTGTGGGGATGCAAGGGTCTGTGGTCATACGATTACGGCCATGCATGAGATTGAGTACATCTCTCCTATCGAGTATACCGCCCGCCCCCTATATATTATGTACCTGGTATATATATAGGTTGGGTTGGTGTCGGTTGGCGACGACGCTGTAAAGCACGCCTCTCACTGCGTGAGCTAGACAGCCAGGGTACCGTTTTTTTGTTTTTTGTTATTTTTTTTTTTGGCGGTTACCACGGCTGGCGGCTAAGTTAGATCATTTTTGTGCGGGGAGAACCTTCACTCCGCACAAGGGGGATGCTCGTTTCGCGTAGTGCGTATACGGTGAGGCACCCACGAGGCAGCTACATAGCAAACCCATTGCTGTCTCTGTAAGTGGCCACGCCAGAAATTAAATCAATTCATTGATGCTGTCATCCATATGCAAGAAAATCCGCCTCTCAAAAGCGGTTCTCAGTAGGATGCAGCCTCACTCTTCATGCGACTCGCCCAACACCCTCACGTTTCGCTTCGCGCTTGGTGCAAGCAAGCAATGTCTGCCTGGTCGGTAAAAACCCGACGTGCTCCGTCCCGGCACTGTAGGGATGCCAGGGTCTATGGTCATACGACTACGGCCATGCACGATAATGAGTACACTCCCCCCCCCCCCCTCAAGCTAAGTGGTGCTCCGTCTCGACAAAGGATGCGTGCTCAATGGTCAAGCGACTAAGGCAGGCAAAAAAACGAGTGCCCCCCCCCCCCCCCCCCCCCCCCCCGTCCCTCGTCCCCGAGCAAGGTCTGCCTTGTCGGTGAAACCCCCCCCGACTTGCTCCATGTAGACATTGTAGGGGCGCGAGAGTCCATGGCCATACGACTACGGTCATGCACGACACGAGTACCCACCCCGCCCCCGACAAAGGAAAGGCGGGAAGGGGGGTTGAGTCGAGTCGTCCATGGTATATGGGCGAGCGTGTCCCAGAGCAAGGAACGGTTTTTCGTTAGAATGCCCCTCTACATCTACCCCGCCAGATATGCGTACACCCCCCCCCCCCCCTCCCCCCCGCTCCGCCGACGAAGCGATGCCGAGCTTTCCTACGTACCCCCCTGATACAATATCCCGCACTGTTACGGCGGACCATAGTAAATAGGACCGAATGTTGTTAGAAAAAATAGGGAAATATATATCGGATTTTTTTGGTGTACCGGTCGTAGGTCCTGCTAACTATGGCCCCCCCCCGTAATAGTAATAGTTGAATCGCCGTCCGCCAGCTTACACCAGCAGAGGCGCACAGTTAATATCTACAACACAGTGCCAACACCGCACACTCCTCGACTCGACACCTGCGTGCAGGAGCGTCCCGCACAAAACTTTGTAGCGGGACGCGGGTCTTACTGGTTGGTCAAGGCGGGTCTTTCGGCCGCCCGGCGTTTTAATGGAAGAACGCCCACCAAAACACGCGGCGCTGATTGCCCCTGCCGACCTCGAGCCCATCAGAATGGTTGGGGCTCCGCTTAGGGTTCGGGTTAGGGATGTAGGGTGAGGCCTGGGGTTGGGTTGGTTTGGGCCGAAGTGCAAGGTTGAAACTGACGACACACATCCTGCACAAAGTTTTGGGCAGGGCGCCCCGGCGCACAGCGGGAGCCCACACTCACTCCACTCCTCCACGCTTTCACACAAATCACGATGTAGTGCGCAGATCGTTTTAGAGTGGATCATGCAGGCCCTAGCCTGCCGCTATGACGGGTCGTACATGGTCTGTACGGCACCAGGCCCAACGCACAGGAAATACCGGTCCTCCCGCGGATCACGCGGATGCTTGATGACGGCCCCGACGCGTCAAAACACAACGAGCTTATAGACCTGACCAGCAGTGGATCAAGCAGGTCAGGAACCTACTGTATGTATCTGTCCCTGAGAGCTTCCGTAGGACACGGAAGTGGGAAACCGTTGGTATGTCTCAAAAGTGTCCGACGCTCCTTCTCGCTTCAGGAGCGCTACGCATATACACATATAAATATTCCCCAGAAGCTGCTCGGGAGATTAAAAAAAAAAAATGGACACGCTTGACCACGCTTGACCACGCTCGGCCGATGTACATCGTGGGGCATCGTTCGAATCATGAGGTGAGGCAAAAACGGGATCAGGGTCCCCCGAAAAAAAAAAAAAACTGTTTGGGGAGCAAAAAAAAAACTGGGCACGTCGTGGGCATCGTTCGAATGATATTGTACACCGCGAACGGGATTAGGGTTGTGGTGGTGGTGGTGGCGGTGTCTCACTTGCTCATACGTGCGACCATCGCATCGCCGATCGATCTGTCGCCCGTCGTCGACGGCATTCTTCGACCGAGCGGCTCGCCGCCTCCCAAGACGTTTTGGAACTGTCTCCGGACCAAAGCCGGAACAAGCTCGTTCTGCACGCTGCCGCCGCCGCCGCCGCAAAAAAAAAAAAAAAAAAAAAAAAAAAAGAAGGGAAGGGAAGGGAAGGGAAGGGAAGGGAAGAAAAAAAAGAGACGAGAACAAAAAAAAAAGAGAAGGATTTTTTTTTTTTTTTTAATCTACGTATTGACGGTTAAGATCAACGGGCAAGATAAATGAGAGTTGATTGATTGATTGATTACCCTTTTTCTGTTTTTTGTATTCCTCCGCCGGAGGGATAGACTACTATTACGGGGGGCCATAGTAAATAGTAAATAGGTAGGTTTTTGTGCGTACCGTAGGTCTTACGTACTATGGCCTCCCGTAACAATATGATAAGCATTGAAGCTTCATTTGCTTGGGATAGCCACCAAAATCAACCGTTATGAACCGTCTACGAGCGAGCGTGAGGGAGCAGCAGCAGCAGCAGCAGCAGCAGCAGCAGCAGCAGCAGCAGCAGCAACAGTATGGTTTCATCAGGATCATGCCGCCGGCGCGCGTGCCGTGCGACTACTCCCTGGCGTCGCAACTCGGATACCGAAAACAAATTCGCAGCACACACAAACGCATCCCCCAAGCGTGCCGCAATACTCGCTCCTTTTTCCCACCCTGACCGAAACAGTCCCCAGTAGGCTAATTAAGCTCACCACCACTCCCACCTACGCCACTCTGTCCTCCAACATAAGGACGGTTTGGATTGACAATTAACATGCAAACGGTCTCTATATTCGGTACAGAGTGATTTCAACTCGTTGCTCGCCCGGGACGCCCACCGTCCCTTCCCAGCCCAACGAAGAGCAACGACTAGAACAAAAAAAAAAACACACACACACACACGCCTACTATTAATATTTACGTATATACCATATCAAGCACCCACGTTTTGCCGGGGCACACTATTACGGGGGGCCATAGTAAACAGGACCAAATATTGTTGGAAAAAATAGGTAAGTATATAGGTTTTTTTGTGTGTACCGCAGGTCCTATTTACTACGGTCCTCCGAAATAACAATGAAGCAGGCGTCCCTCGGCAAGAAGGCGGCGGTGTGCCAGAGAGCAATATGACCGCGCTACTGGCGTAGACCCTATGAGCACAATTTCTCAGTCGCGCCAAGCGGTTCTGACCACCTTGTACCGAGATACCGCCTTGCTCAGACCGCCGTAGGGGGGGGGGGGGGGGGGGGGGGGGGGTTCTACCACTCTGTCCCGAAATATAGGGTTCAATACAAATGGTACTTAAATTAAGGTACAAGAGTGCTAGAAAATCAGGAACGTTCGTGCCGAACATACTAATACGCCAAGGGTGCTTTATATTTACGGCCTTCGTGTGGGATAAAACAAAAACTCGCAAGCTTTAGGCACACCGAAAGTGCATGACAACACCAGCCGCCAAAAGCAACAGACAGCGAAAACGACAGCGATTCTAACGCTCCAGGGATTTTGAAAGAAAAAAAGTTGACGATTACAGCAGCGGCCACCGCCTGATTTTTTTGGGAGGGGGGGGGGGGGGCGTGATACAAACTGGTGTCCAAGATTTACACACATACAATGCAAGGAGTCGTACAGTACAGGCGCGACGTGATCCTATTACCCATATGCCGTGTGCAGTGCTCGGTGCTCACGCTTCTCCCACAAATAGACGGTTGATTAAGACACTATTACGGGGCACCATAATAAGTGGGACTAAATCTTGTTATTAATAGTAAAACTAGGTAACTATATAGGTTTTTGTGTTTACCGTCGGTGCTATTCACTATAATCCTCCGTAATAACGTTGTCGCGTTGGTTTAGTCGCTGTTACGCCATCATCTCGGTGTCCCAAAGAGGTCAACAACCGTAAGATTTTTCGGCGGTTTCGCCAGCAACAAGCTTATTTTATCATATACCACCATGTCCGAAAAAGGCTAAATTAACAACCGTACGATTTTTCGGCGGTTTCGCCACCATGTCTCTAAATATTATAAACGTTTGTATCATAACGTTGAAGCAAAAATATCCTAATATATACGGACATTGTTGTACCAGGTATAAGTCCGCCTCCTACTATATACCTGGTATATATAGGTAGGGTTGGCGTCGGTTGGCGACGACGCTGTAAAACACGCCTCTCACTGCGTGAGCTACAGTAGACAGCCAGGGTACCGCTTTCGTTCGTTCTTTTTTTTTTTTTTTTTTCGGCGGCTACCATGGCTGGCGGTCAAGTTAGATTATTTTTGTGCGGGGAGAACCTTCCCTCCGCACAAGGGGAATTATCGTATCACGTAGTGTGTATACGGTGAGGCACCCACGAGGCAGTTACATAGTAAACCCATTGCTGTCTCTGGAAGTGGCCACACCAGAGACATCAAATCAATTCATTCATGCTGTCATCCATATGCAAGAAAATCCGCCTCTAAAGCGGTTCTTAGTAGAATGCAGCTCACCCTTTTCATGCGACTCGCCCAACACCTCACGGCGCTTCGCGCTTGGTGCAAGCAATGTCTGCCTGGTCGGTGAAAACCCGACGTGCTCCGTCCCGGCGTTGTAGGGATGCGAGGGTCTATGGTCATACGACTACGGCCATGTATGATAATGAGTACACCCCCCCCCACCCCCCGCCCCCTTCCTCCTGACCAACCGACCGATCCACCCCCCTCCCAAACAAAAAAAAAAACAACCCACCGCCCAACCCAGCAATCAACCAAGCAATCACCTGCCGATGTGCCTGTGTTCGGCCAGGAACTCGAGCACCCAGTGGGCGAAGGCGTAGACGCTCACGTCCTGCAGCGTCGTGCTCAGCGTCACCGTCTCGTGCCGCCGCAGTAGCGCCTTTTGGATGCTCAGAGCCTGATCATGGAGGAAGAGGTGGCGACAGCGGCAGGGGGGGGGAGGGTGGCGGAGGGGGGGGGGGGGGGGGGGGGAAGAGTCGCATGAAGGGTGAGCTGTATCCTGCTGAGAATCGCTCGCAAGGCGCACGTTCTTGCATACATATGACAGCGTCGAATTAATTGATTCGTTTTCCGGTGTGGCCACTTCCAGAGACTGTGCAACAGGAGTACTACGTGACTGCGTCGTGGGTGCCTGACAATAAATACTACCAGGTACGTGACGCCATCATTCCCCTTGCGCGGGGGTAAATATTCTCCACCTCGCACAAATGATCTGTCTATCTATCTATCTATCTATCTATCTATATATATGTCTTTCTATCTATCTATCTATCTATCTATCTATCTAACTCGACCGCTATTACGGGGGTCCATAGTTAACAGGACCAAATATTGTTAATGAAAATACCTAAATACATAGGTTTTTATGTATGCCATAGGTCCTGTTATAACTATAGACCCCCGTAAAAAAAAAAAATAATAAAACAAAAACAAACAAAACGGCACGCACGTCGCACGCATCTGGCATGTACTGGCACCTTCCTTCCTTCCTTCCTTCGTTGTATAGCTCACGTAGTGAGCGGCATATTTTACAGGGTCGTTGCCAACCGACGCCAACCCAACCCACATACCTCTCTGACCCAAAAATATATAAGGACTGTTTGTACAAAGAAATTTTATGCCAACGGTCCCTATATTTCGGGTCAAAGTGGTATATACATACATACACCTGGTACCGGGTACATTTTTTTTTTGGGGGGGGGGGGGTGTACTCATTACCGTGCGTGACCGTAGTCGTATGTATGACCATATGCCCTCGCATCTATACAATGCCGAGACAGAGCACGTCGGGCCGGGGGGGGGGGGGGGTCTTCTTCCCCCCCCAAAAAATCAAAACGCTAGTCTGTGCACTGTTTTATACAGCCCCTCCGTTCGGAAACGTAAGAAGTGTTGAGGTCATAAAATATTAAGGGACACCAACAAAATTATTCCCAGAAAAAGTCGTGCCCATGCCTTTCATATGGAACACTAGGCTCGGCCGATTGGAGGCCCCGATCGATGTACTTTTTATGGCCTCCGATCGGTTGTATGGCCGCTAAAAATTCAAATCCCGTCGTGCCGCAAGACTAAATAACGTACACCGGATAAATGGATGCATACCCTCGCCTATTTATACCAGTCCCTCAAGACGGAAAATAACGGGAAAAAAAACTACATTTATCCGCATGAAATAACTAAATGCCAGCATCAAGTGCTGTGGATGTTGCTGTAGAGGAGAGGAAGGACATTTGCGCTGTTACCGGATACCGGAGGCACGTTTTTAAGCATCCACAAATCCTATCGCAATCATCCAGACAAAACATGAGAAAAACAAAAATGTCGAAAATGATACATGTATACAATAGAGTTACTCATCGATATCTTTCTCTCTGAGCGTGCTCGGTTGGTACATGCCTGGCGTCTCAGAGCTCCCGCTTGGACACCGCCTCCTTCTATTACTTGCCGGCGAGAGCCTTTTTTTGTTATTTTGTGTGTGTGCGTGAACCCAGAGGACGGCACCGCGGGCGAGCCCGGCGCCGTCGCGAGTATCAGCGGGTGCTGGCGGGTAGAGGGGGGGGTTGGACGGAGCGCGGTCGCCGGTTTCGTGGCTAGGCGTCACGTCTGCCTCGAGAAACGAGGTAAACATGAATGGGCTCTGTCTGGCCTCCTCGTGTGGGATTGGTTATAGTATGCACGAGTCCATAAGGGTCGTTTTGGTCTGCAAATTAAAATTCAGGCGGTGCTTATTCTTGTGACTAACCTGAAGTTCACAGAAAGAGCTATTACGGGGACCTTAGTAAATAGGACCAAATATTGTTAGTAAAAATAAGTAACTCTATAGGTTTTTGTGTATACCGTAGGTCCTATTTACTATGGTCCCCCGTAATACGCAGTCTGAGCACGCAGTCTGAGCACCAACATCGTCGAGCTGGCAAACGAGGGTCACGATGAGCACCGGGCTTCACGAGAGGCGGGAGACTGGGTTCACAGTGGCAAAGAGGGAGTAAAGCTTTACCCGGACCGAATCGATGGCGAGGTGGTCGCGAGAGGGGCGGGCGGCGTACGAGGCTGAGAGAGAAGCTCTGCTGTTCGATTTGTTCTTCGACCGGTGCAAGGTGTTCCAATCATGAGGAAAATAATTACACGAAAGGGGACGGGGACTTGTTTTTTTTCTTCCTGAAATTTCCGAGGTTCGTTTTTCACTTTCATTATTGGGGCTACACGGTGTTGTACCCAGTGCTGTGCGTTTTCTTTCGTACATATCAAAAGAACGAAACAAGAAGTACCCTGCCTGGGGTACGTACGTGCGTACGGCATGCGGCGTTCGGGTTGCGTTTGCCTGTGGATGGAGCATGGAGCTCTTGACATCTGCAAAATCGCCCGTTTGCACCTAATTGTTTGCACCGTCTGTTCCGTTCTGTTCTTCCTCGCGTGAGCGAGAGTAGCGGGAGGAACCGCCCGCTAGGCGAAGGGCTTGTATATACATATATATATATATATACATATTTATATATATATTGTGTACCCTGGAAGCGGCCGGTGCTTAATTCCTCAAGACCCTGGAATATGCGTACATTGGTGTTGCTTGCTGTTTGCAATTTCGGCAACAGGTCGTACGTGGGCGACACAGCAGCATACGAAGCGTCTTCTCACCTCCTGAACGAAGAGCTTAGGCAGCTTGATCACCAGCCGTCCGCTCTTCGTCAGTCCCACGTAATCGATATCCTTACCGTTGTGGTTTGTTGTTGATGTTGTTGTTGCGCGCCGGAGGGGGGGGGGGGGGGGGGGGGGGGAGTTCGGTGACGGGAAAGGCGAAATTAAGGGAGAGGGAGGGGGTTGGTGGTGGGGGGGGGGGGGCGGCGTTGCTGGGGGGGGGGGGGGGGGGGGGGGGGGGTGTACTCATGTCATGCATGGCCGTAGTCTTTTGACCATTGACCACGCATCCCTTTCGAGACGGAGCACCGTTCCTACTCCTGAAAGAGACACCTCCAACAATTGGGCGCTCATTACGTTGTTTCCATATATTACATAGAAACATTTTGCTATTCTTATCCCCTTGCTGTCTGGCCGGCCGCCTGTGGCCACCATCTATCTCCTAGGATAGCGATCGTTTTCTCGCTGCTGCCATTCCCAGTGTATCAAACTCCTCCATGTCACATTCGTCTATTTCCCTCATCTCCTCTTCTAACACATCACGTTCCCCCTTATATATTTCCCACTCTCCTACTATTTGGGTTCTACTCTCTATTGCTCTGCCACGCGGGCACATCTGTGCATCTACTTCCTCCTCCTCCCGGCTACTGGTATACCTCCTCTTTCTTCTTTCTGGGGGGGGAGGGGGGTACTCATGTCATGCATGGGCGTAGTCGTATGACCATAGACCCTCGCATCCCTACAATGCCTGCACGGAGCACGTCGGGTTTTCACCAGCCAGGCAGACATTGCTTGCACCAAGCGCGAAGCGAAACGTGAGGTGTGGAGCGAGTCGCATGGAGGGTGAGCTGGATCCTACTATTAATAAGAACCGCTTGTGAGGCGGCCTTGCAGTGGATCGCAGCTTCGAATGAATTGGTTTGTTTGCCGGTAGGGCCATTCCAGAGACAGCAATGGGTATATACCATGTAACTGCCTCGTTGGGTGCCTTACCACACACGCATTACGTGAAAAATTAATTCCCCTTGTGTGGAGTTAAGGTTCTCCACCCCGCACAAATGACCTAACTCGACCGCCGGCCGTGATCACCGCCCAAAAAATAAAAAAAAAAAACGGTACCCAGGCTGTCTAGCTCACGAAGTGAGAGGCGCGTTTTACAGCATCGTCGCCAACCGACGCCAACCCAACCCATATATATACATACTTTGGAGTATCATTTATCGAGGGGGGGGCGTAAGCGAAATGGACACGATCTTCGTTCATCATATATGTCCGGACGTAATTCTGCTCAAGCGAAGAAGCGAACAAACAGCACACGCACAAACAGAAAGGCAAACAGACAGACAGACAGACAGACAGACAGACAGACAGACAGACAGACAGACAGACAGGCAGACAGACAGACAGACAGACAGACAGACAGACAGACAGACAGACAGACAGACAGACAGACAGACAGACAGACGAACAGGCAGACAGACAGACAGACAGACAGAAAAAAAACACACACACGTACAATTACACCAACAACACGATTGCACCCACGCACGCACAAACAAAGCACGCACGGAGCAACAAAAACAACGACAAAGACCACCACAACAATCACGAAAAGTCGCACAATAGCCCAAGGAACGAAAAAACAAACGCACAAACTCACGCACGCACGCACGCACGCACGCACGCACGCACGCACGCACCTCCTCGTCACGTTTCGGGCGACCGGTCTTTCGCCCCTTGGCATCCTTCACAGGCACCTCTTCTTTCAACACCATCGTCACATCGGAAGCGCGCGACATGTGCAGCTAAAAGGGAGGGGAGCGGGACGACGGGAGGGTGGGGGGGGGGTGGGAGGGAGGGAGGGAGGGACGGACGGAAGACGGCGAAGGAGGAGCGGCGGTTTAGTCGTGTGTTGACGCGGCAGGCATCATAACTTTGATTGCGAAAGGCAGGGAAGGGAAGGGAAGGGGCACGGATGCATACCGCGAGGCGGACAGGAGCATTCGGCTACACACCGCACACCCAACACAACAAAACGAAAACAAACACAAGGTAAACCAAAGAGGTGCTGGTTACTTCTCTCTCTCTCTCTCCGGCTTGACCACGCCGACAACAAAACAAAACAAAACAAGACAGAAACAAAACAAAACAAAAAAAAAAGACCTAGAACAGCATTACACAAAAAAAAAAACGGGGCGCCCTTTTGCTAGTCTTCCTCTCCCTCTCTCTCGCTTGCTCGACAGAGGACGCGTGACCTCACACCCTTCATACGTCTTTGCCCGATCAACCAACCAACCGACCGACCGATCGACCGACCGACCGATCGACCGGCCGACCGACCGACCAACCAACCAAATGACCAACCAGCCAACCAACCCCACCAACCATACAGTTGCAACAGTGTCAACAGAACACAACACAACAAAAAAACACCACCGACTGGGTCACGAGGTGGAACGATTTCACGCTTCAAGCGCACTAACAGCACTAACAGCACACAGCACACAGCAAGTAGCGCGTACGAGTATACACTCATGAATACCTCGCTAAGGTCCCGCAGGATCTCCTCGCATACTAGATCCCCCGGCAGAAGCAAGAAGTCGGTCCTGCTCAAGGTCAGTCAGTCGGTAGCAGGACAGCAGGTACGAGACAAAAGCTTGTGAGACAGCAGGCGTGAGAAACACGAGTTGTCGGGGCGGCGCGTTCAAGAAAAATCAGGCCACGTAAAGGATAGGACAGGACAGGACAGGACAGGACAGGACAGGACAGGACAGGACAGGACAGGACAGGACAGGACAGGACAGGACAGGACAGGACAGGACAGGACAGGACAGGACAGGCAGTGAGCGTGCTCGCAGCGCTTTCAGGGTGGAAGCGTCACACTCGTTGTTTCGAAAGCGCGTCTCACCGGCGGGGACTTTGCGGCAGGTGTGCCGTAGCCAAAGCGTCGGGTCTATCCACCCGACCGACCGACTGCTGTACCGACCGACCGACCGATCGACTTATCGACTGGCCTACGGTGCCAACGAGGTACCGGTCAAACGACCGGCCGATTGGTCGAGTCCTCGATTGACCGACGTATCGATGGACCAAAAGATGAGCCCACCGATCATTTGATCGATCGACTAACCGACCGATTGGTTGGCGTCCGATCCACGGCCCGTCCGACCGACCGACCGACCGACCGACCGGCCGACGACCTAGGGTGTTCGCGATAATCCAATTTGATTGGGATATAACAATACTTGAAAGCAACGGCCGGCGTCCCCGGTGGCTTGGTAGGTGGTCCGCGTGCCTATCAAGATCAATTTCGTGGGTTCGAGTCTCACCGAGTGCATGCTCGTAGGGACTTTTTCTTGCCTAAAAAATGACTACGAGTATTACGGGGGACCATAGTAAATAGGACTAAATATTGCTGGTAAAAACAGGTAAATATAAAGGTTTTTATGTATACCATAGGTCCTATTAACTATGGACCCCCGTAATAGCGGAAAGCGCGAGAAGTGAGTTAGCTACATTCGATGAAAATCGACGAGCAGTAGGAATGCTGAAACCCTATGCGCGACAAAAAGTAAAGGCGCGTGCCGGGGGGGATAAGGGATGACGCCTGCGACTACGGCTTGTCTAGGAGATCGCTGAGGGTAAAACCTCCTACGAGTTAGGCTGGAAAGTAAAAAGTGAGGATTAAAAAAAATCAAAACAAACTACAAGAGGAGGTGATTGATAAAACAGGCAATTCCGCAGACCGTAGAGTAGCGGGGTGACAAGCGTCATTTTTGGCCACTTTTTCCCACAGCCTTTAAAAGTATCCTATTTTTTCGTGGGTTGGGATCCCTATCTTGCAGGAAACAGACAAGAAACCCAACCAAATGCATTACAACCAAAATTCTCCGCAAATTTCTTCGGTACTGGCCAAGGGGCCGATTGAAGCACCGACGAGCCTACTACTATCGGTCGATCGAATGTCTGACGGACTGATTGCCCCCCCCCCAATCGACCCACGAACCGACCGACAGCTTTGAGCTGACCGAACGACCAGCCGACCGACCCACCAGCCAAATCGATCGAACTATCGACTATCGTGTCTGTTCCCGACGACTGTTGGCTGGGAGATTCGCACCCGGTCAGACGCAAACAGACGCCCTAATAATAATCGTTTAGCAAAGGACACAGCGGTTACAGTTACGTAACACATTGGGAACTTTATCATCTCTCACCCAGGAGATCAGCAAGCCTTATTTGTGCGGGGTGGAGAACTTTTACTCCGCACAAGGGGGATGGCCGTATCACGCACCAGTAGTGTTCATGGTGAGGCACCCACGAAGCAGTTACACACTGTACGAGTAGTACCCCCATTGCTGTCTCTGGAAGTAGCCACGCGGAAAATAGATTAACTCACTGAAGCTGTCGTCCACATGCAAGTCCCCCTCACAAGCGGTTCTTAGTAGGATACAGCTCGTCCTTCCATGCGACTCGCCCCAACACCTCACGTTTCGCTTCGCGCTTGGTGCAAGCAATGTCTGCCTAGTCGGTGAAAACTCGACTTGCTCCGTCCCGGCAGTGTAGGGATGCGAGCGTCTACGGTCATACGACTGCGGCCATGCATGATAATGAATACCCCCCCCCCCCCCCCCCCCCCCCCCCCCACCTCCTACTCCCACCTCCTCTCCGTCCCCCTATTACCCCCCCCCCCCCCCCCCTGTTCCCTCTACCACCCCCCTCCCTCCCCCTCCCACCACCCTCCCCCTCCTTGCCCCCATCCCCTTACCACCGCACTCCCCAGCGATCTCCCACTCACTTTATCTTTGGGGCGATCTGCCTAAGCACCTCGGCCGTATCCAAAGAGCCGTTGACTACGACAAGATCCAAGGCGACTGCTCCCGCGTAAGTCTCTTTGTATTTCGAAACGCCCGCCTCCGTGACCCTCGAGCACACCAATAACGCCTCTGCGCGATGAACAAAAACATCGAGCGACCGAGCGAATGTGCGACCGAGCATGCAGGTCGGGGTGGGGTTGGGGTTGGGGGTGGAGGTGGGGGTAAGGATGAGGGGCGGGGGTGGGGAATGGAGGTAGAGGCGTTAGTGTGGACGGGGTGAGGTTGGGGGTTGGGTAGGAAGAGGGAGAGGGTCAGGGGTGGGAGTTGGGGGTGGGAATAAGGGGATTGGGGGTGGGTATTTTGGGGGGTGGGGGGGGGGGGGGGGGGGGGGGGGGGGGGCGCCAACCGACACAGCTTCGACTACGGGGCGCACCTGTGTACCCGGCCTTCTCGAGCAACTCGAGCTGGTAGTGGAGCAGAGGCTTGTTCAGCACGGGGAGGAGGGCGGCGGGGCAGTCCTGGGTAAGGGGGTATAGCCTCCTCCCATCTCCGCACGCAAGCACCACGGCCTGCACACACCCCCCCAACAACATGAACAAGAACGAGAAAGGAGAGGAACACGTATCAAGCCCAAGCTATGAGTAGCACCCGAGCATCTCC
Source organism: Macrocystis pyrifera (assembly GCA_031763025.1). Taxonomy (NCBI): domain Eukaryota; class Phaeophyceae; order Laminariales; family Laminariaceae; genus Macrocystis; species Macrocystis pyrifera. The sequence goes on from JASSKH010000085.1 coordinate 235,651, forward strand.
TGGTCCTTGGGTTTCCGATTGCTCTAATCTCTAGGTGTTTCACTGGAATATTTAAAAAAAAAAAACATCGCTATTTGCTGGTTCCTGCCTACCGCAGAGCGACGGTGACTTGTTAGAGGTTCATGACAGCAGCTTGTGTTTCTCTCGAGTTTGCCCTCTTGCAGGTTCTCAACAGAGGGCTACACCTCGGCATTAGGTTCATTCTTATCGAGGAGCTTTTTTTCCAGAATTTCCAAAGTTTGGAGATAATTGGAGATATGTATCAAGATAAGGAGGCGTTCTGTCACTATTCGAGAAATTCTCCAGAAGCAAAAAAAATCAGGTTTGTTGAATGTCACACATTTGGAAAAAAAAATCGGAAAATCTGGAAGATGAAAAAAATAGCGCGAAAAAATATATATATACGTAATGGAAACAAAATTCTCCGATAAGAATGACCGTTAGAGGGGCTGCAGTAGTCAAAGTTGGTCGAAGAATTTGAGGAGCGCAAAATGAAACAAAAAATCACCCCCAACCTCGGACAGATCAGCTCACGGTAGCTCGAGCTAGCTCATGGTTTGCACTTCACTTGCGGACAGCTACAGCTCGCCGCGAAATCGAGGCATGCTCCTGATGGGGTGTGTGAGGGCGTCGGGTGCGCCAGGTAGCAGCCGTAGGCAGCCAGAAACGACTCACTATTACGGGGTACCATAGTTAATAGGCCCTACGGTGCACACAAACACCCATACATTTCCATATTTTCACTAACAATAAATATTTGGTCCTATTTACCATGGCCCCCCGTAATAGGTGTTTTCGTGAACTCAAAAATTGCGAGCGACAAGTACAAAAAAACTCTCAACATCGATGAAATGTTTCATTTCACGCGCGGGCGCATATCACCGATGAAGAAATGGCCTTCACAGAAAATTGCTGTTCTCCAGGCGGATGGTTTATCTCTTCTTGGGTCGCCGCCGAATATGCTGCGGTTAACAGAACTGCGTTCTCACGATAGGTATTACGAAGGACCATAGGAAATAGGACCAAACGTTGTGAGCAGAAATAGGTAAATATGTAGGTTTTTGTGTGTACTGTAGGTCATATGTACTATGGTCCCCGGTAATAGTAAATTATTGGGCACAAAAAAGGGCACAAAAGGGCGAAAACGGGCTAAAAAGTTCTGGATTCTTGTTTGTTTGCATCGCTTATTCTGGAACGTCGAAAGACCGATCTCGGTTACAAATCCCTTACTCTAGTTCCAAGACGTACGTATACGCTGCCGAAACGCCTGCGTACGCGCGCCTACTTTGATGACGCATCCCCGAGGGTGCTATTGTGCTATTGATAGCGTCCCCTTAAAACAACGATGTCAAGATGAAGCAGTACGTCATGTATGCCGTATATATTAAATAGGGTTTTTGCCAAAATCAGGTATACCTCGCCACTTTCGTGCCAAAAACAGTTACATACTGAAATCAAGTACAAAACATACACCAGGAGCCCTGCTATGAAATATTGGCCAAGCTGACATTGTGACTGATTTTGGCATTTTTTCTACTCTGTCTAGCTTTCAACTGATTTTGGCCAACTTTGAACCAATCAGAGAGGCAATACATACACTGTGTTTTCTCTCCGTATGCGTCTGCCCTCCCTCGGTTGAAATTCTTCTGTATTGACGTAGAAACTCTGTACTCGTACATCGTACGTAAAAGTACGTATATACATGCATACATGCGTACGCTGGTTTCATTTTTTCTCCTTTGGGGTGTGCGATGTGCTTCAGTTAGTTGTTGTGTGTACTCTGTTGTTTTCTATGTTCACAGCAGTCTTTGCAGCACCATGGACACTCGGCGTTTCGTCTGCACCACCCCGCGTCGAGGTGGTCTCAGGTTTGGTACGGCAAGCTCATTTCGTGCCGAGCAGGCGGTTCCGCGAGGACGGTCTGGAAGCTTTAAAGCTGTCAACGGGGGGGGGGGGGCGCCAGAGTAAATACTCTTGGCGCTCCCGCCGTAGCGAAACAAACGAAGCATATTAATAGTGACTCTTTGCAGGTCCAAGTGGAGCCCGTGGTACCTACACCCTGAAGAAAACAAAACAATTCAGATTTTGGAGGCCATGTGGCACGCTTAATGCTGTAGGCGCATTCTTTTTTTTACCGGATTGTCATGGACATCACACCGCTCGTGGCGCGCGTTTTTTACTTGGTTTTAGCATGTACCTGATTTTGGCTCAAACGGATCAGGTATACCTGATTTTGGCATTTGCCATAAAACAAATATCGAAGTTACCGAAGTGTGGGGTACCGGTATCGAGGCCGTACCGAACAAATACGGGTACCCCCGGTGTTGTGTTCGAAGGTATACCGGTACCCGGATTTATATGAGTGGGCGTACCGGGTGCTGGTATTGAACAAGTACCGAACTTCCGATGTGTAGGGTACCGGTATTGAAAAATTACCGTAACTTACCGAGTGTCGGGTACCGGTATCGAGGCCGTACCGAACTTACCGAAGTGGGTACCGCCATTCACTGAGAAAATACCCCCCGAATACTTTGATACATACCCTACCGACCATACCCTTGGCTTTTTTATACTATTAATACGTGTGGGGAGGGGAGAGAGAGAAGAGTGGCGAAGCGCTTCTGTAGACCAACTACGTATGTATACAGCATGGCTGAGCACAGGTTCAACTGCTGTATATCTACACATGCGAGAACAAGCGACAAAACGAGGAGCAGAGAACGCCAACCCCGAGTCCGTCTGCTATCGAGACCCGCCGTTGGACGCTATGCGACGGCCACGTTTTCGAAAGCAATCGCAGCAGCAACAATTGACCCGGACAACAACAGCGACGATGAGATTGGAGATGACGACGCAACGACGAGAGCGAGAACGAAGCAGAGAAACGCAATCAACCAACGAACAGGTCCTACCAGGAGTACAAGGTACCACTCTGACCCAAAATAAAAGGAAATTTTGGATTGAATGGTACCAGGTTATATATTAACAGATCCTGCAGCAGTATACTAACATACCAGGTAGCAGATACTACGGCAGCAACAGTTCTCAGTATAACGGTACTCCTGCTCGTGTGGGACCTGACCGATCCGTCCACTGCTGCTTCTACGCACGATCTCACTGCTGCTTAGGTCTACTCGTACTCGTAGACTGCCGTACGAGCGCCGGCGAAGCCTTCACCAGCGAAGACGATACAGCAGGGCTTTCATCGTCACAACTACGATCAGGATGACACAGCCCCCATCAGGGTCAGACAGCCAGAACTGAAGCTTGAACCAGAATCGCAATAATCGCTTGAGAGGTGTTCACGAGGTGCATCATATTACGCGGTGCAACCTCCTGCCTCCATCGTCCGATCGAATTTTATTAATAGTACTCCATGAGTTCGCGCGAGAATAAGCCTTGGATGCAGCGGCTGGCGAACAACGAGGTACACTGCACCTGCAAATCTGAAGACAACTTCATGTCCTCCCTGACCACAGCGTCGTCAGTTTCTACGCCCTCCGTCTCTGGCTGTCCGATGCCCCACAGCCCAGTCCTCAGTGCCGTCCTCTCTGTCACGCACGGCCTAATATCACCGCAACATCATAGAACGCCTGACTAATCTATATAAAAACAAGAAAAACGTATTTGCGGCGACAGTGTGCGGTGGTGTGAAGTGTGCAGCATCCATTCTAACCTGCCCTAACCTGCCGCGAGAATGGACATTACAGGAGAGGACGAGTGGAGTGACTGGGAGGATGATGACATGCCTGCTCGCAGCCTGCTCGAGGACAAAATGCTAGCGTCTGCTAAGGTGAAAGGACCAACCGTGCACACGTGCAAAACTGGTGTGCGCGCAACACACGGGACTGTCAGCTTTGGTGGCTCTGTGATCAAAACGTTTTTCTGAGAGGCTTGGAGCCTCCGTTGAGTAAAAGAAGCAGCGAGGCTGTCCTACCGGTGACCCGATACTACTGCTGCTCTATCATTGTGGAGTAGGCCGAAGCCCCAGTGGCCGCTCTTGCTTTCGTGCCTACCTGCCTCCTTCGTCACATGCAATCTCGACAGTCCTTGGCAGCTCTCAGCAGTCAGCAAGCAGCCACATGCTGGCTGTACATCACCTTTTTCTCTTTTTTTACGTGAATACGCAGCAGAGTACAGAGAAGGCGCTTTGCTCTTGAGCTTTGCTCCGCGAGCGTCGGCCGTATCATACGCACGAGGCACTTCGCTCCGCGGGCGACCGCCGCCCGCCACGCTCTCTCGCCAAGGAAGATCACAACATGAGAGCGAATTGATCAGACAGAGGGGTACAGGGTTTTTTTAGGTGCAGACCGACGACTTGCAAATTAAATGCCAAGAGCTCCCAAGCCTCGTGAAACATTTTTCTACGTGCTGGTACGAGGGCGGGCTGATTTCGGTTTCCTCGTACGTTTGAGAACGCTGTCTCCAACTCTATGCTGTATGCTTGCTTGTTGTGTTGTTGCGCTTTGACCGGCACGTAGTTTTGCTTTGCTCCGGTGCTCAAGGTTGATTGCACTGCTGTGCTGTGCTGTGCTTGCGGTAGACGCTCGACTACCCGTGGGCTGTGACCTAGCCAACTCACTGTATTTATACCTGACTATCATCATAGTCGCTGGCACTATTTGTCTTCATTATACGTGCAGTAAATAATACCAGGTACCCGCCAACGGCCTTCGGCAGGGCCATCGGGACCGGCACCGTCGATGGCGATGGATTTTGATACGCTATCAGTTGCAGCGGAGACCTCTCAGTTCCCTCTCTCCTTCTCTGAGCGAGTGGTCTCACGGGGAAATACGCACCCCGTATATAGCAAAGAATCCCTCCAGTAGCAAGGAAACCCAAAAAGTCGGATAAGTTGGTGCCGCTGCAACTATTACGGGCGACCATAGTAAATAGGACCAAATGTTGTCAGTAAAAATGGGTAAATATATTGGTTTTTGTGTGTACCGTAGGTCCTATTTACTATGCCCCCCCGTGATAACTGTTAATATATTACCTAGCCAACCAAAACCTAGTAATAGCTGGCGTTAAGTCATTCAGCTCGCAGCTCTATCGATAGCCATGCTGGTATGATGTAGTATAATATTGTTTGTGTAAAAGAAGGGCAAAAAACAAAACAAGTAGAAATTGGAAAGAAATAAGGCTCCTCTTCTCAAAACGAACGAAACAAAAAAGGGGGAAAAAAAGGCTCGCCGGCACGCAAGCGAAGAAGGCGTTGTTCAAGCGGGAGCTGCTCCTTGGTACCGCTTTTGTCTGGGGTCACATGCATTACTTTTGAGACCAAAAAGACACTTAGCATGCCAATCGCAGGCTTGATTGCTCGCGAGAGGAGAGTCGGGTTAATCGAGTGTGGTTATGGGGACGACTCACAGGATACACCTGAGCCATCTGAGGGAGGAAGTGTGTAGGAATCCTCCCTGCCGACGCATGGGATTTCCAGACAAAAAGGCGTTCGGGCGCGATGATCATGCTCGTGCTCACCGTTCGTGTGTCCGACCCGACCCCAACCCCCGGCTTTGCAGGAGGCTCTCCAGTATGACAAGGAAACATACTCCTTCGACCTGCTCGCCATCAGGACCAAGCTTGGTGAGGATTGGCTCCAATACATGCACATATGGCTGGATTATTACGGGGGACCATATTAAACAAGACGTACGGCACACACGAGAACCTATATATTTCGCTGTTTTTGCCAACAATATTTGGTCCTATTTACTAAGGTTCCCCGTAATAGCAATAGTTTTGCAGTCTCTTTTATAGTAGTAATACATGGTTTGCCGCTCGGTGGCAGTGATGTGACGCGCGGCGCAGCGGAAATGTTGATCATCAAAAACTGCCGAAATCGTACCTGGTTCGTACGTATACAAGAGTTTTGGTAATCTGTAATCTATGTCAAAGTCAGCAGCAGCAGGAAACACTGAAAACTCCCCTCGGATATGTCAATATCTGATATATATATATATATATATGTTGTATAATATACAATATATACCTTATGTATTGTACGTACCAGGTGCCAAGCCGTGTGCTTTTTGGTCGGCCCGTTTGCAGCACGGCTCAGCACGGCTCTGATAACTGAGTCCGAAATCGAGGCGCTGGATGCAGTGGCGGCACTCGCGTCCTCTCGCAGACGACAACCTCCCCCTCCCTCTCATGCGTCTCGTCCCTCTCATGCGTGTGATAGCAACAGCAGTAGCGGTAAAGCAACCCCCCTGGTATTACGGGGACCATAGTTAATAGGACCTACGGTACACACAAAAACCTATATATTTACCTATTTTTTCTAACAATATTTGGTCCTATTTACTATGGTCCCCCGTAGTAGTGCATGTAGGTTCATTTAGTGTCAGGTCGAGTCCCGGTGGTCGTGTTGATTGAGTCACGACAGCAGCAGGAGCTGTTTTGAATCAATTCCCTAGTACTATCAGTATGCATACACCGGTACCTGCAATTATGGAATTATTGAAGTGGGTTGGTTCGCCTCCTCGGCAAGCTGTGTTTTTTTTTTCTGGCTTTGGTGCAATGACGTTCGCTACGGCACACAAAAAAGTGGCAACTATTATACCATTACCCATTCGTACTCTCCCCTCCCTTTTCCCTCCCCTCCCCCCTCCCCCCCACCCCCCCCCCCCCCCCCCCCCCCCCCCCCCCCCCCCCCCGACATGAAAATGCCTTTTACTTTTTTTATGAGCAGACCTCGATTTCTACGGGTGCGTGAGGCTAGTCAACTACGTCCGCACGGAGGTGGGCGGGGTGTCCGGGGAAGCATCGGGGGCGGTGGTGACATCGGCGGGGGGTGACCTGAGCGCCGCCGCTGCGGCCCTGGAGACTGCCGTGGTCTCCAGCCGCGGCGAAGCCTTCGCTGACGAAAGGTGAGACTGTGGAACTGCAACTGCAACCCCCGACGTTTTTGTTTGGGGGGAGGGGGGGGGGGCGGGGGGCGGGGGGGGGGGGGTCGGGACGACAATTACTTGGGATTACACACAGTAGGCTGTCGTACGATAGTTGACTGCCGTGTTTTTTTGCAGTGTGCAGCAGTAGTATGAGGGTTGTAATGTATAAACCAAAGTCTCTCTAAAAAAAAAAATAGAACTCTCGACATCAATCTACTATTACGGGGGGCCATAGTAAATGGGACCAAATATTGTTAGTAAAAATAGGTAAATACATAGGTTTTTACTGTGTACCGTAGGTCCTCTTTACTATGGACCCCCGTAATAGCTATATATGTGTTGAAAGAAATCCTAGAAATATGTACTTTTATTACGTAGCATCTAGAAACGGGAAGTTTCCGAAAACACAATCTCCAAAAAAACATATTGGAAAAATGATTTGCAAGAAGACTATTATTCGAGTGTATACCAAAGTGTGCGAAAAAATGTTGCCGCCGCCTCCTCCGCCGCCGCCGCCGCCGCCGCCGCCGCCGCCGCGCGGGGCCTTTAGATACCTTCGCCCGGCCCTCGGAGACGATGCCCTCCTCCTCTGCCTAGAAGAGCTGCTCCTGAGGGAGGAAGACGACGGCGATGTCGACGAGGATGATAACATCCGCAACAGAACAGAAGGAGAAGCGGGAGATATGTGCGATGATGATGATGATGATGATGATGATGATGATGATGCTGATGATGATGATGCTGATGCTATTAATAGTCACCGCGCGTCAGCGTCGGAAACGGGAACGGGCGCCGAAGAACGCAAGCAGGCCCAAACCCAAGCCGGGTCATCATCACCGCCACCGCCAACAACACCATCGACAGGAACAACAGGAGCAACAACGAAAACAACGAAAACAGTAGCGTCGGGGGGAAGGGTCGGCCGACCGCAGGAGGCGGCGGCGCCGGCGGAAGCGGGGGCGGGCATAACCGGAGCGGGAGGGGGAAGGGACAAGACCCCAACGGCGTCCTGAGGCTGCGCGAGGAGAACGCGATGCTGAAGGAGCAGCTGGAGGAAGCGAAGGCACGCATGGCAAGGGCTAACCGGGTCCTCAGGAACCTCGCCGGGGGGAGCGCGGGGGGCGAGGAGGGGCGGAGGCGGGTGGGGGGGGGGGACGGGGACTCGGAGGACGAGGACGAGGAAGAGGCATTCACGGGGGTGAGTGGGTGGGTGGGTGAATTGTGTTTGCTTGCGTTGAAAGAGCCGTGCCACGGTACACGATAGGGGGGGGGTGTACTCGATATGAGAGATGTACTCGATCTCATGCATGGCCGTAGTCATATGACCATAGACCCTCGCATCCCTACAATGCCGGGACGGAGCATGTCGGGTTTTCACCGACCAGGCAGACATTGCTTGCACCAAGCGCGAAGCGCCGTGAGGTGTCCGGCGAGTCATGAAGGGTGAGCTGCATCCTACTAAGAACCGCTTGTGAGGCGGACTTGCATATGGATGACAGCTTCAATGAGTTAGTTTAATTTCCGGTGTGGCCACTTCCAGAGACAGCAATGGGCGGACTGGTACACGATAGGGGGGGTGATTGTGGTGCGCGTGTGAATTTTCGTCATTTTTCTTCAGTTTTCGGGTGATGTACAGGGCGCTCCTTAAGGAAAGAATCTCAGCAAAAATGGCGCTATATTATAAGCCCCTTTTTACCAGGGGCTGGGCACTGGCTGAATCAGTCAGTAGCGATAATACTGTCGTCTAAACCAATCAGTATACTGGATTGCAGCAGCGTGCTTTCCCCCCCTCTCTCATCTCTCTTCCGGCAACGTAATAGGTGGGTTTCCGTACCATACGTAATATGGCGTGTTTCTTGGGCGTAAGTGCGATAAATTGTACTGGCGAATATACTGGCCAGGTCCATCAGTAGATTACTACTGCCAGTACAAAACTACTGCCAGTACATACTGTGCCAGCGCCCCAGCCCTGCCTTTCACTGTAGCATGCGGCAATATGCCTTGTGAATCGTGGTGTTGGTACGGCATTCTGGACATAGTAACTGTACTCTTGAGAGGTACTGGGGAGGTGACGTGGGTACCCTTTTTGAGGTACTGCTTGAACACTGACGGGGG